>CM008343.1:24531142-24547525 GCA_002525835.2 Ipomoea batatas
AATAATAATAATAATAAAGAGCAGTATGACGAAAGAAGCGTACCAGGTCAAAAAGTATGGCGAAGAAGGATTGAAGTGATTATAAAAAAATTGATTGGGGGTAAGAATTTATATGAAAAAGAAGACATAAGAAAGGAAGGGAAAATATTTTGAAGATTGAAAACTATTTAGAAAATATAAGGGAAATACTAAGATTTCCTTATAATAAAACAATTTGATTCCTAATAAAAGATCTATACTTGATACAGGTTATTACTCCCAAGCGACCTCGACCACTCTTGCTGGCTAGGGAGTAGGGGGTTGGTCACTTGGTAATTGGGTAAATACCCGACCTGAACCGCATGCAGACGATTGGGCGCATGGAAGTCAAAGGGTCACCAGTTACACCCACACAACACATTGAAGAGAGAAATTACTCCAACGGCTCCCTATCGTTATTGCCCAACACTTAATGTAGGTTTGCCATTATGAGTCCGTTACACTCTAAAAGAGTCATTGCACCAATAGTATAAATAGTATGCCATGTTATAGAGAGGGGGGCACACAAACATTCTGAACTATTGCTACATCTCAATTTACTTGTATGAATATATTCCGGTAACATTATTACCGTCACCGTAAAATGCAAGGGCATTTAGGTCTTCAATTATGATTTGTTTTCAAAAAAATAAAAATAAAAATATAGCAGGTCAACACACTTGGTATAAAAAAGATTGAAATATCCTTTGTGTACCGACATTTCAATGATTTTGTTGATAGATGACCAAAAATAGTCATACCACAATAATACTATGACCAAAGGATAATGTTTTGAAAAAGAATGTCTAAAAGTGGATTGTAACCTATAAATCTATGACAAATAAAACAAAAAGAATTAACTCTTTAACTAAAATATGTGATTTAGGTAATTATAATTATCCATAAAAACAGGTTTGGTTCGTGGAATAAACTAAATAATAATAATAATATTAATTTAAACTTTATTATTATTTTGAGTACTACTGACTAGTAATATCATTATTATTAATTCTTTTTAATACAACTAAATCTATTACATTATAGAGTATGTTCATGCATACTTTCTCAACCTCCACTCAGACTCGATCTCGTGACTGCCCATATGTGAGAGTCGCTACATGTCATTTGAGTACAAGGCTAATGACATTATTATTATTAACTTTATTATTATTATTTTTCAAAACTGAGGGATTTCAAAGGGGCATAGGAGTTCTAATTCCCAAAATGAAAGTTTTTTTTTAGTACTATTGACTCTGTACAATGTAGTATCTGTTCATATATAGTTACTTTCTCAACAAAATGAAGCATAAAGAGCCAATATTGACTCCACTGAGGCTCAAACCCACCCCTCCCATGTGAGGGTGCAACCGGGTGCCACTATACCATAAGGTACGGTCTTTGGCAACAAAATGAAAGTTAAGAATTCAAATTTCGCATAATTTCAATTCACTCTAACAGTCTAACCAAGCCAGTCTAAACATTTTCACTTTTTGAAATTAAAACGGCAAGTGAATTTAAAAATTTTCTGTTTAAAATTGACAAAACCTAAAATTTTCCAAACCAATCGTCCCAATATAGTGAATAATTNNNATAATAATAATAATAATAATAATAATATGAATTATACTCTGGTGGTTTATCAGTTTCATAGGCACACACATTATGCGTGTGTATATAGTAGCAATTGCGAACTGCATTGAAAAAGCAATAAATTTGGATGAATTACGAAAGAGTAGATGCATGGTTCATGAGGTAGATAACCGGGTTAACATCATGTCCCTGGGATGGGGAGACAAGTTTTTGTGGGGGTCCCCAAGCTCAAGCTGTGACCACAGTGTGCCTATATAGGCTCCAGATCATGTGAGGGCCTATGCTTAGGTGAAGACGTGAGGATTAATCGAGAGTATTGATCTACTAGATTTAATGGTTAAAAATAAACAAAATTTTATAATATTTATGAAAATAACCCCGCTCATTTTTAACTTGATTTCATATCCATCAAATCTTGTAGATCAATAGTTTAGATAAGTCCACAGGTCCTCATTTGATCCTTAATATATATATATATATATATATATATATATATATATATATATATATTTATTTATTTATTTATTTATTTATTCAAATGTGGCCGCGCCCTTACGTGCGGCCGTGTGGTTTACACCACTCAATGTTACTAAATGCGCCACTCAATGTTATGAAATGCACCACTCATAACATTGAGTGGTGTATTTCATATTTAAAAAATACACCACTCAATGTTATTGAGTNCCTGAGACAGGGGGACCCCCTATCCCCTTATCTCTTCATTTTGGTAATGGAAGGTCTAAGTGCCCTTTTACACAAAGAAGTCCAAGTTGGTGGCCTGCATGGAATTGTCATTGCCAAAGATGCTCCAGCTCTAACCCATCTATTCTTCGCAGATGACTGTCTTGTGTTTTGCAGGGCTAATTCTCTTGAAATAAACAATCTCAAAGCCACGCTGGAGGAGTTCACATTGGCGTCAGGTCAGACCATTAACTTCAGCAAATCATCCCTCCATTTCAGCAGAAATGTAGACCATATTACCAGGGAAGTTGTGTGCGAGTCAATCGGCATCCGAGAAGGTATCCATAAAGGAAACTATCTTGGCCTCCCCTCACTCATTGGCAGGCGAAAGACTGAAATTTTGGGCTTCATCAAAGCAAAGATCCTAGGGAGAATTCACAGCTGGAACAATAAATTTCTATCACGAGCAGGTAGAGAGGTCCTCATCAAGAATGTGCTTCAAGCGATCCCAACCTATGCCATGAGCATCTTTCACCTACTAAAATCCCTGTGTAACAGCATCGAGATTGCTCTGAATGATTTCTGGTGGAGAGGGCAAGCTTCAAGCAAGAAAGGTGTCAAATGGAAGCGGTGGAAAGACCTTTGTCACCCCAAATCTGCAGGGGGTATGGGTTTCAGGAGGTTATGTGATTTTAATGTGGCTCTCCTAGGCAAACAGGCCTGGAGATTTATGTCTCACCCTGACTCCTTACTAACACGGGTCTTTAAGGCCAAATATTTCAGGAACTGTTCCTTTCTTGAGGCTAATCTGGGGTGCAATCCCTCTTTTGTCTGGCGCAGTATTTTTGCCTCTCAGAAAATTATTAAGGATAACAGCAGTTGGCATGTGGGTAATGGTGCATCTATTAATATTTGGAAGGACCCCTGGTTGGCTGATGCTTCCCACCCTTTTATCCAAACAGCGATGCCAACCCACCTGTGTGATGGCACGGTTTCTGGTCTTATGCATCTTGATAAATCAGGTTGGGACGAGGATATTCTCCATGACATTTTCGTGGAGGAGGACATTGACAAAATCCTAAGCATCCCACTGCCAATGACCAACCATGAGGATAAAATCATCTGGAGAAAGGAGGAGAAAGGTACTTACTCAGTGCGCAGCTGCTACAAATCTCTTGTTGGTTACCCCCCTATACCCCAGCACGTCAAGTGGGCAAAGATCTGGAATTTCCCCATCCCACCGAAGGTCAAGATGTTTGCATGGCAGGTCTGTAGTAACACTCTCCCAACAGCCTCGAACCTGATTTCCAGAAGAGTTGATTGTTCCCAGTTCTGTAGCCTTTGCTCAAATGCAGTGGAAACCACCTCACACGTTCTTATTTACTGCGATGTCGCAATGTCTTGCTGGAACAATTTTGAAAATATTTACATGGAGAATGACTTGGATATCACAGTCTGGCTTGAGAGGAATATGGAAAAGCTGTCCACAGAAGCTTTCGGCCTACTTCTCACTGCATGCTGGATGATTTGGCAAGAAAGAAACAACAGAGTTTGGAACAATGCTCATGCAACCTCCCCGAGACTACTTGATCATGCTGCATCATTCCTTGCAACCTGGAGGTCTCTTCAGTCGTCTACCAAAGCTCCCACCGCTGTCATCTATCCAACCGCTTGGCAGGCTCCTCCCTCTGGCTACCTAAAAGTAAATGTAGATGCTGCTAATGATATTGTCTCCAAGGTCACCGGGGTGGCGTCCCTCATTCGAGACAATGCAGGCTCCTTCCATGCAACGCTACAACTAAAGCTCAATGGTTATCACAGTGCGAAAATTGCAGAGGCCATAGCTGTTCGTGAAGCTCTTAAATGGCTCAAGTCAAGACGTGTGGACAATATCCAAATTGAATCGGATGCTCTGTTAGTGGTCGAGGGTATTAAAACTTCAACAGGCTGTTCCTCTTTCGACCTTATTATGTCTGATATTAGAGTTCTAGCTGTCAACTTTCATAGTTTAAGCTTTGTATTCGCTAAACGGTCCGCGAATAAAGCAGCTCACCTTCTTGCTAAGGATGCTTTACTCATTGCTGACCGTAAGGAGTGGTGTGTTTTCCCTCCTTCTTTCCTTTCTGATGTACTCAGTTCTGATCTTTTAAGTTAATGAATGTCCGTTTGTTTGCTTTCAAAAAAAAAAAAAAAGAAAGTAGAGTTAATTTATACATACCTGCTTTAGAAATATCTTATAATCAGTGAAGTACTAAGGTTCTGGATAATTTACTCCAGTAATTCTGAAATAGAGCACTAAAAATCTATAATGCTTGATAATTTACGTCATTAATGATGTAAAATAAGTATAAAAATTTACAATAACAATATATAATATACTACCAATGTCGTGTACAATAAGGTTTTCAATAATGTGTAATTCAAAACAGTTATATTATGCTTTCTTTTTATACAAAGATGACAAAATTGCTATATATTTACATAGAAAATATAATATTCGTACAAATAATTTCTATAACTGAGTTGTTAGACAACGAGATAATTAGCCCAATTAATACAAATCATAAACATTGATATATAAAATATCTAAAGTTTCAGCACCGGATGCATATATATACACGTTGGCTATTAATCGGGCAATTATTTACTCAAATTCAACCAATGATAACATCTAAAAACATAATTGATCAAACTGAATTTTTCAATTGCACTATATAATATTCGATATTATAATTTACATAATTGTATACCAATCTAAATATTCTTAACATATTATAGCAAATACTAGTAATAATAATAATTTTCCTTTCTTCTCACTTCCTCCCCCTATCCTTCTCCTTTTTTTAAACAAAACAAAACAAACAAAAACAATGTTTCCTTAAACCTTTTAGTATAACCAAATGAGACCACATAATTGCATGTCAAGACTGCCAATAATAAGCCACATGGCAGTGAGAAACATCATCACCAAGGCATACCCCTCCTCAAACAACCATCAATTGGTAATTTCGCAATAGTCGAGGGACTATTTCGGTAATAAGCTCTATAATGTTATACCCCTGTAACCTTCTATATAGCTATATTGTTGTGTTTTGTTGAGTTGAGTGTATATGTAACCAAATATTTCTAAAACTCCTTATTCTAACCATTTTTAACTAAAAAACCCTGTGTTTTCTAAACTTATATAAATGTACCTAGTTTACGCGGCATAGTGGTTCATATTTAGCATTTTATGCTAACTGTTTATTTCATATGTTTTCAACTTACCCTTTTCAAGTCCAGTAGATGCATGATGCGAGCGGTATTAGTATTGACGGTTGATAGTTGACCCCTGTTTGTAGCCTCCTAGATGTTTTAATTTCCCTTGTATTGTAGTCGGATTTGGGTTGATCCGTAGACTTTGGCTTGGCTTAGTAGTATTTCTGATTTGTTATGATGCTAGACATCTGGGTCCTAGAACTCCTACTGTTTTAAATGATGTATGATGTTGTTTTGGATTTAGCCATAACAACTACTCGGGTTTGGGTAGTTGTGGCAGTAACACTCCCCATACGATGTTTTTTTGGGTTTTAGACTTCAAACATTATTTTAATGGTATCTTTCTATCTATTTCTGCTGCATAAGTCTATAATTAGTCTAAGCTCTAGTGTTAGAATTAAGGGGTGTCACATACCTAGCTAGGGTAAAAGTACAAAATGTTAACAAATACTTTTGATGAAAAATGTGATAATTTTAAATCAAAATATAATATTTAGGATTGAAAAGTTACTTATGAGAAAAATTGTAGTACTAATTGAGATAAATTAATTGATTATTACTTATGCAGAAAAACACAATTCTTATGAGAAAAAAATGAACTACTAATAGGGGTAGCCCCAATCAAGTTGGTTAGGTTGTTGACTTGGTAACTACAACGTTACAAGCTTAACACCTGTCTATTGACCTTTTTGATTTGAGCCGATCATCTAAAAAATAAAAAATTCAAATAGACCACTAGACTTATCGTTTTTGTGCAATTAGGTCATTGAACACAAGCAAAATATATACAATTGAGACAATTTTGTATTTCTTTTAATACAATTTGAGTTTAAAACATTTCGATATTTCCTCTCAACTAGTATGACAAGGGAAATGACAACTCTTAATATATAGCATATAAACAATATAATCAGATTCACCATAAAATAATTTTTTTAAATGTTTATTACACATATTTTTCTTGTAAAACAACAATAAATTTGATAATTTATTTGATACTTTTTCCTATAGAAGAAATCTAATACTCTAATTATCCTATTTACCAACTTTATTCTTCTTACTTAATATAATCTATACTATACATAAAAATAATATCCTCCTCTAAAATTTTCCCGCCCAAACGTAGGGGCATTTTAGTAATATGATAATTAATTAATTAATTAATTAATTAATAATAATAATAATAATAATAATATAATTTCCATGCATATTTCTGCCTTAATTGCACCTAATTGACAGAAAATGAAAAAGGAAACCTAATTGATTGAAATTGAAATTAACCTCCAAATAAAACAATGAACACGTACATTTTTTTATGTATTCATCAAATGAGATTAATGTTTTTTTGTGTGTAATTTACAAATTTTAAATATTTATTAGTTAAGTCAACAATAATTTTATTGAGATAAATCCATATATATATATATATATATATATATNGAGTATTGACAGGGGCAGGAGTGGAAAATGGGATGTCCGGAGTGGTAGGCGCCGGCGGCGAAGGAACAGGAGGAGTAGAATCCACCGGGAAAAATGGCTGGTGGAGAACGCGGCGATTGCGAACAGCGACGGCGGCGGAGGAGGAGGACACAGTGTGATCTGCACCAAACAAGAAGAACAATAGAAGAAAAATGGCGGCAGAAGGAAGCATGTCGGTGGCTTCTTAGAGACAGCAAATGCAGATCAAGCGTTGTGCTTCTTCTTCAGAGCCACATTCAGACGGAGAAGGAGGAGAGAACGGAAAATGGCGGCCGTTGCGTTTCTTCTTCAGCACGGCGGAGAGAGATGAGGGAGAGGGAGAGAGAGAGAGTGTGTGTGTGTAGACTGTGCGTGTGAAAAGGTAGAAACGGTAAGAGAGAGAAAGCGAAGATGGACTGTATGAGTGGTGTGCTGCTTCCAGCTAATCCTCCGCTGGAATCGGGCGTGGGAAATTTCTTTATAAAATTATTACTATCGAGAAAAAAGTCAAATATACTCTTAAATTTTACGTGAAAATGTCATGAACTTAAAAAATGTACAATTAAATATTTGAACTTGTTAATATTAGTCAAATAAATTTCATTTATTGATAATTAGTAACTTACGTGTAAACTATCTGATGTTGACCACTATTAATAACTGTTGACCACCGTATATTACTCCTCATTATCGGAATTTAAAAAATTAACTACCAATGGAGAAAGTGATCGACGCCTTCTCCAATTGGAGAAGGCGGTGGTCTGGTCGCCTTCTCCAACTGCCTTCTCTAGTTGGAGAAGGCGGTATTCTGGTCCTCTTCTCCAACTAGAGAAAGCGTCATTCCGGTTGCCTTCTTCAGTTGGAGAAGAAGTCTGAGAGCAAGGAATCCGCTTCGTGTTTTTAGACTTATACTAGCTGGTTGCCTCCTCCACCGAAAAAGGTGAACGACCTTCTTCAATTGTAATTGTGGTCGGCGACCGTTTGCCAGTAACAGGAATGGTTCGTCGGCAGTCGAAATGGTCGTCGGAACCCTAATGGCCAGTTATCCTAGGTGGATAACTGGCTATTGGATTTGGATGCACCATAATGATATGTTTAAGTGTTTAATACTTTAATTGAATTTTTTTAAAGTTCAATGACTTAATTGCACTTTCGTGTAAAGTTCATGAGCCTATTTGACATTTTAAAAAAATGTTACTTGGACAGTTGTACTCTCTATTTTTATTTCGTCACTCAAAAATTTTATGTTTACATTTTTCTGGAGATTCACAAATGAAGATAACTTATTATCTCTTGTCACATTATAAAATAAAAGTGAAGGAGTAGAGATTGAGAGTCCATATAATAGAACTCTTTAAATATATCATATTTTTTGCCTAAGATAAATTTTGTCAATATACTTTTCAATTTAAACTACAAGGAGCCTAACCTAAATAAATTTTGTCAATATACTTTTCAATTTAAACTAGGAGCCTAACATAAATTCAAATGTAAATTATAATAAATGTATAGTTTTAATATATTTAATTTACATTATTTGAGTATTAAATATACATTATTTGGTAATATATCAAATAAGGTACCTTAAAAATGAACGTTTAATGTATTAAAAATATGCATTTGTTAAAAAAAAAATTTACTTCATGTCAATTGTCCAACTAACAAATCGGACCATGGTGCATTGTATAATGATTGAAATCAAACTCGTAATGTTTGTGATGAGAAATGAACCAACGTCATGTCATCAAAAGCAAGTTTTAAGTAAGATCTCTTATTAACTAAATAAATGTCCTGATTTTATTTATTACGGTTTACACGAAGTAAACACTAAACATAGTGAAATAGTCATCAAGTTATATAAGAAAAATAAAGCACACAAAAAAAAATCATATTCAACAAATTTGATCAAACTACTTTAAGTAAAAATCAAACTCATAATCTTTATATATGATAATTATATTATATTCACCCAATCACACCCTTCAATTTCTCCTTCAAGTTTTGACCGCAAGTATCACATCTCTGTCAATGAACCAAACTACCAATATGGCAATATCACATGCATTGGAATTCATACAGCATATGACTATATGAGGTTTGGTTCAATTTCAAAGTCAACTCAAAATTAAATTTCAGTAATTAAATTTAGCATTATTATTGAGAATAGTACTACACTCCTCTTTTAATTTTACATTCATAATATTCAATTGATTGCATTACACAATTAATTATTTGTACTATTTGATTTCTTTTTTTAATTTATAGTGAGATTTGTTAATTCAAAATAATAAAGAGTGTTATCCGTTATTACCATATATTCTTATTTTTTACTTCATATGATGTGTCATGTTTTAATTGTTTCGGAGGTTTGTTCCAAAACGTTTTTGTCATTTGTGTACAATTCCTTCTTCCTGTCGTGTTAGGAGAAGGGCAGAATGCAGCTTGAATTCACCATTATTTAATTTTCTAAACCCAGAACCGACAGAACTTACTATTACTGCAAAACGCTAGCTTTAGAACCTGGGAATGCATCATTGCCTCATTGATTGAGTATCCATATTACTGTATTAATTAAATAACTTGCCGACAGTCATTAACTACTATTTATCGCAAAATTAGTGCCCGCTAATGGCATTTTAAAANTTTTTTTAAAAAAAATTATTTTAGTGTGTTCTTTTGACTGTTACCAAATGCATATTTAACTTTATAAAAAAAAAGATCATTTTCATTCCATTAATAACAAAATCGTGAGCTTCAATTGTGATTTGGTTAATATTTTATATATAATTAACATTTTTTTTTTATAAAAACAACATATTGATGTACTTTTTTTTTTCTTTTTTCTTTTTAAACCAACAGACATCATTTATTAATTCAAACGATCCAAAGAAATTATTTTCAAAAGAAAATTAGGAGGGGATGAAACCCATTCTCAGCAATCAGCATTGAATAAGGCTTTCTTAGCCAACACATGGATAACTCTATTCACAAATTGCTTAGCAAATAAAAAGCTAATACAAATTAAATCTTTAGCTAGATTATGAACGTCTTCAAAGATTAGATCAAAAGATGAATTCGTGCTATTCTTCTTCTTATTATTATTATTATTATTCTTCTTCTTCTTCTTCTTCTTCTTCTTTGGTTAATTACACAAACGGAAAAAATTGTAACTTTAGCCTGTTGTAAAGTTTGGAGTGTATTTTGCAATGGCTAAAAGATAATTTTTTTTTTCTATAAAGTTCAGTCTTCTTCTTCTTCTTCTTCTTCTTCTTTGGTTAATTACATAAGTGATAATAAAAATTGTAACTTTAGCCTGTTGTTAAGTTTGGAGTGTATTTTGCAATGGCTAAAAGATAAAGGGTGTGTTTGGTTAAGAGCTGATCCGCCAAATTTTGGCGGATTTGACCAACTTTAGCGGTTTGACCAAGTCAAACCACTAAAGAAGGTGTTTGGTTAACAGCGGTTTGGAGCAGCGGTTTGCTCCAAACCGCTGAAATCCCAAACGCTGCTATTAGCAGCGTTTGGGGTTGGCGTTTTGGGGAAAATTAATTTTCCCCAAAACGCCCTCCCTCAAATTTAAAAAAAAAAATATTATGTTGATAGAAGCCTGAGGCTTCTTTATAGCCTGAGGCTTCTTTAATGAAGAAGCCTCAGGCTTCTCTTCACTTGCCCATCCGGTGTGGGATGGGCAAGAGAACAATGAGGGGCGTTGAGCTCCCTTTTGTAAGGGAGCTCAAGGCCCCTTTGTTTATCAACTTACGATGTGGGATCTTTGATCCCACATCTTTTTAGTTTTTTTTTTTAGTTTTTTTTAGTTTTATTATTATTATTGTTATTGTTATTGTTATTATATTATTATTATTATTATTATTATTATTATTATTACTACTACTACTACTATGAAATATTATTATATGTATACCCTTTTGGTCATTTTACATGTTAACTGCTAATCTAAACAGCTAATTTTACCAAACATCTTTTTACAAACCGCTAATACATTCCGCTGGTCAAACTCGCTAATACAATCCGCTATTTGATAACCGCTAACACAACCCGCTACCGCTAATTACTAACCGCTGTTAACCAAACAAGCCCAAATATATTTTTTTTCTATAAAGTTCAGTGATAATGAAATTATATATTTGTTAGATTAAAAAGATTACTATGTATAACAAAGCGAGATAATGTAACTTAAGTTGTTGGTGATATACAATTAAAAAAAAAAATCATCAAATAACAAATACACTTAACTTGTTCAATTATTTTATATTTATCATCACGGGTGCGGAAGGATGGAAAAGGATGGTACAATGATTCTTTGGTCCAAATATCTTATTGAGAAAGACTACTCTTCAAGGACGATAACCAATTTAACCAATCTTTTAAAACATCTTTGTAGTGTTTCATGCACATAGTTATACCCATCGAAAATCCACATCAACCAAAAATTCATACTCAGTATATGAAAAGGTAAATGCCACGTTATCTTGTTTACGTAACTAGTGAATTAAACAAATTCACAATTTTCTACTTGTTCGATATTGTTATTTAGTAATTATACACATTTTTAACTTAGTCATTCAATTATACAAGTCTAACAAGTAAAGATTCATATTTAATACTTTTCATTTAGAAAAAAAAAAAAGAAGCATTAATTTAAAAGATAAAGTTCTTTTGCACCATTTTAGTTTTTCAATCATGTTGTCATATGTCAAAATGTCATGCCCATGATATTTGTGCTAAAGACTATAATTCAGTAACATAAACAAATTCGATGCTTAGTTACCTTAGTATAAGATGTATTCAAGTTTATTTCACTTCAGCTCCAGAGGCCTATTTAAGGTAAATTTTACTATGAACCATGTTTCAAAACGGTGTTTTTTTTTTTTTAATTAAAAATTAGAAGAAACGGTACCTGTTCCGTCTAATTACTTCTGTTTGTATGACGTATTCATTTTCATTTTAGATACACTGTAGTTTCATTTTATTTTAAACAAATCACAAATACATGATTTTTATTAAGAGTTAATTTCATTTTTGTCCTATTTTTATAGGTGACCGTCCACTTTTAATCCTTTTTAATTAGAACATACATCCTCATTTTGGCTTATTAGTATTATTGTGGTGTGACCATTTTTAGTCTTTCATTAACAAAATCGTTGAAATGTCGTTAAATTCAAAGACATTTCGATAATTTTTTTTTATACAAAATAGGTTGAACCGTTATATTTGTTATATATGTTTATTTTTGAAAGCAATCCATAATTGAAGACCGAAATGCTATTTTATTTAACGATACTTAAACTGTTTTGTTGATAAAGGACAAAAAACGCTCATGCCACAATAATATTAGGAGCAAAAGTGATTGTTCTGATAAAAGAAGAATGTCATCTATAAATCTAGGACTAAAAATGGAATTAACTCTTTTGTTAAATATAACGTTCGTCATTTCTTAAGTTGTTATGCCATGGACCCGGGTCCATCTTGCAAGGTGGATCCGGGTCTACATTCACAATTTTATAACTCTATGTTCATAATTTCATAACTCCATGTTCACAATCTCATAACTTCATACTCACAATTTCATAATATCATGTTCACAATTTCATAGCTCTACGCTTACAATTTCATATCTCTACGTTTACAATTTCATAACTCTATGTTCACAATTTTATAATTCTATGTTCACAATTTCATAACTCTATGTTCAACAGTATCAAAACTTTATGTTCAACAGTATTACACAATTTTTGAATCTATATGACAAAATTGTGAATATAGAGTTCAAAAGTTGTGAATATTGAATAATTTAATTTCGTATATTGAGATCTAAAATTGTGAATATAGAGTTTTACAATTGTGAACATAAAATTCTAAATTTGTGAACATAGACCCGAGTCCACCTTGCAAGGTGGACCTGAGTCCATAGCATAATTTGCCTCATTTCTTCACTTTAAAAACGACGACTTAAAGAAACTACGTCTTGACCATGAATAGTCCGTATAACAATCAATCGTTATACCCTGCACCACGGTGCACATAGCAATGTGCACCACGTACATAAAACGACGTCGTTTCGGTGTTAGTAGACGCGGACGCGAATGACTCAGGGAATTCATTATCTATAATACACATAATCATTATCTATAATACACAGAACGTTTGCCTAGAATACACAGAATGTTTGCCCAGAATACACAGAATATTGACACAAAATACACAGATGTTAGTGGACGCGAATGACTCCAGGGAATTCATTATCTATAATACACATAATTATTATATAGAATACACAGAACGTTTGCCTATAATACATAGAATGTTTGCCCATAATACACAAATTATTGACGCAAAATACACAGAACTCATCCTCCTAACATTCGAATGCACAAACACATCACAACTTGTGTTAATAACATGAATACACATAATATTTACACAAAATACACAGAACTTATCCTCCTAAACATTCGAATGCACAAACACATCACAACATGTGTTACTAACATTAAATCACAACATGCGTTGCTAACATGAATACACATAACGGTTACCTATAATACACAGAACGGTTGCCTAGAATACACAGAATGATTGCCTGGAATACACAGAATATTAACATAAATACAGAGACCGGCCGAAACGGGAAACGTGATTTCCAAAAAAAAACAGATGATTAGTTTACAATACTCAAAACGACGTCGTTTAGGTACGTGGTGCACATTGCTATGTGCACCGTGGTGCACAGTATAATTTGCCTATAACAATTGCCTATTTAAATGATGAGATTTGAACTCAAATATAAGAAATTGGATCAAATAAGGGGCTTTGAGGGCCCAAAGAAATTTAAATGGAGTGATTTCGTGGAGTTTAAAGAACATAAAGTAAGGCCCTGACTTTACTTTTGGGCTTTACATATGCAAGAACGGGCTTCAACTGTGACGATTCAATGGGCTGAACATGAAAATCCAGGAACGCATGGCAATCGTTTTGACGGCCCAATGGCCTGATTGAATGCCTTTTCAGTTGTTATATCGTGGACCATGGTTAAAAAACGACACCGTTTCTTTAAGTAAAGAAATGGCTGCCGTCACATGTTAATAGAATTCTGTAAATAAAATTACAGTTTATCTCAAATGATATTGTCTCACATTTATTTTTGTATTATCAAATGAAACTGTAATTATATCGAAATGAAACTGTATTTGCGGTGAAAAGAAACTGCAGTGTATATAAAATGAAACTAAATAACAGTTTCACATATTTGAGTGTATATTGTTAAATGAAACTGTAGTTATATCGAAATGATACTGTAGTTATATTAAAAGAAAACGCAGTGTATATAAAATGAAACTGAATAACAATTTCACATATTTGAGTGCATAATATCGAATGAAACTGTAGTTATACCGAAAAGAAACTGCAGTGTATATAAAATGAAACTGAATATGTTACACTAATATAGAGCTACTTTATTCCTAACAGTGCGGACAGATGCCGTTTCTTTTCATTCAAAGAAACTGCATCGTTTTGGACCATGGTCCACAGTATAATTTGCGATGCCTTTTAGCCACTCTCTAAAGTTTGCCATTGCCTACAACTCAAGGGATGAAATGGGTTAGGCTGCCTACCAATCATTATACCGTGGACAATGGTTCATCTTAATTGCAATATGAACTCATGATATAATGTTCATTTTTATTACATTAAATGTTCTTTTTTTGAAGATTTTTTCCTATACTGAAAGATTATTTGATATGTTATTTGAAAATAAACTTTCAGTACATTCAAAATGAACTTTTAGTACATTAAAAATGAACGTTTAGTATACTAAAAATAAACTTTATTAATTTGGACAATAGTCCACAATATAATTTGCCCGTGTCTACATTCACCGCCTGATCTACCTTTGGGGGTGTTTGGCAAACGGCTGATGGCTTATAGCTGATAGCTGGTTGGTTTAGCTAGTAGTTGATGGCTGATTGTGTTAACTGGTTTGACCAGCTGGATGTATTAGCTGGTTATAAAAAACTGTTTGGTAAATTAGCTGGTTACTAGTAGCTGATTGAATGTAAAATGACATTTAAGGATATGCGTGTATTATATTATTTCAACCTTTAAATATAACAAACCCACCACCCATTTATAAGTAAATTCCATTGATTTCAAAGGACAAAATAGTCAATATACTCATTAATCCCAACAAGCTAATAGAAAAAGCTACATTCATTAGCTTTTCAATTTTCAGCTTATTGGCCCAATAAGCCAAGGCTAATAAGTCATTTACCAAACACTTCAAAATAGCTTATTGGTAGGTCAAAGAAGCTAAACTTGATCAAATAAGCTAAAATTTGGCTGATAAGCCAATAACCAAACACCCCCTTTATACTTACTTTTTCACTCATTCCACTCTTGACCCGTAACAATTCAACTTTTTAAAATCCACCCTTGCCTCACTAAATGCGGATACCACGACTTATTCTGTTACTAAAAATTTTAAAAATAATAATAATATTTAAGTTATTTACACAAAAAAAATCACTAGTTATATTAAAAAATATATAAAAGAATAAAAGTATTCAAATTTAATTACTAAATTGTTTTTTATTTTATTTTTTCAAATAGACATATCAATTTAGAACTAAAAATAGTAAAAAGTTTAACTTGATTTATAAAGATTTTAGAATTAACTACATACACTAGTTATTTTACTATCAACAATAACAACTACACTCCATACTAATAATACGGTGGGTTGGGGTTGGCGGTTGGGTTTTATATAAAATTTGTATATAAAATCTACATTCAACCCAAATGACTACATATTTACTTTTTTTAAGACCCACATCAACTACATCACTTAATATCACCTAAAAAATACAAGAAATATTCAAGTAAATATTTGTGAGGCGGATTAGAATATATTATCATTTCTATCTACCTGTGAAAAATCTATTAATTTTTAAATGGAAAGGGAGGGGCAACCCTAGGAGTAGAACTAATGACAAGTGTTGAGCAAATTCCTATGGTCCATGAGATCAATCTTTTCCTTCCATTAAGATCTTAAACATAGAGGCTGATGGGTTCTCAAGCAACTTCATACCACAAAAATGCAACACAAACTTTTTTTGCAAAAAAAATTCACCGCCTTATTTTGTTTTTAGAAGATGTGAGTAACCAGAGCTTCCTAATCTTTATTCTACAAACCCTTATAGGACTGGATAAGATTATGGATTAGCCTGTTAGCTACATCACTTGTTGAGAGCCAATGAATTGCCTTTTGAAAATCCATTATTAGGGTAATGGAATTTTACTATGGATTATGGTATATGTAACAGCGTGGACCATGAAATATGTATCATTTTAATTACATTT
>CM008343.1:24553140-24577459 GCA_002525835.2 Ipomoea batatas
TTCTTGTTTGTACATCCCACATGCTCGTATAAATCTTGTGATGTGTGCGTTGGGATCTTCAGATGGTAATCCTGAATATTGACTGTTTTGAACTAGTGTGAGAATAGTTGGATGCACGTGAAAGTTAACATTCTCCATTGGAGGTACATAGATCGAGTTGTGCATGTTAAAATCCGGAGTCATGTAATCTGCGATTGATCTTTGTGGCTCTTGAGGGTTTCCATAATATTCCTCTTCACGAATGTTCTCTTGATTAATTGCTCTGTTAGCTTGCGGTTCTTCAATGATTGGTTCTTCATGATTAATCGGTACTTGCGGATTAATTGGAACTGTTGTGCCTCTTCCTTGTGGGTTTCTAGTTGCGCTTGATGAAGCCATTTGTGATCCTTGGGTATTTTTCCTTCTAGTTGCTCTATTAATTTCAGGAATGTAGGGTAGTAAACCTTGATTTCCTTTTGCTCTCGTGTGCATTCACCTAGTGAAATTATCAATGAAACGAAAATGTCCACAATTGACTAGAAGTAGTCAATTGGGTTAGTAGCAAAAACAAGTAAAAACAAAACAAAATTAAGTGGAATGGATTAACATTTCTCAAATCTAGCATTCATGCGATCAAAGTAAACAAAAACATATGACAACCTATTGCCCTCCCCGGCAACGGCGTCATTTTGACATTGCGGTTTTGCGTAGGGTTGGAGTGTCAAAAGATATTTATGTTAAACCGGAAGGTCAATGACTTCCCGAGTGTCGGTCTCGAAGGAGGGACGTGGAGGTGTGTCAAACATTCGGGAGTTTACTAGATAGATTCATGCATACGATTTGAGTGTGGTGAAGGGTGGAATTGCGAGTGAGACTGAAGTTCATTGGTTGGTTTGAGTGCAAGAGAGTAGTAAAGTAAAAGTGATTTTGGGAATATGTAAAAGGGGTAGGGATTTAATAGTGTTCATGAATATTGCATAGTGAGAGTCTAAGGTCAAGGATTAGGATTGCTAGGATATGGTCTATTCAAGAGTGTGTTGTCTTAGTCCTTTTCCACCTTGTGTACTAAGGCTTCTTTGACTTAGGAGTGCCTACAAGCATCCAAAGTTGTAAGAGACATTTTATCAAACACTTTAGCTACACACCATCCTACTATTCTTAAGAAGTCCATAGGAACTTTGATTGTGTAAAGCTTCAAATCCTAACTCTAATCAAAGACATGAAAGAGTTAAGAGCTCAATCTCTCATCTAGATTGGCCAAATCCAAACAAGATCCAAACAAAACATCAATCAAAAGACAAGAATAGATAATCCATCAACACAAACTCATAGATCCAAGATATAGAAATAAGATCATCACAAGAGCAACATTCAATCACACAATCCAAATCCCTAGACTAAATTAGCTACTCATGATATGAAATGAAAGTAAGAGCTAATTCAATCCAAGAACAAGACAACTAAAAATATAGAAATGTAATAGAGATCACCTAGAGAGAAGAAGATCTTCAATTCAAGCTTGTTGTCTTCTACAATGGAGATTGATCTAATCTAAAAACTATTAAAAATGGAGAAAGCTCTCCAAAGAAAAACTAAGAAAGGTGAAGACTAAAAATCTAGAAAATCCTCATTTGAAAATTCATCAAAGGGGTATAAATAGTCTCTGAAATGACAACCCTAGTTGAATTTCGCGCATCACGCCTCCATGCCTCTCACACGCGTGTGAACGTGCGTGGGGAGCTTCTGGAAAGTTTCCACGCTTACTCACACGCGTGTGGCCTTCCAGATCAGTCCTCCGGGGCTCCGCTTTTGCCTGGTTTGCTCTTTTAGCTAATCTTTTGGTCCTATATGCTCCCGGGGCTCCTGTTTTGCTTATTTAAGCTAAAAATAGCTTTTGTGCACCAGTTAGTAATTTTCAAGCATTTATGCATATAATTTGCCAGATAAGGATGCTATAGATGCGATAAATCACCCTAAAATATGCCTGAAATAAGGGTATCTCGGAGGCTTATCACGTCCCGTTGGAAAAGATCGAGACCGAGCGCCGACCAATTTTCTCAACGGAGCAAGCTGGCAAATTATACAAGCTGTTGTTGCCCGCTCTGGATCTGTTGTTTCTTGGCCTTAATATTCTCACGAAGGAAGTCTGTTCTCCGATCACCGATGCAGTTTCTGCCGAGTAACAAGGCCGGGTAACGTAGTCAGTGTGACGAGAGATGCTCAGCGACAGTTCTAGAAATTTGCTATTCAGGCTGAGATTCGGCAATGGACTCCATTCATGCACACACTAAATGACCTGCCATCAGCGCCAAACATGTTTGTGGTTCAGAGATTCTGCTTATGCAACTGCTCGGGAAGTAATACAAATCTCATGTATCTAATCCCAACTTCAAGCTTGTTCGACCGGGCCTACTTGGGTGGCTGGTTGCGAGTCCATTACATACGAGATCATCAGGCATACATGCTTGAATAACCGGTGTTCACCGGGATGAGTACAACGCACATATAAGCTTTGCAGCAACGCTGGAGATAGCAGTAAATTGAGTGCTACAACGCTGCCTTTGACTACTATGCAAATGCCCGCTCAGCTTGAACAAGTCTGACCAAGTTCAAAGTAGCCGGTGCTAAGTGATCGGACCTTGAACGGATGCAGCCGAGACTTCACCCAGAGCAGAGAGGTCGGGAGTGCATGCAATACTAGTTATATTTTTTCATTTCTATTTTTGCATTTGATCGGGAAACGCATTTGATCGGGAGATGCCTTGCGCATAAAGTGCTTGTATATGATTGGTTTGAAGCTAGATTTCGGCCAGGTGGCTTAGCTCGGTTACACAGGCGTATACTCTGTGATCGGTCTGTGACTGTCAGCTTCCCGAACACAACAACGGCTGAGAACTCAGATTCTGATAACCACCTAGACGATCTCCAGTCAACTTGAGTGTTCAGCCCGTGGAAACGATCGCTGCAAAGCTCGGAAACCATGGTTTGATTGCTTGTCATGGTATTGGCCGCACTATCCTCTGCGCAAAAATCATCAACCAGGATAAATAATCAGTTGTATTTCCCTCCCTTCCGAGCAAATATAAAATATGAATGTGAACTAGAATCTGCTTCGATAAGAACATTAGCAAAGACCATTCCTGGCACGTTTCAAAGGCTGACCAAGGAAGCAATGTTGATCTAGTGGCGACTTTGGCTACCAACTCTGCAATGACTACTCCGGCCTGAAGAAAGTAGTGGTTGGTTCTGTTCTTTCTTGGGACCGGGAAGTGTGCCAGCTATTAACCGGTGGCATACACCTTGAGTGCCGGGACACTGATCACTTGCTTCAAGCCGGGAATGCAAACAGGTCGGAACTCTGGTTGTCTACCCGCTAGGGAGCTCTGGCATCAACCTTGAAGGCTGTTGTGGCGAACTTCGAACAATCAGATTGAGTCCTGTTGCTGAAGTCAGCGATGATCGGGGCACGCCACTTGCATGTGTTTTTCTTCTTCATTTTTACTTTTCTTGTTTCATTTCTCTTTCCCTCCACTATCTAGGATTTCGCATTTCACCGTTATCCACCACTAACCACATCACATGCAGTAATTAATTCCTATTGGTTACCACCACCCACCGCCACTTGCAGCCAATAAACAAATTTACTTTTCTTTACTCCCAATGCAAGTTGAGAGCTCCCATTCCTGGTGCAGAAGCGAGAATGCAAGATGGAGGAGAAAAACAAAGGCCTGACCTGCAACCTCTCACTCTCAATTTAAATCTTGACAAAGTGAGCGGCGTGGATGGTGATGGTGGTGTTGAGCTTGAGGAGGACATGGATGTGGGAACCGGAGGTGCCTGGCGATTCAAGACCAGCACATGCAGCAGCAGTATCATCTTCGCCGCTACTATTTCTTCTCTCTTCGCTCTCGCTGATCAGGGTCTTGACGAAGATTTGCATGTCTATCAAACGGAGCGCGAGATGGAGAGTGGGTTCCTTCTAGATGTTGTAATCGGCGAGGGTACAACCATTTTCCGGCGAAGATATTACTAATGGTGTCTGAGCTTTCAACCTCCTTGAGAGCACTTCATGGAGCTGTTCCATAGGGTTGCCCTGAACCGAGGAGGAGGCCGCAGTCTACACAAAAGATTACGCTTGTACTTGATAAAACACCAAATTAAAGCATCTACAGCCAGACTTTGTTGCTGGCATAGGAATGAATGAATGGTGTTGATTTGGCTGCATGCAAGAGCTGGAGTTGGAAAAGTTCATCACCCACCGAGTGCCCTACTCAGAAATCCCCAAAGCCTTTGAGCTTGTCACATGGGAGTCTGCAAGCATAAATCAGTTTGGTGATCAATTAGCGGATTGCATGGCTGATTTCCTGGTAATCTTGCTGCTGGTGGTCTGAAACTTGTGCTGTTGGGAGAGAAGCATAGGAGCTGCATGCGGGTATAGAGCTCCAGCGAAGGGAGGTGATGGCTTCATCTCTGACGTTGCCCGCTCCGCCAGTCGTCGGAACAAGAGGAACACAACTATTTTTTCCGGATCCCACAGACGGCGCCATTTGATAGGGATAAATTCCCCTATGTATTGAAGTGTTTAGCAATCTATGTAAAGCATAATGTAGATATGAAATTTGACCCTCAATTCATCTCTTTATTGCTTAATCTTGAATAGTAATTTGGAGAGAAGAGGGAGCATGGTAGGTCTTCTAGAGAGAAGAATAGTTGGGCTCCCAAAAAGCCCTTAACATGCAAGGCTAAGGTCCCTTTTATAGGGTTAGTACCCGTACTCGTATACGTCTACGTACAAAATACTTAAGGCCGTATAACCGGGGTATATTCCCTATCAGTAGTTATCACACGCGCGTCGCGCGATTAAACCAATGTCCAATGCGTATTTTTAAATTAGTGTTCCTTAATTGGTTAAAGTAGTCATATAATAATGAGAGAGGAAAAAATGTTAATTAATAAAAATCAAAGAAATAGTCTCGATGCTTATATATTTTAATAAAACATAACAAAATTGTAAATAGCTAAATTACAACTAAAGTAAGTAGAAACAAATAAACCACTAATTATAGATGACTATCTATCATGATCAACCAATGGAAGAAAACAATTGGATAAAGAGTACTAATTTGAGCAAAGTAAATTAATTTTTCTTAGTGTGCATTTGCTAAGGCTTTGAATTGTCTTCATCTTCTCCATCTTTAGTAAAGTTGAGTTTCCTTTTTGCTGGTTGTGTCTTTACTGCATCTTGTTTACTGGTGGTAGTGAATGAGAATGATTCGTGAAATGATATTGTGGTATATGATACATACCATGTTTTTGCCTTGTTGTGTATAAGATTGAGACCTCAATTGTATTATATATTTTTCATCTTGTAAGGCTATTGATATATGGAATTCTTAGTCGTTGACCCTACAAGATGCATATGTAGTTAGTCATAGGTTAATTTAATATTAAACATGAGTATTTGTGGTTGGAAGAGGAGCAGTACCTGTTTTTCTAATTCCATAACTTGTTTGCTGGTTAAGAGTAATAGTTGTTGAACACATTTCCCAAACACGGAAGCATCAAGACATTCACTTCCATAAGTAATTTCCACGTCCAATTTACACTTATTATGTTTTTTAGATTAGCATTGTTGCATTTTGTTTTTGTTTTTCTAATAATGATTAAATTTATACTTACCTCATTCTAAATAAAATGTATATAAAAACTGATACTAACCGTGGTGTTCCCACTGCAGTCTTTTTACCACAATGCATGCAGTGAAATTGTTTGTTACGTTTTGCATAAACATTTTTCATACACTAACTGCATCCAATGTACCATGTGTTTTTGTTATGATGCTTCAAAGTGATGTTTCTGCCATGCATGAATGGCTTGAATGCTTTTTAACTTGTGAAAGTATTTTAAATTTGGTCAGAATCAAAAAGTAGAGCTTGAAGGATAAATTAGAATATTTTTCTTATTAATAAAGAAAATTACAAATCTAATAAAACTTGGAAAATAAATTTTAAGGATGATTGAAAATTGAAACAGTATCATCATATGTATACATACGTGTGTTTGTGTGTAAAAATGATAAATTTGATGTATGTCCTTAATTTTCTTTTTATTGATTGGTAAGAGACAAAATAGTTGGATGATTAAAATTATCAAAGGAATAACAGGAACTGGAAAAAAGGCAAGAAATTTTTAAAAATAGTTCAACACACAACTAAGGACAGAAATAAAGAAAATAGTTCAACACACAACTAAGGACATAAATAAAGAAACAAATTGCTAATTTGTTTGAAAACCACAATAAAGAAACAAATTGTCTAAAGAATTTGACACAAAACTTCCGTTATATTTGACGGAAAGAATTTGGTAAAATTATAAAAGATTAAGATATATTTGGAATTTAATTAGAGGTTGTACAATAAGAAAAACACAAAGTACAATATGTTATAGCAGACTATTACACCAACATTTTTTTAGTTCTAGTTAGGGGTCTAACATTATTGGCTCTTATTATAATTGTAGAAATCTTTCTCTAATAAATACTAGTTTGGATATAATCTTTGAGTATGTGATCTATTTTCCTCAAGAAAGTATGTGAAACTTAAGATTATGTTGTACAATATGAAGCAAAATGTAATCAACATTATCTCTGTTACTTACTAGTAATGTGCATTTATACATATTATTTAAAATCTTAATTGAGTCATTTTGAAGATCTACAAATATTCATATATAAAGGAAAACCTTAGTGCTTTAAAGCAACCTATTTGGTTGAAATATATTCCACTATTAAATATGTATTAACCAATTAGTGCATAGTTGCTACAAAGTTTGCATAGCATAATATATTTTGGGTAAGAAAACAAATATTTTGAGAAAAATATTTGTAAGTGTTGCATTGAGGGGGTAATTAACTCCGTACATTTCTTGTTTAGAAGCTTGTTTGTGGTACCTAGAATGATGAAAAGAATGTTTCATGTTAAGCATGAAAATCTTAAGGGAATTACTTATGAGTAAATAAAGTGCATATATGCCAAAGTGTATGTAAGTTTGATCGAGAGTATTCAACTTACTTTAAAAGAAAAGACTAATTATGAGGTTAGTCATTGAATTATAGATGTGATGACTTAAAGCCCAAGAGGTTATGAATTCGTAGTGGATCCCCCTTTTGTAGTCAAACGAAGCCATGGAAAGAATCACAAAGCATGGTTGCAGTAGGCGTTAGGCGCTAGTCGGGCGGTAGGGCAGCGCTTAGCGCCTAGGCGGCGCTAGGCGGGAGGAAAAAAATAAAAAAAATAGTGGCAGACTTGTAGTTTGACAATTTTAATGAAGCTGTTTTCAAATTTTAGTCAAATAACACATCCAAATAACCAAATATCAAACATGCATTCAACCAACTACACAAGTCAAACACTTAATTAGTAATTACTTAAACAAGCATCATTGTTGCCAAGGACCTTGTGGTCCAGTGACATCAAACCCTTCCTTTTATACGGGAGGTGGTGGGTTCGAGCCTCAGTGGAGTCAATACTGACTATAGAGTAAGTAATATTCAAAAAAAAAAAAAAAACAAGCATCATTGTTTAAACTTTAAAACTTACAAGTTACAACATAATTAACACTCAAGTCCAAATTTTAAATTTTTGAAATCCAAAGTGATTCATGATTCAATAGGATCATTGCTAATTTCTTCATCTTCTCCATATTGCTCAATAACCCGTTGCCCATCATCTTCAAATTCCACTTCATTGATTTCCTCCTCACTTTCCTCTTCCGGTTCAAAGTTATCTTCATCAAGATCCTTCAATCTAGCACTTCTCCGGAGTTGTAATGCTTCATCCACTCCCATAGAATCATTGTTGCAATCCAATCCCGGCTCAATCTCATCATTCTCAACATTTTCCACAATCCAATCTTGTGCTAAGCTAGCATCACTACCAACTAACCTTTCAATATTTTTATATCTTGTTTGTTCTTGTTCATCAAACTAGCATTAAATTGGACAAAAACCAAATTGTTGAGACGACTTGATTCAAGCCTATTTCTCTTCTTTGTATGTATCTACAATTCAAGCAATAAAATTATTCAAAACTTTAAATAATGATTAATTCATATATTCATAAGCCAAGTTGATAACAAACTCAATAAAGTATCATACTAATTACTAAGTTACTAACCCCTTCAAACGTGCTCCAATTTCTTTCACACTCAGAAGAACTAGATGTTAAAGAAAGGATCTTCATGGCTATCCTTTTCAATAAAGGAGTTGAGACACCAAATGTTGACCACCAACTTGCTACAAAACAAATTTCATAATAATTAATAAATATAAACAAATAAATATAATGAACTAATGATTAACAAATAATGACTCGCCAAAGACCTTGTAGTCTAGTGGCACCCGGTGTCCCGATTTACATTCACACATGGATGATGGGAGTGGTGTGACACCTCAACCTTTCACAAGCCGAGATATCTAAACTTTAACACAAAAGCTGCCTATCTCAACTATCAAACATAACATAACGGAAGCGATTTATAACCTAAGGGGTATCATGCCACATCTAGGTAAGAAAACACGGCCTAGATGCACAGGCTAACCAAAAACTGAACCAACTGTATAGATATAAACCTCAAGTAATGTCAAAACATCTGAAATCTAAACAAGAGTACATATAGTCTCATCATTGGCACACAGGCCCAAAACACAAGTCTAAAACAACATAACTATGTCTGAGCTGCCTCATATAGATAAGCTCTAGCGCGCTCTCGCTTAGACTTATTGCATACCTGGAAAACATACAAGAAACCATTAGCAAAAGACTGCTAAGCAACCACCACTCGCACCCGCAAGGAAATATAGATATATAATAAGTTTGGAAATAGGTTTACACACCCATATAGAATATATACACCAACGAACTATTCAATATTTAAAATCGGATACTCAACAACAACACGCTGAATAAAGGAGAAACCAAGACTTCTCAACAATACCAATATTTAACCGAATCATGAATACAATGGAATACTCATGAGAAACAACCAAACAAGAATACAACCAAGAATAACCAATAACAACGAGATACGATACATCTCAAGAATCAAATAAGAGACCAAACAGACCTCAACCTAAGGATAAGTGCTAACCCTTACCCTCCAACCAACATACCAATCCTCATACCAATCATCAAAACCAAACTCAGTTCACAGAGGCAAATCGTGCCCGAAATATACACGGAGGCAAATCGTGCCCGAAATACATAGAGGCAAATATTCCTCAACTACAAAAGTGGCAAATAGTGCCGATATACACAAAGGCAAAGAGTGCTCAAATACACAGAGGCAAATAGTGCCCCAAATACACAGAGGCAAATGGTGCCCAAATACACAAAGGCAAAGGGTGCCCAAATACATAGAGGCAAATAGTGCCCAAATACACAAAGATACTCAAAGATCCACCATCCACATCCAACCTCAACCTCAGCCCAAGAACAACCACTCAGAGTGTTCATCTCAGATATGAACACAAACCAACTCCCAGATAATATAATCAAGGATTCAACTAAACAAGAGACTCAAAAGACGATCAAGAGATATGAATAAATACTCCCAAAACATGGTAAAATACCCAACAAGATTCAGAACAAAAGGGGAAACAACCAAACAAACAGACCACATAATAGCTCACTGGAACAGAACTCGAAATGACCTTGCGGAGCTCACCAACAGAACACCATGTTCCGCCAGACCCTTCCACCAACACTAACGGAACGCCCTCACGGAGCTGCCTCTTCCGCCGAACCCTTCCTCTAGTTCTAACGGAACACACCAACGGAACACCATGTTTCGCCAAACCCTTCCACCAGTACACTTGCGGACCACCTAAGCGGGACACATTATACCGCCTAAATGCACCGCAAGTGCAACCCCAACACAGATTCCATACTCGGAACAGAATACACAATACTCATTCTAGAATACAAAACTACGATCAGATTGTCCAGATTATATATCTCAGAAGCCAAATAAACATGGAATCCATACCAACAAATGTTCATAAACATCACTATGCAAAGGATCAAGAACACAAGTTCATAATCCTTCAAAAGAAAGGTTCACAGACCAACAACAAGGCTAATATCCAAGGAATTTCAGGATTCCAATACACCAAATAATATTCATAGATCAAGAGTGTAAAAATAGGTTTTAGTGGACATGATGGTTACCTCTTGAAGCACACTTCACCCAAGAAAACCTCAAAACACCTCACAAGGCACCACTTCCATCTTGATCATCTTTTTCCCAAAAGATCCCCAAAACAACAACATAAGAACTTGTATAAAGATTATGAAAATAACATGATGCAAGGTATATTCCTAGAGATAGACACTTACCCAAGCCTCAACAATCCTAAAAGAGAAATCTTTGTCTTGAATATTGAAGATGAAATGAAGACCAATCTTTGAAGGAGAAGATGATGAAAATGGCGTGAAGAATGAGTAGGGGAAGAGAGAGAGTGGAATCTCTAGAAAATGCTAAGTCTTGAATATATATCATAATACATATATACATATATGTATATATTAGGGTGGAAGATTTAATAAGGAATGGGCTTAACCCTTTATATATAACAATGCTATGTACAAGATTAATTATTGGGCCAAATGATTCATCTCTTAAATAAATGAATACATAGAATAAGGAGAAAGCCCATAATATTAGGAATTAAATGTCTTAGAGACAATATATATATACTAGCATAAGGAATTGGGCTATTACAAAAATACTCTTACTTATAAGAATTGTAAGGATCCAAATTAGAATAAATCCCTTACAAGAATTAAATCAAGAATTGGGCTTTTGAATAAATAATTAATTCCGGAATAAAATATATATGTATATCAATTGGAAAGGTTAAGCCCAACTAAATCAAATAAATTGCCCGGTGGAAATAATTACCGGTCTCAAGGCTTGAACGAATTTACGGGGTGTTACACTCTACCCCCTTAAAAGGAGCTTCGTCCCCGAAGCTCATGGCTCACGGGAACTTGAAACGGAACGGTTCAAGGAAACAAGGAATTGATCGAAGGTTAAAAGAAAAAGGATTGCTCAACCAACCTTAACTTAAGAACATACTACACCACTAACTCTTAACATCCTAACTTACCCAACCCAAGCGAGAGAATACACAACCTAAAAGAATTCTACCTAAAGCTTCAACTTGCCTACCTTGGTCAAACAAAGCTGGAAACGCTTCCTCAACACATCCTCCATATCCTAGGTCGCTTTTTTGGCCACGCGGTTGGATCGCACTGCCTTCACGGACTTCATTGCTTACCTGTGCGCTCCTCTTGATTGGGTGACCAAAATTCTTGTTTGCTTCTCTTCATAAGATAGAGCATCTTCAAAGGTTACGACTTCAAGCTGGATATCACGAAGCGCATCATGCACATATATCTTCAGCAGCAAACGCGAAACGCATCACGCATCTGGTCTAATTTGGTCGGCATATGTCTTCTATCGGTCATGGGCGGCTTTCATTCCTTCTTGAATCAGCTTCAACTTTTCCGATGACACTTGCAGACACTACGACCTTAGGGTTACTCGATTTACAAAATCTTCCCAACTGAACGGGCTGCTACACTTCTTTGCTTTAACCTTTTGACAGCTTAGGCGAACTCCATGTTCTTGAAAGATCCAGCTCAAAACCACTCCATAAGGCAGATTCGTTTTCAGGACAGAAAGTTAAAACTAGTACGGTAGCAGATAGAGGAAAAACATTTATAGAAGGTATGCTTATTTAAAAAAAAACGTTGACCCAACAAGGAAAGAGAATGAAAGGGTTAAGGTTCAAGATTCAAGGACAATGTCAGTTAAGAATAGAATCAAGAGTTATCAAGGTCACAACTTAGGAAATAAGGTTATCACCTTGCACAAGATATTTTCAAGAAGCATATATACAAGAACAACATTCGAGAGGATGAGAACGACTTCTCAATAAAAGAGGATGTCAAGTTCTTTCAACAAAAGAGAAGGAACGAAAAGAACTTGGCTTCGAGAACAGATAAGGGCGAGATTGAAAACACAGGAAGAGTTTTTTTCAATGATAGGATATTCAGGTTATTCAAAGAAAAGGAAAGAATTTAGATTCCCAGAGGGATTAGGAATGAGGTCTTGAAAGACAACAATGATTTGTCAATGATAAGGTATTCAACCCTTCAAGCAAAAATGCCAAAAGTTCCGTCTCAGTTGTTGCACAGTTCACCTCCTGTAGAACCCAACATGACCTAGAAACTCCTCACTCCCTTCACAGAATTCGGGGGTGGTAACTTAGCAATCACTTCAACTTTCGCTGGGTCTACTTCAATTTCCCTTGCAGAAACCCTGTGCCCAAGAACAATACCCTCTGAAGCCATAAACTGACACTTCTCCCAATTGAGCACAAGATTCACCTCCTCACATCTGCACAACACTCTCTCGAGATTAGTGAGACATTCACCGAATGATTTCCCATAGACAGAAAAGTCATCCATGAACACCTCCATAATCTCCTCAACAAACTCTGAGAAAATAGCCATCATGCATCTCTGGAATGTAGATGGTGCGTTACACAAGACAAATGGCATACGCTTGAAAGCATAAGTGCCATACTGACATGTGAACCTAGTCATCTCCTGATCATCTGGATGGATAGAAATCTGAAAGTAACCTGAAAAACCATATAGAAAACAGAAATATTCGTTGCAGGACATTCTCTCCAGCAACTGGTCAATGAAAGGGAGGGGGAAGTGATCTTTCCTAGTAGACTTGTTCAACTTTCTATAATCAATGCACATACGGTGTCCAATGACAAGTCTAGTAGGGATCAGCTCATTATTCTCATTCTTAAAAACAGTAATACCATCCTTTTTTCGGAACAACATGAATGAGACTAACCCACTTGCTATCCGAAATAGGGTAGATAATATCATTATCAAGCAATTTGAAAATTTCTTTCTTAACAACATCTTTCATATTGGGGTTTAGCCTCCTAAGGGGCTCCACACTAGGCTTAGCATCATCCTCTAAATAATTTATGTGCATGCAATACTTAGGATCAATGCCAACTAAATCCCCAATCGTATACCCAATAGCTCTCTTGTGCTTTTTGAGCACAGCCAACAGTTCCTCAACTTGCTCCTCCTTCAGGGAGGAACTGATGATCACAGGATAAGTAGAATTAGAGCCAAGAAATGCATACCTCAAACTGGAAGGCAAAGGCTTCAATTCTACCTTTGGGGCCAGCTCCTTTTCAAATGGAGCAAGAGAAACCACTATTTCTAGTGAATCCTCATGCTCTTCATCAACTGGTTCAGAGGAGTCTTCATCCTCCTCTTCCTCCACCTATGCACTACACTGCTCCAACACTTCAACCACATGACGCTCATCGATGTAAGAGGGTTGGTGCTTGGCCATGTTAAAGATATCAAATTCAATTTTGTGGCCAGCCACCTCCATCACAAGCTTTCCCCTCTTCATATCAATGAGAGCCCCAGCATTAGCTAGAAAAGGCCTACCAAGGATAATGGGAACCTTGGTATCCTCTTCCATATCTAGAATCACAAAATCTCCCGGTATGAAATATTGATCAACCATCACTAGGATGTCCTCAATCACTAGTATAAATATATTCCTTATATTTAAAGGACATAAACTTAGTGGTCTTGGTAGATAGTGTAGCGGATTTCACTCACTCCATTCTAAATGCCCGCACATCACTTGATTGATCGACCGATGAGAGTGCATATTATTCTTGGTGCTTATATGATTAGAGTTTAGAAAAGTGTGCTTGCTTGAGGACAAGCAAGGTTTAAGTGTGGAAACTTTGATAAACACCAAGAATAGTACATAAAAAGGGTCTAAAAGAGGATAGAATATAAAGTTCTGCCATCCAATCATAACAATCTCATGCATTTTTAGCTCGGATGTGATCAAAATCTTCTAACATTGATTCTACGAAAATTTTTGAAGTATTTTACAGATCGGGAAGAGATTTGAGGCAAAACAGAGCAAAAGACAAACAAAGCCGCAAAGCAGAATCTTCCCACGCAGCCCAACACGCGTGTGGAGGGGCGTGGAATATTTCCAGTAGCCGTCCACGCCCTCCACCACGCGTGGTGGCATGCGTGGTCGGGCCACAAGGGCCATTTCGGGAAATTTGTCTTTTTGTCACTTATATAAACCCCTTTTGCCCTAAACCTAGAGAGGAGAGCAATAGAATATATTAGATCTGAAATTCCTTAGGATTTTCTCCCATCTTGGGGGAAAATTCCTTTCCTTTTAGATTAGATTAGATTCAAGAGCAAGATAGAGGATTGAAATTTCAAGAACAAGATGTAAAGGATCCATTATTATGGGTGGTAACTCTTCTCTCTAATGTTTTAATTTAATTCTTGTTTTCTTTAAGATTTTCATTTCTTCTTCTTTTTTCTTTATTATGTTAGAGTAGATTAGAAAGGGGATTGGTGGCCCCAAAGCTAAACTATGTGGTTGATTTGATATGAAATTGCTTGTAGAAATGTGAGCTCTTTGAATGTTGGATTGTAAACTTGTATGGTTGATGTTCTTGAAGCTTTGTGCCTAAGTGTGGCCACATTAGGTAGCAAACCCAGAGAAAGTGAGTGTGTGCGCGATAGCGGCCACTCACGAGTCCAACTCACCCATATCTCCGCCCTTAGTCCGAAAAGATGAAGTCCGAGGGGAGTAGTAGACAAGGTGTTCGATGAAATGCCCTAACCGAATGAGGATGTGGGAGTCCAAAGTGTGACGCCACTTGGTAAAGTGCCACGAACTCCCTAGTCACATCCACGTCACATGCTTGCAAAACCATAAGACGGTAGACCACATAGGATAGCCTCAAGCCCCAATCTCTGGCTTTCCTTTCTTTTTACACAACCACTTTCAACCTTCTACTTTCTTACAAAATGAATCTTACACTTAGCCATTCCCGTAACTCTTCCCTTTCAACCTCCTAAATGCCAACACACATTCGTTCCAATTTGTCATCCTTGAGAGAAACGACACTCGGGGAGTCTTGACTCTTCGTTTTAATATCTTCCGTACCACATTTACCTCACCCTAGACAATACACCCGTCACTGGCCTCTCCTTCTTGGGTGGATCACTCCCCTCATTATACCAATAGGTAGTGTTAGAGGTGATCCTCTCAATCAACTGCTCTCCAGCCTCCGGGCCCATGTCATTAAAAATACCCCCAAAGGATGAGGTACCTAGAATAATCAACTACTACAGAAATCACATACAACGTCGGCTAAATAATTAACCGACGTTATATGTTATTTAAATAATTAAAAATAAAAAAACCCTTTAACGTTGGTTATTAGGTAATAACCAACGTTAAAGGTTTGAACCTAAAACTACTACGCGATACGACGTCGTATCACAAACTCACACCGACCGACCCTTGATACGACGTCGGCTAGCACATTAGCCAACGTCGTATCACAAATGCACTCAGCCCACCGCGCAATACGACGTCGGCTAGGACCTTAGCCGACGTCGTATTGCGCCGTATTATATATAATGGACCTACAACGTCGGTTATTATAAATAACCGACGTTGTAGGGTTTGTAATAAAGCCATCCGATCCCCAAATTAAATTTCAGATCGACAAACCAAAATTTCAGAACACTTACGTCGCCCCCCACAGCCGTCCCCCACTACCCGTCGCTCACGTCCACCGCCGTCGCCCAACTCCACCGCCGTCGCCCACCCATCGCCGCAAAGCGCCGCCGCCGCTGCAAGCTGCCAGTCGCGAAGCAGTCCCGACCCGCAGCTCCATCGCGAAGCTCCCTCCCTCTCCGTCGCTGTAAGCCGCGCTGGCGGGAGCTCGGCCGTCGCTCCGTCGCTGAAAGCCGCACCGCCGCACCACAGAACTGCCGCACCACCAAACCGTTCCAATCCGACGATCCAGAGCGACGGAGAGAGGAGAAAGATCGGTAGTTCGTTCTTCGTCGCCTCCTCCTCTCCTTCTCTCTCTATCGATTCAAGTTAGAACTCCTCCATCTTAGCCACCATGAATGAGAAGGCTAACGTATCCAAGGAGCTCAATGCAAAACACAGAATGACAGAAAGGTTTCGACCTTTTCGTTTAATTTGCTCAATTACGCGCATCGTTTGTGTTAATTTCCCTTCTCGTATCAGATTTGATTATACAGTATCCGACTTCGTGTTACTTGATCAGCCAGCCTAAACTATTAATCATGTTTGCGAATTGCGATTTAACCGTAGTTCAATTTTTATTAATTGTTTATGGTATGAATTTTGCTTTATGAGATCCCGGTTGGCGTCGAGCAGGTTTATTTTAAATATTGTATCATATTTATATGTTATGATTATGAGGCATTCGTAAGATTACATTGAGATATTTATTGATTTGATGAGTACTCTGGACAAATAGAATTAGATGTTGTGGAGTAGTAATTTCTTGCTTATTGAGTTATAGAGGATATGCTGCAGGTGAATGGTTTGCAGTTAGTGATCAACAGCCATTACTGTGCTTTAAAATCAAATCTATACTATAGACATGCATATGTGTGTGTAAATATATATTAGTGTATTACATTTCTTGACTCAGGCTACTGCGATGGTTGGGAGAATTTGAATTGATGCTTTGCATCACTTGTTTTATGAGTCTGCTTGGTCATTGATGTAGCTTATCACTTTATTGTTGCTGGATCTGCTAATTGATATGTCCTCAATCGTCATTTCTTCTCATGAATGGTCAAATCATCCTCATTGTCTATTGATATCTTTTTGGAATTTAGAGATCACAATACTACTATCTAAATTAGCTAAATATGGGGTAGTAGTTTCTAAAAATCACTCAGGTTTTACTAACCATCCTCTCTTTAACCTTTCCTCTTGTTAAAATATTCATGCATACAAGTGATAGGAGTTCAGAACTTACATTTTAGAAATTTCAACAGTTGTGTTAGGCAACTTGTTAATCTCCATTTTGGATGCATCAAACTAACTTATAATGTTGAAACTTGATAACCAAGTTAATGGTATCTAGCTTTCTTGTGTGTTGTTTGACCAAAGTTGTAATAGCTGAGTTTGATCAGTTCTGGTTCTAAAATACCAGAAGGTGAGAGTTTTGTCAGTGGAAAGTATTATCATATGCTTAGCCTGCTAGGTTTTTACACTCGCTTAAAGTGAGAGGTTAACCTTATTGATAGCAATGGCTAACTGTTAATACCTCCCTCCCAAAGGTAGAAAATGATATTAAAAACTCAAATTGACTTACTGATGTGGATGAACCTGATGAAGACTAAATGGAAGGCTGTCTGTGCATGATTGATGTTTTGAGTTCAATAAATCCTTTTCGTGCAAATTAGCTGTTGTTCTCTTGCCACTCTTTGTCTTAGAAACATTCTTTTACGTGCAAACTGATGCATTCAGGCGCTTGGTTGCAGATTCTAGAAGGTCTGCTCAAATTGCCCGAGAACAGAGAATGTGCAGATTGCAAAGTGAAGTATGTATTTGGAAAGATTTAATGTTTTCTCTATTTACATATGTGTCATGTATTCATGTATAATTTATCATTTTGAGGCATGTATTAATTAATATAGATAATTTTTGATGACCTTGTATTATTAATTAGTATCAATTGTGAGATTTATTACTTTTATTAATTTTGATATTATAAATATAAATTGTACAGGTTTTGAATGTGATTGTGATAGCTATATATATTTGTAGCAGGTTTTGGGTGTAAATAGAAAAATAAAATGAATATTTAAAAAAAAAATTACCATACAACGTCGGCTAGTCTTATTAGCCGACGTTCTAGGGTAATTTTTTTGTTTTTAAATTACCTACAACGTCGGCTATTTGTAAAGAGCCGACGTTGTAGGGTATTTTAGTAGTTTTCAAATTACCTACAACGTCGGCTATTTGTAAATAGCAGACGTTGTAGGGTATTTCATTTGTTTTTAAGTTACCTACAATGTCGGCTATTTGTAAATAGCCGAAGTTGTATGTGTACCTTACAACGTCGGTTAACATTTAGCCGACGTTGTGTACCTTACAACGTCGGCTAACATTTAGCCGACGTTGTATGTGTACCCTTACAACGTCGGCCAGATTAACGTCGGATTTTACCCGACGTTAAAGGGTCCATTTAGCCGACGTTAAAAGCCGTCTGTGTAGTAGTGATCTTAGCCCGGTTAGTCAGCCCCTCATAAAAAGATGAGATAAAATCACCTAAAGTCATCAAATTCTTAGGACGCTGCCTCCTCAACTCCATAAACCTCTTCCAAGCCTCAGGAAGATCTTCATTGCCAAACTGCTGGAAATTCTGAATCTGTTTCTTTAACTTGGCAGCCTTGGAAGGAGGACAGTACTTCTGCATGAAAGCTTTGTAGAGCTGCTCCCAGGTAATGAAATGGTTGGCTGGAAAGGAATTCAACCAACTCAATGCTTGATCTCTCAAGGAAAAGGGGAACAGCCTCAGCTTGATGGCATCACTGGGAATGTCATTCATCTTGATTGTCTGGCAGATTCGGTCAAAGTGAATAACATGGGCCTTCGGATCCTCAACCTGAACTCCTCCAAACTGATTAGCCTGGACCATCTGAATGAGAGAAGTCTTCAGCTCAAAATTATTCGCCTCTACTCCTGGATAAACAATGCAATCTTCTTCACTAAACTCAGGAGCTAAATGTGCTCCATGGGTGGACCATCCTGCGGGAACACAGGAGGGATTCCCTGTGGAAACTGCTGGGCGAACTGCTAAAGCAGGTTGGGATTCATCTGATAGAGAAGATTCTACATCCCAACCCCTTGGCCCTGCTGCTGAAACGCAGGATGCTGCTGCATGGGAGGAACTCCCAAACCTCCCCCAACATAGACATTCGGGTTTGGATTGTCCATGAAGTTCTGTGCCTGATTCTGATCATTGGGCACTGGAGGGTCGACACAAACTCCATGGTTCTCCCCAGTAACCTCTCTCTGCCTCGGGTACTGTTGTGTGTTGACATTATCATGGGCAAGCTGCCCGATATTGCTACTATATCCGATCTCCATGTCTACTTCGAAGTCCTGGAACTCTCGAAGCCAATCACGTAACACCTTCTTCTCCCTCCTTAATTTCCTCTCAAGATCTGGATCGTAGGGACGAAGACTCGTGCTCCCTTTCGATCTAGTTTGCATAAGAGGAGGGAAACCTAATGTCAAACACAACCACAAACACTCTTGGAAGAAATTGGTTATGGGTTAGTGCAAATAAAGAACTTTTTTTTTCATTTTTGAATAATGAAAAATAAAAACTTGATCTCCTAAAAATTCACTAACTCTAATGCTAGTAATAGAATAACCACACAATTAAAACCAAATAAACCAATCCCCGGCAACGGTGCCAAAGTGTGATGAGTATAATTGTGAGTGTGAATATGGGTGTAGAATGTCGTTTCGCTGAGGATTGAGGCTATGGCACGGAATTGTGTGAATTAAGAGAACTAGGCACTAGAGTATGATAATTAACTAGAATCCAAGCAACTAATAACTAAATGATGAAATTGAAAGAAATAAATTTGCTAAAGAATTATTTGATTAATAAAGGAATGGGTCAGATTAGGGGATATTGTAATCTTGATGTTCTAACAATCTCAGAATTAGGGAAAGAAGGATTAACCTAGGGATTAATGGGCAATGCACACAAGAATTCAATTCAGTTACTTTCGTAATCAATAAACAGAATTAGGCTAAGATTGCCCCACTTTCGTGATGCATCAATCATAGTCTTAAGAACCTAAGCCACCCAAATTACCCCTATTTTCGTAGTAGGAAAAATTAGGTTGAAATTGGTAAGGCTCGAGGTCTCCATCCAACTTTCGTTGTAATGAATCCCTCTCCTAAACTAGTAATTAATTGTGGCCATCAATCAATAACAAGTAGAAAGCAATCCCCAATTCAACATAAACCCTAGGTATATGATTCAATCCCTTTATGCAATAATCACAACTTGAACATCAAGATTAACAATAAATCTCTAATCCAAACCCATAAACGAACTACTCACGCATGATTGAAGTAAATAAAACAAAGCAAGAATTAAATACTGAAATCATAGCAGCAAATCTAAAGAATAAAAGAGAAAACTTTACTAACAATTCTTGAGAGTAATTCCAATCCAAAACAATGATTCCAAGCTCGCGACCGAATTCAAGGATGTAAATCTACTCTATTCTATGCTATGGAAAACTCTAAAGAAATGGAAAAATTGTACTGAACTAAACTAGGGCTCGGAATCCCCCAAAATACAGAAAAACGTGGAATAAATAATGGATAGCAGCCTGCTGTCCGCGGTGGGGCTCACGGCCGCCATCACAGCCGGGAGGCTGGCCATGAGGCGGCCTCCTGGTCCTCTTCTGACTCCTTTCGTGCTCCGTTGCTCCTTTCCATCACTGGGTAGATTCCTTATGTGTCGAAAACTTGTCCAAGATGACTGAAAATCCTTCCTTTGCTCCTCATTTGTGAATAAACTAGGATTGATCAAATGTAACACACAAACGAGCCTTAAATGTATCAATGTAAAGGAAATAAGCAACAAAACTGAATGGATCATGGGGCAAATAATGGTATAAAATCATGTGTATCACCATTGATACCTCCCGATTCCCAAATTATTCTAAAGTTCTCACCCAAGGGAGTGTCATCCATTGAAGGGCATTGCTCTTTTGTACCACAAATTTCATCAATTTCATCACTCTTGAGCATTTCTTCACTTGGACCATCCCCAACTTGGTGTCTCCATCTCAATTTCCTCATCCACATTCTCATCATCATCATCATCATCTTCATCTTCATCCTCAATCTCCTCTTCATTATCCCCTTCACTTGGCATGAACAACGCATGTATAACCTCTTCATAAAGAAATGAACTATGAATGTGTTTTTGAGTTGTCAAGCCATTTTCTTAAGCTTTAACACCATCCAATTGAGCTTGTAACATGTTCATTTGAATAATTATGTTATTCATCATAGATCTCATCTCCTCATCAATAGGTGGGCTTGCTCGTGGTTCCATGGGAGAACTCTTATCCTCATCATTGGGTACAATAGTGACTCCCCAAAGCCTAGCCAACTCCAAAGTCTCCTCATCTAACCCATAGCTCCCCACAGTTGGTGAATGGTTGTAGTGATCATATGGGGCTTGAGTGTCTTAAGGGTATAGTGTGTAATGAGTGGGTGCGAGGTATGGATTTGGGGAATAATCTTGTGGTGGGTAAGGATATTGTGGTTGATTGAAATCTTGTGAAGGTTGGGGGAAGGAATTTTGGTGTGAAGGTTGGGAAAAATAAAATGAGTATTGGTAAGGTTTTGGTTAGTAAGGATTTTGGTAGTTTGGAGTGTAGTGAGAATATGAATCTTGCCGGTGGAATTGTGGTGGATTAAAATATTGGGATTGATCATCATAGTAATGGTTAGGAGGTGGGGCTTGAGTTGTGCAAGGATTTCCATATTCATCATATTGGTTGCCCTCATAAGATTGACAATCATAATACCCTCCCTGAAATGCATACCCATCCATGGTGAAATTTCTTGATTGAGTGTTGAAAGCTCTTCTTTTTTCAATTAAGAGTGAATGCACAAAGTAGAGATCCTTCAACAAAAAATCAATCAAGGTAAGATAATTAGCTCTTTCAACAATAAAAACAAACAAAACGAAAAAAAAAATTAGTCTCCTAAGACTCCCTAAACTCTAATGCTAGCAAAATAAGCAATCACATAGAACTATCAAATTGCCAATCCCTGGCAGTGGCGCCAATTTTTTGATCGTGTAGAAAAAATGAGTGATGGTGAATGTACGGGTGTGAAATGTCGTTCCGCTGAGGATTGGGGGTTATGGCACGCTGATAAACGCCAAAAACAGTTAAATTTCGGGTCATATTTAGATAATATTTTATTATTTCAAGCACCCATTTGTGATCATTTTTCATGGATAAACCTCTAATTAACACCTATTTGACAGATCCAATTCAAAGAATGCATTTTGAGTCATTTCCACAAGATATAGCAAAGTCTTGGGCCAAAATGAAGCAACAAACAAAGAATCAACCAAGAAGGAAGCTGCCACGCACCATCACACGCGTGTGAGCATGCGTAGAATTATTCCAGAGAGCTGCCACGCAGGGTCACACGCGTGTGACAGGCGTGGACGCGCACAGTAGGGCAACAACGTAATTTCGACTTTTTGAGCAGCTATTTAAACCCTTCTTTCTTATTTTTAGAGGAGGACTCTCCCAACTTTCAGATCTGATCTCTCTTTCTATTCCTTCCCCTTTGGGGAGGAAAAACTCATCTTATTCCCTTAGATTAATTAGTATAGATCTTTTAGAAGTGAAGATGAATTGAAGATGTAGAACTCACCATTCCTTTGGTAAAATACTCTTTCCATTGGATTACTTGTTTGGATTTATTGTTGAAAGTAATTTTTGCTTTGTTGTTTTGAATGATTTCTATGATTGAGTAGAGTAATTTGGGTGTGTGTGCCCTTGTTAAACTATTGATGGATGATTAGACATTGCTTTATGATTTTGAGATCTGAAGGAGTAGGATTGATGTTTGTATGGATGATGTTGTTTAAGCTTTACTTCTATTTCGGCCGGAATAGTTAGTAAACCGAGTGGAAGTGAGAGAGTGCGCGATAGCGGCCTCTCACGAGCCCAACTCACCCATATCTCCGCTCTTAGTCCGAAAAGACGAGATCCGAGAGGAGTGGTAGACTAGGTGTTCGATAACATGCCTCAATCGAATGAGGATTGAGAGTCTGAGTGTGACGCCACTCGGTACCAATGCCTTGACTCCCTTACTCAATCGCGAAGCTCGTTTCCCTAATTCCTTAGGAAGATCAATCAATTTGTTTGACATTGGTGCACACCCCTTTCATTTCTTTTGCATTATTTAGTATAATCCCATTTCCACAACCCCAAACTTACTCATTAAACCAATCTTTTGTAATACTTGTAACTCTTACCTTTTAACACCATTAAGGTCAACACTAATTTGATTCCCATTCGCCATCCTTGAGAGACACGACACTCAGGGAGTCTTGACTCTTCATTTTATCACCACTTATCCACCTCACACTAGCATAAGGAGATAAAAAAAAAAGCTAAGCAAACGACAACGAGGTAGAAAAAACACATATGAACAATAGATAAAAACAAAATAAAGAAATATGACTCAATTTAGGGGCATTACTATCTAGATGCATCAACAACCTACGAGGTTAGGAGAAAAAAGAACCAAGGAATCAAGTGGGAATGCACGTAGGAATCCTAGTCTAAAGCCACAATTGTAAGCAAATAAACAAGGGTTGCCCCGCTTTCATGGTGTATCAACCCTAGCTCTTAAAGCACAAAAGCATTTTAAACCCCAATTTTCCCTATTTTCATGGGAAGAAATCAGATTTATGCAAGGGGTGGCTCGAATTCATCACCCAACTCTCGTTGAGGCAAGAAGTCCTCCAAATACATGCCAATGAATGTGTACATAAAAAATTAACAAGATTCAAAAATAATACCTTCATAAACACATGAACCCTAAGTTGGGGTTCTTCTCCTTTTTCACAATAATCAAAACTTAAGCATCAAAATAGATAATGCAACCCTAACTCAAACCCATAAACTAACTACTCATGATTAAATAGCATAAAGAACATAAAAGCACAAGTAATAAACATAAATCTTGCAAAAGAAAAGAGATAAGTGAAAGAAAGCTTCTCTATTGAAATGGGTGGTAGAATCTTGAAATCTAAGCTTCAAATCCAAGATTACAAGCTTCAAAAGTGTTTTAAAAAAACATAGATCTAAGCCTAATCTAACCTAAAAATATGCAAGGAAGTGAATGGGAGTGTCTAGGGTTCAACCATGGGTCAAAACCGAGTTAAAAATACTCAAAAAGAGCTTAAATAATAACAGAACAGGAGCCACACGGCCCGTGTAGGTGGCCGTTTCTTTTTGGCCGACTTACAGTGCATTCTTCACTGTAAATTGGAATTCGGTGCAACTACTTTGATGTCTAGGCTATTTTTCACCTACAAAATCACTTTATTATCCTTTTTAATCTTCAACAAATTTGTAGCCCTTCAAGTTCTCTTTCAAATGGCGTAGAAATCACCTCATTTGAACACTTCTGGGCTGAGATATGATCAAAATACCGAATAGTGGCATATTTGGACGAAATCTGTAAGTTTGGGCCATTTTGTACAGATTAAGTTTGAAAATTATTCCTTAGTAAACCAGCCATAAATTTTGTACAAATTAAATTAGAT
>CM008343.1:24578252-24602191 GCA_002525835.2 Ipomoea batatas
ACTATTGTTTATAATATTTGTGACAACTTTTTTTGTCAATAAAAATACAATTGGTTAGTACCATTAGAAATAAGAAACAATTGTGAGAAAAAAAATACTTTTGTCACTAATATTGTTATTTTTTGTGATGAAATTGTTGCAAATGTTTGTGATGCTTTATAATTCCGTAACAAAAATTACTAACAGATCGAAATTGTTGCAAATATTTTGACAGTAATTGTGTTGATTTCAAGTTTTGTCACTATTTTATGATAATTGTGACGAGTAATTAATTGTTACAATGACTTTGTCAGCTATAATTCAATAGATGAATATTGTGTGAAGTTATGTTGTAATCAATATTTGCAACTAAAATTGCATTCCAATTAGTATCAAGTAATTTGGTGTGAACTAGGTATTAGATATTGTGGTCACTTAAAATGCAAGTAGTTAGTAGTGCTTCTTAAAATGAATGTAATTATGAATATTTGATGAGCTTACTTCAACAGTTGTACCAAATATATAATATAAATAAATTATATATAATAATTAAAATTTGGTTATAAACCAATTAGTCGAATTAGTTAAAGTATAATTTAGTTCGGTTGATTAGGCAACAATTTCTCAAAATAAAAATTCAATTAGTTTGATTCAAAATTAATTGAATTATTACTCTTAACCACATTAGCCTATTATTTGTACATTAAGAGTCATCATCTTAGTATAATTTTTGTACAAGATGATTGTATCAAATATATAATATAAAAAATATTATGCATAATAAAATATTGATTAATTCAACCAATTAATGAAAACAATCAAAGTATTGATTTGGTTGATTAGGTAACAATTTCACCCACATGGTAATTCAATTTTAAATTAATTAATTAAATTATTGAACATATTTAATCTTTTTGTTATTTATGTACATCACCGAAAAACTAATTATATAAAATATTAACTATTGTTAAATATTCCTTTTTATTTCTTTTGTAATTATTAGTAAATTTGGGAAGTAAATAATAAAAAGATAATGGCGCTTATTTTCCTAAAGAAAATTGGCGCCTTGCTCCCTCTCTCTCTTAAATTCTTTTCAATCATCACGACCTTGCTCCAATATAATCTCTATAATCCCCTAAGAATAGATATACAAATGCTACTGTGTATATAACAAGGATTTTATTATTTTTTCCGGATTCTTTTGTGTGTGTATATTGTGAATTGATAGATTGATTGATCAGCGTTGAAGTTGAAATTGTGGAATTCTTTCTGCAATTTTGTTTGGCAGGTGTGATGGAGATGGGAGTAGAGTGTCCGGAGATGGTTGTGGTGGCTGGAGCGATGGAGATTTCGGCGTCCGATGATGGAGCGACATCTCTGTCCCCTCTGACTATTCCGCCTTGGTTTCGCCAGAAGCTGTCGAAGCCAAAACTTCCCCGCCTACTGTTGAAGAAATCGAAGCCAAACTTCGCGAAGCCGATCTTCGTCAACAGGTCTCTCTCTCCTAAACTAAGATTTAACTTATTTTTCAAAAATAAAAAATAAAATATCAAAATTACAGCTTGTTCAAAATTACGTGAAGATTAAGTGTAGTCCAGATCAAAATTACAGCTTGTTCAAAATTCCTTAAGATCAAAATTACAGCTCGTACAAGGAATTAAATATTTGTTTTAATTTTTAAGTTGCTTCTATATATTTAAGTTTTTATTTATATTGACTCTTCTACATATGTGCTTTGGGATATTTTTGTCTAATGTCTGTTGTTTTTGTAAGTGGATTAATATTTGGTGTTGGCCATACAATTATTTTAAAGTAGGCGAGCCTCAAAATGATGAGGTTTCTAATCAACAACTCAATGGAATAGTTGAAATATCAAACATTGTATCACCAAAAAAAAAAAAAAAAAAAATTAAACATTGCACCTAAAGTAGAAGAACATGTTATTTGTTGTACAGGTGATATGATTTTTTAAATTCTTTGAGTTTAAAATTTAATCTTTTATATATAATATTGTATACTTATATATATTGTTTTTTTTTTTAATTTTACTGTAGGAAATAAAAATATTAAAAAACATGGTCTAGGGAGAACAATCAATAAAGGACTTACTAAGAGAAAAGTTATAGACGAAGAAATCAAGCAAATTTTTGCTCACTTACCAAGCAATCAAGGGCTTCGAAATATGCTAAGCAATGCATCTCTATCAACTATCTCGAGTGAAGAATAATCAAGATATTTTATTTTAAAAAGTTTTTATTGGGATTCTGTTGTATTTCTTGCATACGTATCCTTGTTAGACAATGCCATCTTTTTATATATACTTTAATTTGATGAGTAACATTTGTCGAGAATTATTTTATTCTAGATAATAATTAAATAAAAATATTTACTTATGACAATATTTCGAAATAAATAATTTTATATTTGGTGCATTTGGCTAGTATTATTTGAAAAAAAAAATTCTGACCAAGTAATGGTCACTTATAAAACATTAATATTGACAATATTGTGACATTATTTCAACTTATTTTAGTGACACAAATTTAACCACTAATTTTCAGTATTTTATTACTGACAAATACGTTGTCACTATTTTTAAAGATATTAGTAACAAAGATGATGACTACAAGAAATTGAATTGTTGTATGACTTTAATTACTTAACACTAAAGATTGTTGTAGAGTTAATTTCTCTTGTCACAAATAAATACAACATTTGTTACCATATTTGTTATCACAACAAAATAATTATTTGTTACGAATTTTTAGGTCACTGCTAATCATTTTTGCGTCAAGAACAATTCTCATAAATAAGTACAATTATTGTGACTAAACTGTTGTCAAAATAAAATAATTAATTATAACGATTTTAATTGTCACTAGATCAATTTTTTGTAATAACATATTTGGTCACAAATTGTACATTTATTATGGTCATTATTGTTATCACTCAAATACTATTTGTGTACGTAAACATTGTCACAAAAGTCATAAGTAATTGTGACAACTTTTCAAAAGTCGTCACTACTACAATATTGAAGGAGGTATTAACGGTAGGATAAAGGAATGGGTCAGGTTAGGGGAATTGTAATCTTGATGTTCTAATAATATCAGAATTAGGGAAAGAATAGTTAACCTAGGGATTTATAAGCAATGCGCATAAGAATTCAATTCAGCTACTTTCGTAATCAATAAACATAATTAGGCTACAATTGCCCCACTGTCGTGATGCATCAGTCATAACCTTAAGCACCTAAGCATTGTAAGCCCCCAAAATTACCCCTATTCTCATAGTAGGAAAATTAGGTTGAAATTGGTAAGGCCCGAAGTCTCCAACCAACTTTCGTTGTAATGAATCCCTCTCTTAGACTAGCAATTAATTGTGGCCATCAATCAATAACAAGTAGAAAGCAATCCCCAAATCAACATAAACCCTAGGTAAAAGATTCAATCCCTTTATGCAATAATCACAAAATGAACATCAAGATTAACAATAACACCCTAATCCAAACCCATAAGCGAATTACTCACGCATTATTGAAGTAAACAAAGCAAAGCAAGAATTAAAGACTGAAATCATAGATGCGAAATTAAAAAAAATAAAAAGGAAAACTTTACTAACAATTCTTGAGAGCAATTCCAATCCAAAACAATGATTCCAAGCTTGTAACCGAATTCGATGCTGTAAATCTGCTCTACTCTCAGGCCAATAACCGAGCACCCGAAATTAGGTAGATTAGAACCCTGTATGCACATGTACTCAGTTGAGATTATGCAAGACTTGGCTTAAGATGAACTCCCATAGACATGCCCTTCATACTCACATAGATCACTCTAAAACTGCATGCTAACATCAAATAGGTCTTTATTTGGCTTGTAATGGGGCTAAGGGTGAGTGGCTAAACAAAGAAGGGGTATGGAAAAATGCACTAAAGAGAGAATTTCACACCTATTCACAACTAAACCTAGAGGAGATATTGAAACTATGAGCAAGAGAGCAAAACATAATTGGAAACACAAGAGTATTATAAACTAGTGGGGGTGTGGACACTTATTCTAGCACCCTGACTTGTACTTTTATTTATCCATCTTTTTCTTTCCTTTCTCAAACCTTTTCTTCACTTTCAACCTTCTTTTTCAAACTTTTCTCTAACAACAATTTCTCGCTCTTTTTTTTTATTTTCAATTTTCTTCTTTTTTTTTTTCTTTCTTTTCAACCAACATCCTCTTTCTTTCCTTCTATTCAAACCAACCAATAAATTCCTTCACCACACCCCCACACTAAAACAAAGATAACAGGAATAACTCTTTCAAAAGTAAACTCAAAAAGGTAAATCTCCTCTAAATTAAAGAACAAATGCTATATTCTCTTTAAGGGTGAATGAAAAATATATGGCTTAAGGCTAAGGGTTAAATGATAAGGCTAAACAAGAAAAACAATACAAAGAACGGGGTTAAGTGCTTTTGCACTTATTAAACAAAAACAAGGCTCAAAGGGGACAACTAGGGAAAATAATTGTAACACAGGGTAGGTTTAAAGGCTTGGGCTAACAACAATGGCCTAAATCACTTCAAAGCATGCAAATTCTAGACTTCACTATGAGAGCACTGAGGCAAGCTATGACAGAACAGGTATCACCGGAATCCCACATAAGCCTTCACTAGCAATGCATAACACACAGGGCGAGCATTTAGGTTAGAGGTTAACCCAACTATTGGCAAGACTCTGAATTAAACACAAGCTAACTCTTGAATCATCCCTGACAAGCTAAGCTGCACAAGTACCACCAAACAAACCACAAACCAGCAGAAAGGAAAGTGGTCACAGCCACTACACAAGGAGAGCATACTACCCTAAGTTGCAAATTGAATCCTTCAAGCAAAGCTCATCAAAAATTTCATTTTTCATCATTTTATCAGAAATAGCACCCCCCCCACACTTAGTCTGGACATCGTCCCTGATGGACAACCAAAACCCCACGAACTAAAACAAAAGAAAACGAACTAGAAAGCAGGTAAACAAACAAAAAGCAGGAACTAGGATAAAAAATTCAAGTTTAAACATCATACAATCAAAAGACGAACTAAAAAAAAAATAACAGAAAAATAAAAGAGTTGAGTTGTAGGAAGTTCACTAATAAGCACATCATCCCATAGAAGAGGGATCATAAGGTGGGAATGGAGTGCCCCCCCTGTGGTGGGTAATGCCCACGCATCCACTCATAGTAAGCCTGGGCCTCAGCGCGGCGCTAGGCATTAGCTGCCGCCATCTCATCCAGCCTGGTGTCAATGTGATCGAATCTCATGTGCATGGCCGCCAACTGGGCCAGAACCTGCTGCTGGAAATTACTAGAAGATGAACCCTCGCCTACCTCAGCATGGGCAGGATCAACAGCATCAGGATCGGCCTCATAGGCCTCCTCCTCCCTCCTCGCATCAATCACATCAGCCATCTCTGCAGTACGGGCTCTCTTTGGCCCGATCTTGTCACGCAACCTCGCCACAGCGTCAGCTGTGAGAGGCTGCATGCCTAGAGCCCTGGTGTGACACCCCGAAATTTATTCACCATTTTTGTTACAAAATGATTTTTAGCCAAAAATGTTTCTAACTATTCATTTTTCAGAAAATTTCAGCTCGGCGCAGTCCGAAAGATTTATTCGGTAAACATACTTCCCGAACTCCGTTTTACCTGAAATTTTTATTTTAGAACCCCAACCTATAGTACTTGATATCCTTATAAAGTTTTGGTCATTTGGATATTTGAGTAAACACAAAAAATTACATTTTTGCCCTTGGCAGTGTGCTGTCCGGAATTTTTCTCTCTGGACTAGTTTTGGAAAGAAATTCGAAAACCATACTTCTACTCCTTAGATTTCTATGAAATTTTATATGTAGGTTCTAGACTTGCTTAACTACATATTTGAAGAAAATGGTATCAAAATACCTTACCAAATACTCCCAATAATATTTTTAATCCGAATCTAGTGTTATGCCAATTTCTTTCTGCCAGCACATGTATTCTTCAATTTGATACCAATTATTTGACTGATATCATTTATGTTTTAATTTTATTTTGTCTCCTCTAGAACCTAGGCAGCCACCCTATTGTCCCTAAATTATTTTCTACCGTAACTTTATCTGATTTATTCCCTAACTGGCAAGGGAAGTCTTATTCTTCAAGATTTACCATAGCATTGTGACAAGTGTCATTCCCTCTAGCCACATGCTAATATTAAAATAATTTTTGGAGATGATCTAAATATAAACTTGATCTCCAAGTTTTTTCTTTCTTCCTTTATAAGAAACAATGTGGCTTACTCTTCAAGCCCCAAATTGAGACTTACTCTCCAAGCTTTCCCATTCTTGCTACAAATAGAGCTTTGATCTTCCATTATCCCCATTCTATTCCCATTTTCGAAATAAGGAGAGGAAAAAGGAGAGAAAGATTTCATCTTCATTCTTTGTGATCAAGAGAGCTTCCATAGCCAATTTCTTCATCAAGATCATCATCTATTCGGTAAAATTCCATTTTTATTCGGTTAAAAACCTTGTTTTCTTCCCTAGAACCTAACTATAGGTTAAGATTTCCTAAAATTATTATTATGATGATATGTTTTGCCTAGGAATTTTTGGTGAAAGATTTGAGTAGAGGATCGAAATCCTTCTTGCAAAAAGTACTACAACCAAGAGGTAAGAAATCCCTTAAGTTGGTTTTGTCACTTAAGATTTGATGATTGATAGTTGAGATAGGGATTTATGAGACTTGAATATGAGGTATATCCAAAATGTTTATAAAAACTTACGTTGAAGAACGTATGCTATTTTGGTTTCCAAAACCTTATTTTTGAAGGAAAACTGAAGGAAGGATCATGTTTTCAAAACCTTAGTTTCTAAAATAAAGTTGAGGAGGACCTTGATTGACCCACGGGCGGCTTTAAATTCCATTGCCCAGTGGTCGTTGTGATATATTGTATGATTAGTTCATACTGCAGGGCGAAGTCTATTCGTCGTTATGATATATTGTATGATTAGTTCATACTGCAGGGCGAAGTCTATTCGCCGAGTACTGTATAACTCATAGGATGAGGTATTCTTATGGGGGTGTGCACACTTAAAGTATAGTTACTCTAGAAGTCCGGGGAGGTGTCGTTTTAACGGACCTGGCTAGGCCAGCTAGGAATCATTTTAACGAACCTTACGTCCAGGGGATCAGCGTTAGACCGGGTGATGACCACTGACCCCGAGTTCGATGATCCAAGTGGTCAGAGAAGGAGTTATGAGAATGCTTCAAAGGCCTCACGCTTGCTAGTATGAAACAAAAGAAGTTTTAAGGATGAAAAAAAGGGTTACTCTGTAACGACCCTGAGAAGGAAATGATTTTGTCTTAAGAGACGTGTTTTAAAAACCTTTGTTGAATCTTGGGTGACCATGGATTCTCTTACATAGCTGTCGTGCTAACTACACTTCAATGTGTTTTTCTTTTAACAGATGTTGTCTAGTGTGGGCTCCTGTGGCCCGATGAGCTCTGAATATGATGAAAGTCGAGGTTGAAGACTACTCTATCCTAGAATAGACACCCTGGAAGAATTATTCCCATATGTATTAAGTTGGAATATTGATGTGGTTATTTGATGTTGTAAGTTTAGCCTTAGCGTTTGGGTATAGGAGAGATACCTAAGCGTGGCGGTAACACCTAGTTTTCTGCTGGTTAGATGCTTCCGCAATGTATTATTAGGGATTTTGTAATAAATCCTAGATTTGAAAATTGGGGTGTTACACCTGGGCTCAGCCAATACAATCCGATGCGTAACGCGGAGGATCCGAGTGAGATAAGGGCCGAGATACATCGCCACTCCACAAAGATAATACTGGTTCTTCATTAAGTTCCAAATCACCACTCCCATATGTAGCCTGACACACTTGACCATGCCATATAGACAGAACAGGTCAGCGTGGTTAACAGAACTTGTGGCATCGAACCGGCCGGTGACTGAGTGGCCCAGTAGATATTGCATGAATTTGTGCTCTCTCTTGATGAATGCAGAGGAGCGGCTGTGGGAGCTCTTATAGATCGTGGTGCCATCTGTGAGTTCTTCCCAGAACCGCTGAATGTTGGGCACATTGGCAACTCGGTCGAGCTTTTCTTCCTCAATGAGCTGCTGGACTGGGCCGAAACCCATCAAATCGCTCAAGTCATCCGGGCTGAACCGGAACATCGTATAGCCTATATGGAACTGTACACACACGTTGCTAGTGAGGCCATCAAACTTGGTAAGCTTCATTGTGGTCATGACCTCGACTAGCACCGCTTTATGTGTGTCCTCTGCGAAGTCCATCAACAAGTATCTCCACTCCGGGAGATCCACCATGGCCGCCACCTCATCCCGGATACCAAACTCATCCGCTACGTCCAAAGAGAGGACGTACGGCCGGAATATCTGCCTTTGGGAAAAGAACTGAAAGCGCTCAAAGTTTTTCGGATCATGGAGTGGTGTGTCCGGAACTTGTGCAGCTGGTGGTTGCCTTTGTGCAACGGATTTCATTCTGGGTCGTGGAGGCATATGCAAATAGCTCAAACCAAATATATTCATGGGGTGAGGGTTAGGCAAAGGGCAAGCACAATGGATTGCAGGATTGTGGAGTAAAATGTATGACTACCTAAAAGGAAATTAAAACTCTAAAATTCAGAATATTTTTTTTTTGAAACTAACCTAGATTGTGGCTCAAACATCGCAAATTGCTCAAGAATCATCGCCAAACTGTTAACAACTACTCCACAATCCTAAAACTAGCAAAAATTCCATCTAAAAGCAACATTCAATTTAAATTCAAGTGGTATTCAAAGTTTCACCCAAATCACCAATGTGAACACCATTAAAGTACTAAGCAAGCTCCTATATCATGGAATCAACAATACTAACCCTAAACATGCTTAAACTAACAACATTCAACCATTCAAGTAAAGATTCAAGCAACCCTATGAACACCACTAAAAAATTCGAAAATTGCAAGAGAAAGTAAAAAATTGAAATTCAAACCTTGATTAGATGAAGAAGATGATGATATGGAGTAGCAAGGAGCAAACAATCACAAGCAAGGGAGGCAAATATGGTGTAGGGAAATTGGGGATAGAGAGAAATTGGGAGAGGGAGGGTTAGGGTTTCAAATTGGGGAAAAGGGGTGGGGAATCACGGCCAGGGTCACGGCCGAGATCGGGGACATGACCCCGAGGCCTTATTTTTACTTTAAACACCGCTCGGTACGACACATAATCACGGCTTGGGTCACGGCCGGGATGCGGGCCGTGACCCAGAGGCTTAGAACTGCCTGTTACGTACTGGAAATTAGCTGGACCTATCACGGCCAGGGTGTGGCCCGTGACCCAGAGCCCTCTATAAGCCTATAGACACTGGAATTTCTGGTGGACCATCACGGGCAGGGTCAGGGCCGGGATGCGGGCCGTGTCCTAGAGCTCTCGTTTGCTCTGTGGCTACTGGATTCGACGCCCAGGCATCACGGCTGGGGTCACAGCCGTGAGCCTGGCCGTGATCCAAAGCCCTCTTTTTGCACTTCTGTTCGTTTCGCGCCCAAGCTCGGTTTCACCTGCAAGTTAGTCCCAAAATCTTCCCCAAAACACTTCTAAACAGTTTCAAAGCATAACCCCTTCAATTCTAACTACTCCCCACTCTCTCAAAAGTAAAACATTGCAAACTCACACCAAAAATAACCGAAGTGACACCCCGTAAACAAAGAAAAACTCCTAACTCTACTTCGAACTAAAATAAAAAGGAAAAATGCAGTAAAACAAAGTGCGAAAAGTAAAGGATAACATGGGGTGCCTCCCATAAAGCGATGAGTTTACTGTCGTCAGCTCGACTCAGCCATGTGATCATCAAGTGTAGAAGGGAATAAAGAGATCCCAAACTACTTTAGCCACCTCTTCCTTTGGTTCTGGAACATTGAACAACTTCAACCTTTAGCCATTAACCACAAATGGATCGCCAGTAGTGCCAACAATAGTAACCGCACCAGATGGAGATTGCTCAACCACCTTAAACGGTCCTAACGATCTAGACTTGAGCTTCCCAGGAAACAGTTTCAACTGGGAGTTGTATAGCAATACTTGATCACCCGGTTCAAAACTCTTTCTTAGGATCCTCTTATCATGAAAGTATTTGGTTCTCTCCTTGTAAATCTTGGCATTCTCATAAGCATCCATTCTAAACTCCTCCAACTCATTCAAAGACAACAATCTCTTCTCTCTAGACAAATTCTCATCCAAATTCAACTTTGTAAATGGCATGATTTACCAAAAACAAGTTTGAACGGGGACACACCAATGGGTGTCTTGAATGCAGTCCGGAGAGCCCATAAAGCATCATGTAATTTCAGTGACCAATCCTTCCGGTTAGGACTCTCCACTTTCTCCAGAATTGACTTGATTTCTCTGTTAGCCAGCTCAACTTGTCCACAGGTCTGTGAGTGATATGGTGTAGACAACCTGTGGTAAATCCCATATTTAACCAAAAGCTTCTTTAACAACTTATTGCAAAAATGAGTCCCATTATCAGTGATAAAGGACCTAGGCATACCAAACCGGGAGAAAATATTCTTCCTCACAAACTTGACCACCGTCTTAGCATCATTCCTCGGAGTTGCTATTGCTTCCACCCACTTAGACACATAATCCACTACCACCAGAATGTACTCATTACCGAAAGAAGGAGGAAACGAACCCATGAAGTCTATTCCCAGACATCAAATAGCTCAACCTCTAAAATTCCTCTCTGTGGCATCTCATGCCTCCTACTAACAGTGCCAGTCCGTTGGCAACTATCACACCTGCTTACAAAGTCTTTAGCAGTAGCAAACAAATTAGGCGAAAACAAACCTGACTGCAATACCTTCAAAGCAGTACGATCAGCACTCATGTGTCCCCCATAGTGAAGCATGACAATGATGTAGAATACTGTCAAACTCCTCCTCAGGAATGCATCTCCTCACAATACCATCTGGACATCTCTTAAAAAGCAGTGGCTCATCCAAAAAATAATCTCTCACATCATGAACAAATCTCTTTTTCTTATTGTAATCAAAATGTTTCGGAATGTAACCACTCACCAGGAAATTTACTATGTCTGCAAACCATGGTACGAAGGCATTCACAGGTAATAATGTCTCACCTTTGAAAGTATCATCAATGGGCAACTCATCCTTCTTTCGACCCTCAAGGCTGGACAAATGATCAGCAACAACATTCTCTGTGCCCTTCTTGTCTCTTATCTCCATATCAAACTCTTGTAGCAGGAGAATCCGTCTAATCAACTGTGGCTTAGCATCCTTTTTCTGAAATAAATATCTCAAAGCTGCATGGTCAGTATGAACAATTACCTTGCTCCCCAGCAAATAGGATCTGAACTTATCAACTGCAAACACTACTACCAAAAGTTCATTTTCAGTTGTTGCATAGTTCACCTGTGCATCATCAAGCGTATGACTAGCATAATGAATCACAGGTTAACTCTTATCTTTCTTCTGACACAACACAGCCCCCACTGCAAAATCACTAGCATCACACATCAATTCAAAAGGTAAGGACCAATCAGGGGGCTGAATAATGGGAGCATGGCAAAGAGCATTTTTCAATTTTTTCAAAAGCCACAAGACAAGAATCATCAAAATCAAAGGGGACATCCTTAGCAAGCAAATGAGTAAGGGGCTTAGCAAGCCCAGAGAAATCTTTAATAAACCTTCTGTAGAACCCTGCAGCATAACCTAAAAAACTCCTCACTCCCTTCACAGAATTAGGGGGTGGTAACTTAGCAATCACCTCAACTTTCATTGGGTCTACCTCAATTCCCCTTGCAGACACTCTGTGCCCAAGAACAATGCCTTCTGAAGCCATAAAGTGACACTTCTCCCAGTTGAGCACAAGGTTCACTTCCTCACATCTGCACAACACTCTCTCGATATTAGAGACACATTCACGGAATAACTTCTCATAAACAGAAAAATCATCCATGAACACCTCCATAATCTCATCCACAAACTCTGAAAAAATGGACATCATGCATCTCTGGAATGTAGTTGGTGCATTACACAAGCCAAATGGCATACGCTTGAAAGCATAAGTGCCATATTGACATGTGAACGTAGTCATCTCCTGATCATCCGGATGGACAGAAATCTGATAGTAACTTGAAAAACCATCTAGAAAACAGAAATATTCGTTGCAGGACATTCTCTCCAACAACTGGTCAATGAAGGGAAGGGGGAAGTGATCTTTCCTAGTAGACTTGTTCAACCTTCTATAATCAATGCACATACGATGTCCAGTGACAAGTCTAGTAGGGATCAACTCATTATTCTCATTCTTAACAATAATAATACCGCCCTTCTTCGGAACAACATGAATATGACTAACCCACTTGCTATTCGAAATAGGGTAGATAATATCATTATCAAGCAATTTGAAAATTTCCTTCTTAACAACATCTTTCAGATTGGGGTTTAGCCTCCTAAGGGGCTCCACACTAGCCTTGGCATCATCCTCTAAATAAATTCTGTGCACGCAATACTTAGGATCAATGCCAACTAAATCCCCAATCGAATACCCAATAGCCCTCCTGTGCTTTCTGAGCACAGTCAAAAGTTCCTCAACTTGTTCCTCCTTGAGAGAGGAACTGATGATCACAGGAGAAGTGGAATTAGAGCCAAGAAATGCATACCTCAAACTAGAAGGAAAAGGTTTCAATTCTACCTTCAGGGTCTGCTCCTCTTCGAATGGAGCAAGAGAAACCACTATTTCTAGTGAATCCTCCAGCTCCTCAGCAACTGGTTTAGAGGAGTCCTCATCCTCCTCTTCCTCCTCTTCCTCCACCTCTGCACTGCACTGCTCCAGCACTTCAATCACATGACACTCATCGATGTAAGAGGGTTGGTGCTTGGCCATCTTAAAGATATCAAATTCAATTTTGTGGCCAGCCACCTCTATCACAAGCTTTCCCCTCTTTACATCTATGAGAGCTCCAGCAGTAGCTAGAAAAGGCCTACCAAGGATAATGGGAACCTTGGTATCCTCTTCCATATCCAAAATCATGAAATCTCCCGGTATGAAGTACTGATCAACCATCACCAAGATGTCCTCAAGAACTCCCATTGGGCGCTTAATGGATCTGTCAGCCATCTAGAGAGTCATGGTGGTAGGCTTTGGGCTGCCTAGGTTAAGCCTCTTACAAAGGAAATATGGCATCAGGCTAACACTGGCACCCAGATCACATAAGGCACTGCCCACTACAAATCCCCCAATGATGCAGGGAATGGTAAAACTACCTGGATCTTTCAGCTTGGGAGGCAATTTTTGTTGAAGAACTGCACATGTCAATGTGCCCTCACTGAGATCCACCACAGCACTTTTCTCTAGGTTCTTCTTGTTACTCAGAATATCCTTCAAGAATTTCTTGTATGAAGGAATCTGAGTCACTGCATTAACAAAAGGCATAGATATCTCCAGCATATCCAACATCATCTTGAACTTATTTTCTCTCTCAGTTTCATTAGATCTCCACAATCTCTGTGGAAATGGCAGGAGATTACAAGGAACAACTGAGCCACCATTCTGCTTATCTTTCTTCTCAGACTTCTTGCTCGGAACACTCTCATCTTGCATAGGGGCTTTCCCCTTAGCACTATCTCTCTGTAAAACAGGCTCCTCCTCACTCTCATCAGGAACATCCTCAACCTGAATGCCCTCATCCTGTTTATCAATTTTCTCAGGCACTGGATCATTTGAAGGAAAAGAAGGATCTATGCTTGCTGGCAGTATTCCATTCGAAGATGAGGCTTGATTAGAAAACGGATTACCAACTCCTTGCTATTGAGCCGTGAGACTCTCTATCAATGCTTGTTGAGACTCTACGGTTGCCTGTAACTTGCTCATCTGAGCCGTCTGAGCCATCATGTGGTTCATGAGAGTCTGCATATCAACATCCTGAGATGGTCTAGAGAAACCTTGACTTTGATTGTTCCCAAAATTCTGATTCCCTTGCTGAAACTGCCATTGATTTGGATTCTGATTATTCTGATTATTTCTCCACTAAGTTCTTTGATTGCCACCTATGTCCCCTTAATTACCTTGATAACCTGGTGGATGATTCCTCACTTGGTTGCCCTGATTGTTCCAAGAGGGAACAAATTGATTTCTCCATTGCTGCTGATAGTTCCCATAACCTTGCCCCTGGCCCTATGGTCTAGAATAACCAATGAGATCAACTTGCTCCACGTTAGGCTGAGGGACTTGGCTACCGGAGTATAATAGATAACATGTCTGAGAGGCATGATTGCCACCACAAATTGCACAACAAGCTACAAGAGGAACCTGTGGCACAGAATACGGATTTGGAACATAAGGATGCTGTGGAACCAGTGGAGGCTAAGCAACAGCCTGGACACTCTGAGTAGGAGCTTGTACTATCTACTTTAGCATGTGTTGTATGGAATCCAACTGAGCCTGCATTGCCATCTTCTCTTCAACTTCAAACATCCCAACTGGCTTCCCCTTCTTGGGTATATCATCCCCTCATTGTAGCAGTAAGTGTTGTTCGAGGTGATCCTCTCAATCAACTGCTCTCCAGCCTCTGGGCCCATATCAATAAAAATACCCCCAAAGGATGAGGTATCTAGAATAACCTTTGACCGATTAGCCAACCCCTCATAGAATGATGAAATAAAATCACCTGAAGTCATCAAATTCTTCGGGCACTGCCTCCTCAACTCCTTAAACCACTTCCAAGCCTCAAGAAGATCTTCATTGCCAAACTGTTAGAAATTCTGAATCTGTTTCTTTAGCTTGGCAGCCTTGGAAGTAAGACAGTACTCCTGCACGAAAGCTTTGTAGAGCTGCTCCCAGGTAATGAAATGGTTGGCTGGAAAGGAATTCAACCAACTCAGTGCTTGATCTCTCAAGGAAAAGGGAAACAGTCTCAGCTTGATGGCATCACTAGGAATGCCATTCATCTTGATGGTCTGGAAAATTCGGTCAAAGTGCACAATATGGGTTTTCGGGTCCTCGACCCAAGCTCCTCCAAACTGATTATTCTGAACCATTTGAATGAGAGCAGTCTTCAACTCAAAATTGTTTGCCTCTACTCCTGGATACACAATGCAATCTTCTTCAGTAAACTCAGGAGCTAAGTGGGCTGCTGATAAGCACCAAGAATAGTCTGTTTTGGGGGTCATTTACGGGCTAGAATTGTATAGTTTATTACCCATTTCATAAGGATTTCATTCATTTAGACTCAGATGTGACCAAAACTTCTAACGTGAGTATGGAAGATGTTTTTAAGCAATTCTACAGCCAAAAGGAGGACTTAAGGCCAAATCTGAGCAGGAAATGAAGAAACCATGAAGCAGGAGCCTCCCACGCAGCCTCACACGCGTGTGGAGGGGCGTGGAATAATTCCAGTAGCTCCCCACGCCCTCCACCACGCGTGTGAATCGAGCACGGAAGATTTCTTCAGGGTTCGACGCGTGGAGAGCCCTATGACAGCCCTAAAATTCTGCTGCGGGAAAAATGTCTATCTTGCTTCTATTTCGCTCCCACTATATAATACTCATTATCCCAAGACCTAGAAGGAGGAGGAGGCACCCAATAATCTCTAGATTAGATTTCTCTTTCTAATTTCTTCCCCTTTGGAGAGGAAGACAAATACTGCTCCTTAGATTAGATTAGTTTAGGCTATGAAGAAGATGATGTAGATTCAAAGCTTTCTTTAGGTAACATCTTTTATTATAAAGTTTGATCTTTTACATTATTGCCTTGTTTATTTTGTTGTTATTAATGCTTTATATGCTAGAGTAGTGTAGTTTGGGTGTGTGTGCCCTTGTTAACCTATGGATTGATGCTTAGATTTTATCTTATGATCTTGAGTATTGTGAGAGTATGATTGATGTTTGTATGGATGATGTTGTTCAAACTTTGCTTCTATTTCCGACCGGGATAGTTAGTGAACCGAGTGGAAGTGAGAGAGTGCGTGATAGCGGCCTCTCACGAGCCCAACTCATCTATATCTCCGCTCTTAGTCCGAAAGAACGAGATCCGAGAGGAGTGGTAGGCAAGGTGTTCGATAAAATGCCTCAACCGAATGAGGATTGAGAGTCTGAGTGTGACGCCACTCGGTACCAATACCGTGACTCCCTAGTTCAATCCAGAAACACAATTCCAAGCTACCTACGATAATCAATTCTTTGGCTTAGCATTGGCATACATCCCCTCCTTTTACCTTTTGTATTTTCCATTCAATTTACCTTCAAACTAACCACGAACAAAACCTCTCCCTACGATTCTTGCAACTCTTACCTCTCAACTTCCTAAATGTCAACATAAATTCGGTTCCCATTCGCCATCCTTGAGAGACACGACAGTCGGGGAGTCTTGACTCTTCGTTTTAACACCCTTCACATCCACTCACCGCAAAATACTTCCTTCAAAATGGCGCCGTTGCCGGGGATGGCAAACGGTTTTGAATTGTGTTGACATTTAGGAGTTCTTGAATTGCTTTCTTTTTGTTTGTTTTATTTTCTTATTTTTCATTACTTGATTGAAGAAGTGAGCTTATTTGCTTTGAATATTTTATTGCTCACTTGCAACTACTTTTAGTTGCAAATATTTGTTGTTGGCTAAGCTTTGTGCAGGAAATTTTCTTTATCAAATCATTTGAAAGCTTGCCAATGTGTGCTTATATGCATCCCCATGGTTACCCACACCATGGAGGACAACCTTATACAAATACTCCACCCCAACCATATCCCTATTACCCCCATTCCACCTATACTTACCCTCCACCAACATATCATTACCCACCTCCAAACCCTTACCCATTTCCACAACACTACTTACCACCTCCATATCCTTATCCATATCATACACATAACCATCATCCACCACCATACACAAACCCTATCCCACCGTATCAAAATGAATTTCCCCCACAATACCCCACTTATCAAAATGACTCGTTAAGCTCAAAAGAAATATCCCAAAGTATACAGAGTAAGCTTGCACAAATGATGAAAACAATTGACCCAAGCTATACTCCCGAGTCAAATTCATTCCCTACTTCCCACCTAAACACCCACTACCCACCTTCATCCCAAATTCACGAAGAAAACAATACTACTCATTTCTTTGAAACACCACCCTTTTCCCATATTTTACACGTACAAATCCTTGTGATTATATCCCACCGGCCACGGACGAAATTGAAATTCTAAAAGCAAAAATAGAAGCATTCACGAGGATGGCCAAGGAGGATACGGCTAATTTAAAAGCCGAGATCAAGAGCGAATTGAAAGACTTTCTTGCTACCCTCCGGGAGGAAGGACTTCCATTGGAAGAGGTTGAAACGAAGATGCTATCCATGATGGAGAAGCTCATGAAAATCAATGAGTCACGGACTAACTCCACCATCATAGATGATATCCATGATGGAGAAGCACAAGAGGTTGATAAAGAAAAAGATGCTAGTAAAGAGGTGGATGTTGAAGAGAAAGAGGATTGTTATACCCCGGTGCTTGAAGAAGTTCCAATCTTCGAATTGGAAAATCAAAAGGAGGTAGAGATAGAGAGTGAGGATGATGACATTGAGACGGTGTGGGAAGATGAAGAGCCAACATATGGTAAAATTCCTAATCTTTCATGTGCTAATATTCTTGAAAATCCTTGTGCTCTTATTGAAAACACCCTTGACACTTGTGATTATGATTGCTTTAAATTTCGGGAGGATGATTCCATGGAAAATTTGGATGTATTGATTAATGATTGTAAGGATTCTATCTTGTTTGCTAATGATTATGATTGCTTTAACTTTTCGGAAGATGAATCCTTTGTCTTGGGTGAGAATGAATTGATGAGTGAGGGGGATGATGCTTCATTCTATTCGTGTGAGAGCGTGAGTGATTTTTCTAATCAAATAGAGTGGGTGATGAAGAGAAGGAGTGTGAGGAAGAGATGGTAGGAAATGAAGGGATATTCACTCTTGACATACTTGAGGAAGTTGAGTGGAGAGACTTGACTACATGCGAAAATGAAAATGGGAGTGAGGAGATATGGTATAAAGAGAGCGCTAAAAATGAAAAGATCTTTAGGGGGAGAAGAGAGGAAAAAGAAAAGGAAGTTCACACCATCCTAGAGGAATTAAGGAGGGTGTTTGAGGCTAAAAGTCTTCCAACCATGCATTTCGTTCTTCCTTTACTTTCGTGGGAATTCAAGGATGTTATTGTAACACCCCATATTTTCCAAACATTATTATTTTAAATATAAATATTTTCAAAAAGAACTTATTTTCTTATTATTAAATATTTTAGTAAAATGTTATAAATCTAATTATATTTGCCGAATGAGCTTATGAATAATATATTTTAAACCCCTTACCTGAAATGATTTGATACAAAATATTTATATATTTATTTATGGTTTTAAAAGCCCTATTTAGGGGATAAATTTATTTATCAAAATTTTGACCCAAAAGTCTATCTGAGATAAACCTGTGACCCTTATATTATTGTTTTGAGCCTAAGTTTGAACCCAAACTAAACATTAGCCCAAATGGGTTTTAATTTCCTAAACCATAAAGAATTTATTTCTTCTTGAGCCCAAGTATTCCTAGTTCATTTATTCTAGCCCAAATCATTAAACCCAATTCAATATAAACCCTATGCATATATATAAAACTATGTACATTGATTTCAACATAGATGTTCATCCAATAAGCCAAAATCAGCAGCCCCAAATCCCAATCGTGTCTCTCTCTCTCTGCCTGATTTCCCCCTCTCTCGTCTCTCTCTTGGCGAACGACTCAACGTTGACAGCAGCAGATCGAAACAACAGCAGCTGGCGACGGCTTGGGCGGTGGGCAGCAGCGGCGAAGCTTCGGCGGCGCAGTAGGGAAGCGAGGCAGCGGCAGCGACAGCTCTCGCTCGTCGTCGACGGTGAAGCTCGGTCAGCAGCGCCAGCAAATCGGAGCAGCGCGGTGGCAGTGACGCCGACGGTCAGCGGCGGCGTGTTCCCTCCTCTGGCGTGGCAGTTTGGACGGCGGCGGTTGTGGGTGGCGTGGGCACCGGAGGTGTGGCAGCAGGTTGGCGGCCGTACGTTGTCCCAGCGCAACTCTAGGCAGAAAACCGAGGAAGATGACAGATTTGTGAGGGATTAAGGTGGATTAGTAAGGTAATTAGTAGTTTTATTAACATTAATGGTGATTAAAGCTTGTTGATGCTATATATTGAATTATTATTAAATTATTGAGATTATGGGTGATAGCAAATGATTAAAATAAATGATTATCATTATTAGTGGATAACTATAATGATGAGTTGGTTATTGGTGATGATAATGATTAATGGTGATTAAGGATGCTAATTATTGTTAATGATGATTAAGGAGTAGTTATGTATATACTCATTAATTATGATTAATGTGATTAATGGTGATTAATTGTATTGTGATGGTATGATAATGAACATGAAGTGATGTGGAGAAATGGATTGGTTATGATGAAGTGTTTAAGTTTGGCTAAAGTGTCATCTAGCACCATGAATTATATCCAATTATTCATGCCGCACCCTGAACTTTCATATCATATATATCGAGCCACAAACCAAAATAAAAAATTCACATAGAACTTTTTGCAGGTTTCCAGGTCTTCCTGTTGACATGGCGCAGGTTTCCAAGTGATGTGGCATTTATTTTAATCTTATGTTGTCCATGTGAGCATTTATATATTAAAAATAATTTTTTTTAAAAAAAAAATACAAACAAAAAAAATTAGCATTTCTATAAATTTGGAAAATTAAAAAAATACTAAACAATAAATTAGCCAAAAAAAATATAAATTCTGAAAAAAAAATTGAAACATTGGAATTGCAAAATTGAAAAGTATACATTATGAAAATAAAGAGAAGAAAATTATGGTTATTTTAATATAATAATTTTTTTTTAATTATAAACATGTAAACGCTTACATGGACAACATAAGGTTAAAAGAAATGCCACATCACTTGGAAACCTGCGTCATGTCAGCAGGAAGACCTGGAAACCTGCTAAAAGTTCTAGGTGAATTTTTTATTTTGGTTTGCGGCTCGATATATACGATATGAAAGTTCAGGGTGCAGCATGAATAATTGGATATAGTTCATGATGCTAAATGACACTTTAGCCTTTAAGTTTTAATTAGTTGATAGTAATGGAGTTTAGTTAATTAATGATGGTGGTTAATTGTTGATGATTTGATTAGAAAAGATGCTTAGAGTTGTTGATGTTGGGTTGCTGTTGATGATGAGGGCACGAAACAGATAAAAGATGGATTAAGCTAGATTATTAGGTAATTGACTATTACTAATTATGGTTTAATTAGTGAATAATGTTCATGATTATGCTTAGTGATAAATAATGGCCTAATGACGGTAGTTAATGGTTAATGATTATAATTAATGCTTAAGAGTGATTAAGGTTAATTGTTGGATTATGGGTGACTAAGTATTGATTACGGACTGTGATGAATTATATTATACATGGGTCATGAACTGATGATGAATGGATTATGAATTAATGGAACTTGATTATGAATTGTAAAAGATTAAAAGGTGATTACTAGTTAATGAGGGTGATTAATTGAATAGTGGCTACTTGATAATAGTTATGGACTAATGATAAAGCTTAATAGTGATTAAAGGTCATTTATGGAATTTATTATTAATGATGATGGTGGTGATGATACAATAATTATATAATGACTAGATGATGGGATTAAAGATTGTTATGGATGTGTTTATGGTTTAATAAAGAAATGGTGTTGATGATGATGTTATTATGCCACTGATAAATGTGATGGTGATTAAGGGATGAAGATGGTTATAGACATGGTAATGGATCATTATTGGAAAGGAGATGACATTGGAATAAGAATGATGGTTTATGGATTAATAGAATGATGGTGATGAAGGGTTTGTTGTGGGAAAATAGATAATATTGAAATATTTATGATGATAAATTAGTGAGGATGTTAATGATAGCATACGTAACTAAATAAAGATTTGGATTAATTCACAGGTTTCCGTTGAAATGGCCAACTTAAAAGTTGAGCCTTAGATTGGATGATTACTATTGGAGCTTAGCATTGAGGTAAGTTTCTATGTCTGTCAAAACTACCTTTCCCTATCAAATGTGCTATTTATCTAATTTGTGTCCTTAAACTATTTTGAAAATGTGTTTGGGTTTAAAAGTGTGATAAATAGCAAATGAGTATATTTCGGTGTCACCTTATGATTTACAAAGTATGAATATGTGTATGGTTATATAGTGAGGACATTATGGTAAATTATTTGAGTATGAAACTATATGGCTTTTGGAAGGTATAAACTATATTTATTGCGAGAGATATAAACTATATTATAAATCATATGTTTGATGTAAACCCTATTTTGGAAATGTATATATTATATATATGCTCTATCTTGTTTTGAGAAGTGTACTTGAATAGCCTGCGGGCAATGGAAAATATCCATGAAAACCTATTTTGAAAGGATATTACTATTATGGAGGAATTATATACAAAGTACCTATTTTTTCGGAGAATATACTTTGTTTATAATTTATATGGAGGTTATCTATATTTTTATTATTGGAGGTTACGAGAATCTTGGGCTGCGGTCCAGATTATTGTGAGCACTTAGGGCTGCGGTCCTATTTACTATTGATATGAGAACATAGGGCTGCGGTCCTATTGGTTATTGATTGGGTGGGTAACCTGGTAGCAAAAATCCCGGGTTACTAGGGCTAGTAACTACCTTTGGGGCTTGGAATCCCCGGGGTGTGCGCACTTAGGTTTCTAGTTCCTGTTTCCATTTACTTTGTATAGGTGTGAATGTTCGGTAGTGGAGGTAAGCTCCGTTCCTATCCTCCTATTGGTGATTTGAGTACCTCCATACTTATGTTTTACTCGTTGATTTAACTATAAACTAAGAATTGTTGGATACCTCCACTTGAGCAATATTATATTATTTTGATATTTGAGAATGACTTGAGAAAACTTATATCTTGAAATGATTATTGGTTGAGTAAACTATATGATTTGAATTCCTCCATATACATATACTATGTATTGTAAATATTTATAAGTAATGTGCTATATACATTCTTCCATACTTGAATTATACTATTTATCTATATAATGAGTATTTGGAAAGCTATGCTTTGAAATGATATATAGAGATGTTGAGAAAGGCTATTTTATGAATTCTCCTTACTTATGACACCTTGTGAGTGACTAGCGATGGCTATAAAATTACTATATTGCTTTAAGTATATTTAATATTATACTTGAGAAAGTTTATATCTTGTTTATCATTGGTGTGAGTTAAATCTTTTGAGAACCACTACCTATGATGGAAAATCCTTTTGGAAACACTCTTTTTAAGCTTTTGGCTAAATGGTTTATGGAGTATGGCAAACTTAAGTATCAAATCTATTTATAAAGTATACCTATTTTTCAAGCTATAAATATATTTATTTTACAGGGCGGAGTAGAGCTTACTTAGCATTTTATGCTAATTCTATTTGTTTGTGTTTTCCAGACCTTGTTGTTTTCAGGACTTGATAGAAGTGACCCGTTCTAAGAGTGCGGTGTAGAGCTAGTTTCCCTTGGAGTTGTAGCTTGGTTTAAATGGTTTAGTTTAGAATTCAAAATGTTGTATTATAGTTGATTTGTAATTCGATTAGTGAATTGTTGTAATATGGATTACAGTTAGAAAGCTTTGTAGCCTGTGCGTTTGGGCTTAGTGGTGGTCCAAGCGTGGCATAACACCCCATTGGTTTAGAGTTTGAATTCGCTTCCGCATTTGTTTTCAGAATGGTTAGTAAGAAAGATTGTTTATTTATGATTAATCATGTATTAGAATTTAGGGGTGTTACAGTTGGTATCAGAGCCTAGGTTGATTCAGAGCCTAGGTTTAACCTTTGGGAATCAGGTCGAAGCCTAGGTTGTGATGAGAGTTTTATATGCTCTGTAACAAATTGGTATCAGAGCTTAAGGTTATAAGTTCTTGGAAACAAAGTTTGGTACGCTCTGTTATAAGTTGGAATTAAGGTGGTTCGAATCTTTGGAGGTTAGATTGGAGCCTAGGCTGTAAAATTTTTGTAAGTTGTTAAACTTTGGATAATAAGAAGGAAGTTTCGAGGATGAAACTCTTTTTAAGGGGGTAGAGTGTAATACCCCGTATTTTCCTAACATTATTATTTTATCCTAAGGCGTTGACATTCATAAGTTATGATCTTCAGATATTTCAAAAGAATTTTTATAAGTGAGTATAATTGTTATTAAGCTGCAATCTACGTACCGGTCACGAACCGTAAGAATTTTAGGAGCTGGTATTCGGACCCGATTATCCTAGGAAATGAATTATTAGACACCATACTATTATTCGTGAATTTCCTATTTACTTAAATCAGCCCATAGCAGCGAAAATTTATTTTTGATTGTACATCGCGAAATTTCGCGGTGTACCGAACCTAGCCCAATTTTAAGTTTCAGTCTGGGATAAATTTTTTTGGTTTCGAAAATTATTCTATCTAAATTATTTTCTACCGAGAATTCATCTATTTTAATCCCGAACAGTCCAAAAGAAGATATTTTCCCTTACCCACCACAAGATTGTGACAAGTGTCACATTAATGACCATGTGGATATATATTAATTAAGTTGAGTTGGATAAGTCTTGCAAGGGATAAGCTTAGTCTCCAAGTCTTATAAGGGATAATATATAAGTTTGCATTTTATTTTCCCTCATTGCTTCCTTTCTTGTGACCGAAATATTGAGGGAAAGAGAGAGAAAATAGATCTCATTTTCATCTTCATTCTTCCTTGAGTTCAAAGAGCTTCCATAGCCAATTTCTTCATCAAGATCATCACC
>CM008343.1:24658245-24676671 GCA_002525835.2 Ipomoea batatas
AAAAATTTCATAACAATCCAAGTTGTAGAAGTATTGTTTACGAATTCTTTTCCAAAACTGGTCCAGAGAGAAAACAAAATCTGGACAGCACACTGCCAAGGGTAGAAACGTAATTTTCTGTGTTTATTTGAAGATCAAACTGACTCAAACTTTTAATCGATATCAAGTACTATAAGTTTAGGTTCTACCATAAAAATTTCAAGTAAAAATGAGTTTGGGAAGTATTTTTACCGAATTAATCTTTCAGACTGCGCCAAGTTGAAATTTTCAACTACTGTGGATTACACTTAGCTTTCATTGATTAATGGTGGTTAGATTTTTAACAATGGTGATTAGAGGTTATTTATCAATTATTAAGATCATTAGTAGTCTATTGTTGAACTCTTGAGTTTAAAATTTATTACTTGTGCCTATTTAGTATTTACTTGAACTCTTGAGTTTAAAATTTAGTTCCAATGGAATTGAAGTAAAAAAAAGAGTATGATGTTTGATGCTTAATGCTTGATTGCTTGTGAAAATAATGTAATGATGTTTTGCAGGTGGGTGGGGGAGTATCATGCTTGGGGGAGTATCATGCTGATGATTTCCATTTCCCATTCACTTCCATCAATGTTGTATACACAGAATGGATTTGCATCATTTACTTCCAAAATCAACCAAAAGACTTTTGTTATGTAATTTTAGTTTTGATTTGATACTATTGTATTTTGATGATATATATATTATTTTATTAAAGTGTGATTTAAAGTATTGTGTTACTATAAAGTTTGATAATAGTTTAATTTTATGATGATATAAAGTTTGATAGTAATTTGATAGTAGTAGGTAGTGTTGATCATCATAGTGTTAGATATAGTGTGTTGATATGGATTTTAAGTTTTAGCAAGTAAATTAAAAAAGTAGGGGTTTTAATTAAAATAAATAAATAATTTTGTTTAAAAAATATAATTAGCGACGGAAATATCCGTTGCTATTTCCTTTCAAATTCGTCACCAGATCTTCAAATTAGAAAATCAGCGACGGATTTTGTCGTCATTATTCCCTCACAAATTTCATTATCAAATTCGTCGTCGGAAGAAATTTAGCGACGGATTTATTTTACTTAGCGACGGAAATATCCGTCGCTAAACCCTAGCGACGGACAAAAATTCTGTCGCTAAATTCTAGCGAAGAGGGTTTTAGTGACAGATTTTGTCCGTCACTAAAAACGCATTTTTTTGTAGTGCAGCCCGTTTCAGAATATCCAACATATACCGCTTCTGAGACAAAAGCATGCCACCAGAAGCAGAGACAGTCTCCATACCAAGAAAAAACGAAGGTGAACCCATATCACGAATCTTAAAAGCCACAGATAGCTTAGCCACAAGATCAGACACCAAAACAGAATCACTGCCCATAAGCAAAATGTCATCCACATAGACCAACAGATAAGCACGCAACTCCCCTTGAGTGAAAATAAATAAAGAAACATCGGTTTTGGAGGCCCGAAAACCAACAGACAGCAAGAAAGTATGCAGCCTAGTAAACCAAGCACGTGGGGCTTGTTTAAGACCATACAAGGATCTTTGCAACAAGCAAACATGATAAGGAAAGTCGGGATCAGCATAGCCAGGAGGCTGACTCATGTAAACCGTCTCAGCCAACCTACCGTTGAAAAAGGCATTGTGCACAACTAACTGGCGCACAACCCAACCAGAAGTCAAAGCCAAAGACAAGAGCAATCGAACAGTAGTAGGCTTAACCAACGGGCTGAAGGTGTCAAAGAAGTCATGCCCGGCCACCTGGTTAAACCCCTTAGCCACCAGCCGAGCCTTATGGCGCTCAACCAAGCCATCAGCCTTACGCTTGGTGCGAAAGACCCACTTACACCCAACTACATTCATACCGGCAGACAACGGCACAAGCTTCCAAGTCTGATTCTGCAACAAAGCATTAAACTCGGCATCCATAGCATCTCTCCACTCAGGAGACCAGACCGCCTGGGAATAACAAGTAGGCTCCGGAGAATTCACCTGAGCAGACAAAGCCACCAGAACAGAACCTTCAGCCGAGCACGACTACGAGTCATAGGAGCAGTCTCACGCGGCGCAGGACGAGAAACAGGAGCACGTCGAGCACGAGAAGATGCCATCGGCCGAACAGGACCAGCAGAAGAGCCAGCCACCGAACTAGGAACAGGCGCTGGCACACATGCAACACCCCACGGAGGCGGCAGATCAGAATCAACAGGCTGCAAAACAGACTTAGCAGCAAAAGGAAACACCTGCTCATCAAAACGCACATGCCGGCAAATAAAGACCTTACTAGTAGTTAAATCCATACATCTATACCCCCGAAAGGAATCAGGATAACCAAGAAAAACACAACGGGCTGACCGAAAACCCATCTTATGACGATTATAGGGACGAAGATGAGGATAGCAAAGACAACCAAAGACACGTAAAAACGAGTAAGAGGGAGGAGAGCGATGTAGCATGAAATGAGTGCTACGATCACCCAAGACAGAAGTGGGCATTCGATTAATGAGATATACCGCAGACTCGAAGGCATAATCCCAGAAACGAGACGGAACCGAAGCATGAGCAAGCAAAGTAAGACCAGTTTCAACTATGTGCCTGTGCTTACACTCAACACGCCCATTTTGCTCGTGAGTATAAGCACAGGACTGCCTATGACGAATGCCAAGCCGAAGAAACTCAGAATGTAATTTCTTGTACTCAGCACCCAGATCAGACTAGATGGATTTAATGAGACAATTAAACGAACGCTCAACCAAAACACGAAATTAAGCAAAAATGGCATACAAATAATACTTGACACGCATAGGAAAAAACCATGTATAGCGGGTGTAATCATCAACGAAAAGCACAAAATAACGATATCCATTACTAGATAAAACGGGGGCAGGACCCGATATGTCTATGTACACCAATTCAAAACATGCGAACTAGTAGGCTGAATACTAGAAAGAGGAAAATGCGCAGATTTTCCCATCTGACACGCACTACAAACATTATCTAAACGACCAGATGAACTAAGCAAAGAAGACTCTAAAATGCAACCCTGAACCCGGGGATGCGGATAACCAAGCCGCCCATGCCACACAGAAGATGACGCACGAGCAGAAAGAAACGCAGACGGAGAGGTCACCGGCAAAGAATATAGACCACCCGAACTCTTACCCTGTAGAAGGACCGCTTTGGTGCGGTATCCTTCACAACAAAATATATAGGGTAAAATTCAAAGAACACATTATTTTTAGTCGCAAAATTTTGAACAGACAGAAGCGAAGCGGATAACCCAGGAACATGCAAAACACGAGACATTTTAAACGAACGAACAAGGGTATTAAAAGATGCATAGCCAACACTGGAGATGGGTAAGGCTTTATCGTTACCAACACGAAGCGCATCTGAACCAGAGTAATCATCCGACGCAAGAAGTGTACCACTATCTGGAATAGCGTGATCCGTAGCGCCCGTGTCGGGGTACCAAGTGTGAGAGGTCAAAGGAACACCCGGATCCTGATAAACCATATTAGCCCGCAAACCATCCGAGTAACGGCGATAGCAAGTCACAGCAGTGTGACCAGGCAAATCACAAATCTGACACTTCGGCCCCGAGCGACCACGCGATGAACCACCACCGCCGCGCCACTGCTACCCACGGCCACGCCCGGCCTGCTGCTGTCCCTGGAAACCATTCTGCCCAGCCGAATACCCGCGACCAGGCTGCGGGAAACACGACGCCGAAGACTGATAGCCGCCGCGCAACTGCTGACCACCGCGGCGTCCACTCCGACCAGAACCTCTGCGTGCGACGTTGGCCACCGGCGAGCCACCCGCGACCAACTGCGAAAACTCACGAACGTGAGCAAACTCCTGCGCACCTAATAAATCGGCCAACTGCTCCAACGAAACGGGGCTGGGGCGTGATGCCAAAGACGCTGCAAACGCCTGGAACTCGGCTCGAAGACCACAGAACACGTAAATGTTCATCTCGTCATCGGAGACCGGTCGGCCGGCAAGCACAAGATCCTCCAACAGCACTTTCACACGGCCAAGGAAGTCCGCCACCGACGCATCACCCTGCTGCAAGGTCTGTAATTGGCCGAGGAGATGAACCGACCGAGCCCGAGACGTCGACGCTAACACCAATTCAATCGCACACCAAACAGCGCGGGAAGTCGGCTTACTAAGAACGAGATGCATAACCTCCTCAGTCAGCGACAAAATAATCATTTACTTTTTTTTTTAATGAATCATCTGTTGCGTAACAGTAAAGCAAAAAGGCTCTGAGCCTCCACCATAATTCCCTCCTAATTAAGTGGATCACCATGTGACCACCTTGAAGCTACATGTGCTGCAACGTGTCTATGTAACGTGTCCAATACTCCATTTCCTTTGCTATTCTTACGCACAAATTGTGGCTGGTAATTGGAGGAGTTGCTATGTTTATTACTATAAATAACAACTCCTCCAATTCAAAAAGGACACGAACAACAAATATCTTCTTCTTCCTCTGCTTTGTTACTCAGTCCAAGTTTGAGCATAATTCTTTTGGTTCAATATTCTATGTTTGCTTGTCGAGAGGTTGCGATACCCTGGTCGTATAAAGCTTTTAAGGCAGTGTTGCACTCAACATGTCACGGAATATATTCTTACTACTTCCCTATCTAAAATCCAACCTATATCAAAAGGACTTTCGTCCGACATTGTTTTCTTTCCAGTTCGTACACAACATATTTACAATAGTTAAAAGCTTTATATACGAAGATAGCAATGTCTGGATCGTCCAAGAACGTCGTCGACCTCAATTCCATTGAACCATTAACTGGCGGTCTCAACTACAGAAGGTGGTCTGCGAAGCTGTTAATGCTCTTGGAACCTCAGGATCTTGATTATGTTATCTATGCTGATCCTGCCAATTATCAACTACCTTCTGAGACGAACACAACTCAACCTGCAGAAATAGATAACCAGGTAACCTCCCTGGAAACTACAGCTGATCCAAAATCGTCAGCAACCAAAACCACGGTTGTCACCCAAGAGGTACATACCAAATATGAGAAGGATAACAAAAATGCAAGAGCATCGATTCTGCAACGAATGGCAAACGCCTCTTTGACATTTTTTCAAAGCATAAGTCTGCCAAATCCATTTGGGACTTATTGCAACAAAAGTATAGTTATGATGATGCTGGCAGGAGGAAGTACGTCATTGGTCGTTGGCTAAACTTTAAGCTAACTGACTCAAAGTCGATAGTAGAACAGGTGCATGAATATGAGAACCTTGTGGCTGACATGTTGGCTGAAGGAAGCGAGGTAAATGACACTTTCATTTCTGACACCTTGATTGAGAAGTTACCCGAGTCCTGGTCAGACTTCAAAATTAAGATGAAACGAGAGGAAATATCAAACCTTGCAACACTTAGTCAATAGCCTGAACATAGAAGAGGAGAATCAGTTAATGCTCAGATCCGACATTATTCCTGTTAATGTAAAAGCTAACGTGGTAGAAAGTAGTGTTCATTTTGACAGGACAAAATCTTGTGGCAATAATAAAAGCAGGAATAAGAATGGCAAATCCCACAACAACCATGGCCCTAAGAACTGCAAGATTCAGAAGAAAGGAAAAGGCGGCGAGTGCTTTAATTTGTTTGCGGGAAACGAGGTCACCGTGCTGCTTAGTGCTACTACAGAAAAGGGGCGACCTCGCAGAACCCAAACAATAGTCTGCCTAAGCCTAAAAATCAAGCAAATCTACTGGAAAACTCGGAGACGCTGAAGTGATTGCAGCCATGATAACTGAGGTCAACATGGTTGGCAATCCAGATGAATGGTTAGTAGAAATGGGAGCATCTCGCCACTTTTGCAATGACAAAACCATGTTCAAGACGTTCAAGCCCATCACTGAAAGAGAGCAAGTTTTTATGGGAAATTCTAGCGTCTCTGAGGTAAGTGGTAAAGGGAAAATTGAGCTTATGCTATATTCGGGAAAAAATTTAATGTTACGAGATGTGTTGTACGTTCCTTCCCTCCGTAGAAACTTAATCTCCGAGGCCTTGCTAAACAAGGCTGGAATTAAGTTAGTTTTTGAGTCTAATCGGTTAGTAATGTCTCTTTGTGGGCAATATTTGGGGAAGAGATATCTGTGAGGAGGACTATTTGTGTTAGATGTCTCTGTAATTAGAATTCCTCCCGCAGTTGAGGGTCATCCGCTAACCATTTATGATTTTATCCCGAATTGGCATGACCCGAATAATGATAATAATAATACCTCCTCCTCTGCTTATATCACTGTCTCTTCTAATGTTTGGCATGGTAAACTAGGACATGTTGGTTTAAATTGCTTAAAGTGACTGAAAAACATGAATCTATTACCAAACTTGTCTAGTGAATCATATGCTCAATGTGAAATATGTGCTGAAGCTAAATTTGCTAGAAAATCATTCTCTTCTAGTGAATCATATGCTCAATGTGAAATATGTGCTGAAGCTAAATTTGCTAGAAAATCATTCTCCTCTGTGAACTATAATACCTCTTCTGTGCTAGAACTTATTCATTCTGATTTAGCATATTTTAAAAGCACTGAAAGTAGAGGTGGTAAACGATATTACATTATATTTATTGATGATTATTCTCGTTTTACAAAATTCTATCTTTTGAGAACAAAAGACGAAGCCATACAAAAGTTTTCGATTTTTAAATCCGAAGTTGAAAATCACTTAGACAAAAAGATTAAAAGGCTTCGTTCTGATAGAGGATGAGAATATGAAGCGAATTCCCTTAAATGTTTGTGTGAATCTTCTGGCATTATCCATGAAGTTACTGCACCTTATACTCCCCAGCAGAATGGCATAGCTGAAAGGAAGAATCGCATTCTTAAAGAAATGATTAATGCAATGTTAATCAGTTCAGGTGCTTCTGACTCCCTATAGGGAGAAGTTGTTCTAACTGCTAACCACATACTTAATAGAGTACCCCATAAAGGGTTTAAAAAAATCCCATATGAGTTGTGGAAAGGGCATGGCCCTAAGCCTCTAACCTCAAATATTTTAAAGTGTGGGAGTGCTTGGCAAAGGTGGGACTTCCGTCCCTTAAAAGGCCCAACCTAGGGCCCAAAACCTTAGATGGTGTGTTTGTTGGTTATGCAGAAAACAGCGCGGCTTACAGATTTCTATGTTTAGAAACTCATTCAATTTGTGAATCAAGAGATGTTGTATTCTTTGAACATATCTTTCCTTTCAAGAATACTCAAAATAGTGTTCAAAGACGTGAATATGTTACACTACCTATGCCTAGTATTGCAGATGATTCTGGTGAGCTCAGAAGAGCAAAAAGAACCAGAACCGAGGAAAGCTTTGGCTCTGACTTCATAACCTATCTCACTGAGATGAAAGATATAACTAACTGTGTGATCAGTTAGTATGTCAGTTGGTGTTAGAAGAAGAGCCAAAGACCTTTGAAGATGCTATGCGATCAGTTGATTCCACCTTATGGGAGGAAGCAATCCAAAGTGAGTTGGACTCCATCAAGTCCAATCATACTTGGGAGCTAGTAGATCTACCTAAAGGGTGTAAACCCATAGGTTGTAAGTGGATCTTCAAGAGGAAACTGAGACCAGATGGGTCCATAGAAAGATTCAAAGCCAGGCTAGTAGCCAAAGGCTACACCCAGAGATTTGGTGAAGATTCTATACATATTCACCTGTAACAAAAATCTCAACCATTCGTAATTTGTTTCCTTTAGCATCCATGCACAAGTTGATAGTTCATCAAATGGATGTTAAAACGGCGTTCCTGAACGGTGATCTAGAAGAAGAGATCTACATGGAACAACCTCATAGATGTGTTGCTCCAGGTCAGGAAGAAAAGGTATGTAGACTAAAAAAATCTCTATATGGTTTAAAACAAGCACCTAAACAGTGGTATGAAAAGTTTCATAAAACAATAATAGAGCTGGGTTAGTTACACCACTAATCAGTCAAATGCATGCTTGTATACCAAAGAGATTGAGTTAAATGTTGTGATTATATGCCTCTATGTAGATGACATGCTGATTTTCAGTTCTAACATAGAAGCTATTAATGAGACCAAAAGGGTTCTATGTGCTAAGTTTAACATGAAGGATCTGGGGGAAGCCGATGTTATACTCGGAGTAAAAGTACTCAGAACCGACAAAGGTTACCTTTTGTCACAAAGCCACTATACAGAGAAAATGTTAAAGAAATTCAACAGTTTTGAGGTAACCCCGGCTAAAACCCCTTATGATCCAAGTGTCAAATTATCAAAAGTCATGGGAGAGAGTGTGTCTCAAGAAGAATATGCAAAACTAATTGGGAGTCTAATGTTCTTGATGAAATATACTAGGCCCGATATTGCATTTGCAGTGAACAAGCTTAGTCGATATGCACACAACCCGAGTAGTTCCCACTAGGGTGCACTGAAACGAGTGCTAAGGTACCTAAAGGGTACTATGGACTAGGGATTTGACTATTTAGGATTCCCAACAGTGATGGAAAGGTTTTGTGATGCAAACTGGGTAAATGACAGTGAAGATGCCAGCTCAACAAGTGGATATGTGTTCACTATGTGTGGTGCTGCTATATCGTGGAAATCGACTAAACAGTCGTGTATAGCTAGATCAACAATGGAAGCAGAGTTCATAGCCCTAGATCTAGCTAGCCAAGATGCTGAGTGGCTAAGAAATTTATTGGCAGACGTACCATTATGGGAGTGTCCAACACCTGCTGTACCTATACATTGTGATTCTCAAACTGCCATTTGTGTTGCAAAAAATAGTGTCTATAATGTGTAATACCCCGTATTTTCCTAACATTATTATTTTAATAAATATTTTCAAAAACGGATTATTATTATTATTTTATATAAATCTAACTATTTTGTTATGGGCATTGGGTCAACTTATTTTTTTTAGTTTACTACTTAAATCCCTAAGTCCAAATGTGATTATTTCGTAATGTTCTGAACCTAACTTTAGCCCAATTCCAAATTAATTATTTTAGCCCAATTCTTTTTGGCCCATTTATAATTCTCTAATTTTTCTACCGTAAAAATTTTTAGGAGTATGTGTTCTGTCCCGATTGTCCTAGGAAGTGGGTTATTAGGCACCATACTATTAACCTTGAATTTCCTATTTAATTGAATTAGCCCATAATAGTGAAAATTTATTTCGACCGTAGCATCGCTGTATTTCGCGATGTACCGAACATTGCCCGATTTTAGAAATTAAGGTTAGAATTGAGTTTGGGATAATTTTGGTTTCGAATTTACCTCTACCTAAATTATTTCCTACCGAAACTATATCTGTTTTAACCCTTAACAGTCTAGCCAAAGATATTTTATTTGAGTTACCATAGGAAATTGACACTTGGCAACTCCCTACACCACATGTTAGTATTAAATTAATTTAGAGTTGCTATAAATAGAGACTTGATCTCCAAGTTTCTTCATTCTTATCCCATTTGGCCGAAATATAGAGAGAGGAAAAGTGGGAAAAATTCTTCATCTTCATCTTCAAGATTAGCAACCTTCATAGTTAGAATCCTTCATCAAGACCACAAATATTCGGTAAATTTCTATTTTTGTTCGGTTAAAAGCTTTGTTTTCTTCCCTAGAACCTAACTATAGGTTAAAATCTCTTAAAAATTATTGTTATGGTGGTATGTTTTGCTTAGGAATTTTTGGAGAAAGAATTGAGAAAAGGTTCAAAGCTATTATTGCAAAAAGTGCTTCACCCAAGAGGTAAGAAATCTCTTAAGTTGGTTTTGTCACTTAAGATTTAATGATTGATAGTTGAAGTAGGAATTTAGAGTTAATACCTCCATTGGTCCTCCGAGTATTAGCGATATACCAGTGGTGGTCCCTCGTCTTTAAAACGACCAGGACTCGTCCTCTGTCATTTTCAAAATAACCACCCATCGTCCTCTGTTAGGTTGGGTGTCAATTGAACGTTAAGTCTTGAGGGCAAAACTGGCATTACCAATAGTTCATCCCTAAGCTATACTACGTTGATGAATTTCCCCCAAATTCCTTAGCCCTAATCAGCATCCCGTCCTCTGTTTCCGACGAGCAGGGCAGCAACTGCGGGGGAGTGTTGATCCCTCTCGTCGACGGCAACTGGTCAGCAGCAGAGCTTAGCAAGGACGGAAAAAGTGTGGTAATGTAGAGTTGCATTCCTCATGTAATTCTAAATCAACCAAAACTTACATATATTTAGTACGTGGCAGCATATGGGGCAAAGACTTTATTCTAAATCAACCAAAGCTTGCATATACTCAGTGCGTGGCAACACATGAGGAAGGCACGGATTTTCTTGGACAAGGGAAACAAATTTAACTTCCATTCTGGATTGAATTTGCAGAAGTTCAAACGCCAAAGGATCGGAGCCGCGCTTCGTGTTCAGAATCTTCGTCGGATCCCCACCCAGAAACATTGGAATCTGTTAGACAAAAAAAATGGAGTCATAGGAGCAGTAGGAAAGATGAGAAGCCTGGGATCCTACCGTCGCCAGTTCTGATTTATTCGAAATCGAGGATATTTCTAGCACCACCGGCCACGGATATGGAGCTCGCCGGATGGCGGGTTACACCTCTGGGTGTTCATCTCCGACTCACTACGCGCCTAGCGAGGCTAGCATGCAGTGGAGCGTCGTGACGGCCAACGCCGCTGATTATGCCTCCGATTGGCTGTTGCGAAAGCCAATAATACTGCGACGGCCAAATCGTCGCTTAAATTTCCAAGTTGTATTTTTGTCATCTGTTAGCGTACACCAAATTTCCATGAGGAATGATTAAATAAAACTTCAAAAAACAACAGGGTGCACATTAGAATTGCATGAGGAATTTAGAATTGCTTGTATTCTAAATCAACCAAAGCCGTAGTTCCGGCGTGTCCTCATTTTTTAGGGGAAAACAACGCCCTCAACTAGAAAATTTGAGCTTAAACTTGAAATACATAGAAATGACAAATTTGCCCTCATTTTTAACGTCATTTTGACACCGTTTTTACGAAAGGACCACGGGTGGTTATTTTGAAAATGACAGAGGACGAGTCCTGGTCGTTTTAAAGACGAGGGACCACCACTGGTATATTGCTAATACTCGGAGGACCAATGGAGGTATTAACTCTAGGAATTTATGAGCTTTGTGTTAAAATATATGGATATATGTAAGTGTTAGTAGAATATATAAGTATATAACTAGGTGGGTAGTATATGTTATAGATGTATATATATATATATATATATATATATATATATATATATATTCTCGGTTCAAGTGATACATACATGTGTATAAGGTGTGTTTTGTGTTACTAGTATTGTATATGATGAAGTGGTGAGATGTGCAAATGATTTTGGGAACTATGCTTGAAAAGCCTATGGGCAAATAAAATGTTTATGAAACTTACGTCGAAGAACGTATGCTATTTTGGTAAATAGGTTGTCAAAAACCTTATTTTTTTGAGGAAAATGTCATTATTAGTAAGTGGGTACCTTACTTGAAAGGTGAGAAAATGGTATTTGGAAAGCCTGCGGGCACTAGAAGTATTTTGAAAATCCATTTTAAACAAAATTTCCATCATGGGTTAATGAGGTAGCAAATTTCAAGGATTGGACTCAAAATGTGAAATATGCCCAAAAGGAGTGACCTTGATTAGCCTACGGGATGAAGCGGGCTTAAATTCCATCTCCTAGTGGTTGTTTACATCGTATGATCAGTTCATACTAAAAGGGGCGAAGTCTATTCGCCGAGTATTGTATAACTCATAGGATGAGGTATTCCTATGGGGGTGTGCACACTTAAGGTATAGTTACTCCAAAAGTCCGGGTAGGTGTCGTTTTTATGGACCTAGTAGGGTCAGCTAGGAATCATTCTAACGAACCTTACGTCCAGGGGATCAGTGTTAGACCGGGGGATGACCACTGAACCCGAGTTCGATGATCCAAGTGGTCAAAGAGGGAGTTAAGAGAATACTCCAAAGGCCTCACGCTTGCTAATATGGAACTAAGGAAGATTTAAAAGTAAGAAAGAGTTATTCTGTATCGACACTAAGAAGGAATGATTGTGTCCAAAATGAAAGGTTGATATTGGTTCACTAATCTCTTTTTGTGCAAGTCTTCGTTGTTAAATTATCTACAGGTGAAATCTCAACAAATGGGTAAAGTTACAAAACTCTTACATACTTGTTTTGAAAAACCTTTGTTGAATTTTGAGTGACCATGGATTTTCTTACTTAGCCGTCGAGCTAACTACACTTCATTGTGTTTCATAACAGATGCCATCTAGCGTAGGCTCGTGTAGCCCGACGAACCCCCAGGATTCGTCGGAGTACACATGCCCAGGGATGGCTATGAGATGTATATACCGTGGATGACGGGTGTCGACCCTTACGACATGGATAAGATGGAAGTTGAGGTTGATATCTACTCTATCTTAGAATAGACACCCTGGGAGTTTTAGCATTTTGAGAAATACCCGGTTGTATTAATTATTTCCATATGTATTAAGTTAGACTTTGGATTGTTATTTGATGTTGTAACTTTAGCCTTAGCGTTTGGGTATAGGAAAGATACCTAAGCGTGGCGGTAACACCCATTTTCTTTTGGTTAGATATATAAGTTTCCGCAATATATTATTAGTGATTTTGTAATAAATTTAAGGTGTGAAAATTGGAGTGTTACATAATGGGAAGAGAATACACATAAGAGTCAGACATGAGTCTGTAAGGCAGTTACTGTTAAACGGGGTTATCACAATAGAATTTGTGAGGTCTGAGAGAAATATTGCAGATCCTCTCACAATAGGCTTAAATCGGAAAGTCATCCTTGAAACATTAAGGGAGATGAGCTTGAAAAATTCATGATGGATCCCACTTCGGTGGTCAAACGAAGTCATGGAAAGACTTACACTAAAAGTTTTGGTACCAAGTAACCATGACTTACTCTGTAGTCCTCTATGGGTGGTCTATGTTGAGATAGACCTGACAAAGTAAAAGTATATATAGAGATAGTATAGACACAATAGGGGTTTATGAATAAGTCAAGAATTTGATTGTGCAGAACCTTCAAAATTAGAGTTGAAGTGAACACTTGAGTTCAAAATTTTACTGATCTGAGAGTTCAAGAATCATCTCACTCTCAAGGAAGGAAATTACTCAGTGGTTTCACGTGTCAGTCCAAGCTATTGGCACTGATATTAAAATCAGCTCTCATGCTTTGCTCAGACGTTCTTCTTTTATCGCCTTTCTTCTTAACCGTGTGGGGGGATTGTTGGGTAACAGTAAAGCAAAAAGGCTCTTAGCCTCCACCATAATTCCCTCCTAATTAAGTGGATCACCATGTGACCACCTTGAAGCTACATGTGCTGCAACGTGTCCATGTAACGTGTCCAATACTCCATTTCCTTTGCTATTCTTACGCACAAATTGTGGCTGGTAATTGGAGGAGTTGCTATGTTTATTACTATAAATAGCAACTCCTCCAGTTCAGAAAGGACACGAACAACAAATATATCTTCTTCTTCTTCTTCTTCTACTTTGTTACTCAGTCCAAGTCTAAGCATAATTCTTTTGGTTCAATATTTTTGTGTTTGCTTGTCGAGAGCTTACGATACCCTGGTTGTATAAAACTTTTAAGGCAGTGTTGCACTCAACACGTCACAGAATATATTCTTACTACTTCCCTATCTAAAATCCAGCCTATATCAAAAGGACTTTCGTCCGACATTGTTTTCTTTCCAGTTCGTACACAACATATTTACAACATCATCTAGTGTATGTAATCTAAAAGTTTCTATTATGTGTCGTTGTATTCAAATTACTTTAGAAAAATTTAAAATTAATTTAGCTAAAGGACAAAAGTATTTATAAATATCATATAAATATAGAAGATGTGCTGTTTATAATCTATTTTCTGTTCAAATTATTTTATCTAATTAATTACGTTTCATATTTTGTTATGAATATTTTATTGCATTTTGAAATATTTTGATTTCTCGCCCAGCCAAAAAGATTTTTAGGTTTGATTTTAAATTGTTTATTCATTTTTATAAAGCATAATTATTTATTTATGAAGGCACTGATGTAATTATTAATTGTTTTATATTTAAGAAATTATGTATAATGTTTTTTTTATATAATTATTATTGTATATAAAAAATTGTTAAAAACTTATTAATTTTATTTTAAATTATTTGAAATTAGTATTTTTTTTCATTATATAACATTTTTTTGTGAGCCTAACTTATGATTTTCATGGTGTCGATCATAATTTGTTCCGTAGTCATTCCTTTCTTCTTTTTTAAATAATGTTTACTAAATCGGTGTCTAGTGATCCTTTTTTGTTTTTTATGGTTTCCATTCTTTCGTAATCATCGTTTTCTTGTGAAAATAAGAATAGTAAGAAGAATAAGGAGAAGTGACTGACCCAACAATGATGTCGTTGCAAGGACTCACGCCATCTTAGAGTATCAGAGACGTCAAGTATATAAATCTTGACCGGAACGATAGACGGATTCCAGTCGAGGTAAGTGACGGTGTACTTCATCATGTAGTACACTTTCTTCTTCACATCATTTCTGTATCCATCTTTAAGCCTGCATTTAACGTCGTCGAAGCAGCACCTGATCCCGCCGATGTATTCGCTGTTGATTGGATATCCCAACCCATCCACCGTCACATTATACAACTCACACTTGCACTCCAAACACCGGAGCCCGTCCACCGTCCCTCGGGTGTCAATCGTGTGTAGATTCAGCACCCACGTGATAGACACCAAAAGTACTTAATTATCTAGGACTAATTAAGTCGATTTCTTGCCAAAACAAAGTCTTGAAGAATGCAATTGTACGTTTTCGTGTTATTTTACTAACAAATTGCAAATGAGTCTTGTGTGAAGTGTTTTGAAGGATTCTCACAGGATTGAAGGCTGAAATCAACTAAAGGAAGCATAAACCAACAAAAGGAAGAATCAGGCCGCACGGGAGCACACAAAGACCAAACCGGAAACATCAAAAGAGACAAAAACGGAAGAACCCACGCCCACGAGCACCACCACATGTGTGAGCTGGCGTGGAACCATTCCAGTAACCATCCACGCTAGTCCACACGCGTGTGATCAGGCGTGGGAAGGCACAAGAATTCTGCGCGATGTTTTAGTATTTAAAGGACATTTCAGCTAGGAGGAGGGAGTCTTTTGTCAATTTTTCATTTCTCACTTTAGGTTAGGGTTAGATAGGATTAGGGAGAGGAGGAAGGGCTCCTTGGAGGAGAGAACTTGGATCTTCATAGCCTTGAGATCCTTTGGGTAAACTCTTTCATTAAAACTTGTTTTCTCTTTGGAACTCTCTTGCTTTTTCCTTTTCCTCAAAGTTATTTGCTTTTTATCTTGATCTTGTAAATATGCTTTTCTATTTGAATGAGATGATGTTGTTAAAGCCTATGAAGGGCTAATCCCTAGGATAGGGGATAGGTAGAATGGAGATTTGGTATTTATGATCTAATCTATGAATGAGTTTGATTTCTTTGGGTAATGATGAAATTGTGTGTATGTTTTGTATGATCTTGTTAGATCGAGGGCCCCGATCTCTTCAAGAGCTTAGGATCATCTCTTTGGCGAGATATCGCAAAGAGATGTAGTCCACTACCCACATCTCTCGCTCTCAATCTGAGAAGATGAGATCCGGAGGGAACTTGTAGACAAAGTGTTTGACAAAATTCCCCAACCGACTGAGGATTGGGAGCTTGAGTGTGACGCCACTCAGGACAATGTTCCAAGCTCCTTCCATCATAACTCAACGGAAATCAATACTCTACTTTACGTCTCGAACCAATCTCCACGATACTCTAGCCCCCATCCGCTTTTATTTACATTTACTTACCTCAAATCATATCACCCTTTACACCCTCACTACTTCAATTCAACAATCTCTACATGTTTGACCTTCGTGTTATCCAAACACTTCAAGATAGGAAATTCGTATATTCTCCAATTTGCCATCCGCGAGAGACACAACACTCGGGGAGTTCATGACTCTTCGTTTTACCACTCTCCACATCCACTCACACCGTACACACAACTTGTCACCACGCATCCTTGTATCCTTCCGGAGGATTCCCCACCTCGATTCCATAAGGATCTGGAACATGGGTGTCTGTTCTTCGTGTCTTCGTTCCCGTATCGCTATGATTCGTGTGTTTTGTTCTTTGATGAGAGTTGTGCTAGTACTTGTACCAAGTAGGAGACTATAAGACTTTTTCCAATACAATATATATTACATATTGTGGGCCTTAATAATGTGGTGCAAGTGGACTAGACCCATCAAGTTATAGGTTGGATTGGACATTTAGGTTTAGTCCAATCCATCATTATGCATATATAAAGCATGCATTGATGGGATGCAGGACATACAATTATATAGCACCTAAAGATATAGTACTCATACTGCTCAGAAAAATACCAGTACACCATCTAGGGTTCTGACGATTAACACCCTGCAGATCTATAGTTCAAGAGGCAATACAACTTGGCATCAACAATGGCTAGAGATCAACACGACTTATGCTTCCACTACGGACTACGAGTTAAGTTTCTCATAGATTTATTCTGTATGTTTAGACAATATTTGTGATCGAACATTCAATTCATGCGTGCGATTAGCAAGAATTCACAATTTCATGGGTTAAATAAGATAGTAAGAGTTAAGAAACTTGTACAGTATGCTTAACACATTAATATATATATATATATATATATATATATATATATATATATATATATCGTACAGCATACATATACAGGAATATATTAACACATCATAATATACTGCATACATATCGTACAAGAATGAATAGTCATGGTTTAAGAGCATCCTTATCAGTGGGGATATTTCGCCGTAATTGAGGAGTTTTTGTAGGTGTGATTAGGAAAGAGAAAATGGGAAGGGATGAATAAAAAAAACAAAACAAAACTGAAATTAAAAAAAATATATTATTTATGCTCCTTGTCAGCGCCCACTGCACGCGCCCGCTAGGCGCCTTTGGTGCCGTTCACGCAAGTTTGCGCGTAAGCCTTAGGATTAAATGGGCAGAGTTTACTGTTCCAATAACTCAACATTTGCAGATGAACCCAAACACATTCTCTCTCTTATTCTCTCACCTCCAGCTCATTGTTTACTGTACCAAAAACCCCATATAATCCATTGATAGGGTTGCTCTAAGAAGCTTGTACTGTTCACCGAGGATTTGGAGCTTTGTGCTGATAACCTGTTGCAGATTAAGACGATTCTTCTGTATTTGATTTTCGGTAATTTTCAATTAGGATCTTTTGTTATACAGTACCTAATAGAATAGAGGGAAAGGTAAAATCTAAAATTGAGAATAGAGAGGAAAAGCTGCCAGAGATTCTCATTCAATCAATAACCAGAAAGTACATACAATGTATATATCCTCTCTAAAAACTTGAGAAAAGTACCTAACCACTAGATAATGATCACATATTTAAAATGTATTTTAACAACTTTTATTTATTCTGAGAATATTTATTTCAATAAGCAATGCCCAATATTTGACTTAGTGCACGCATAAACACGACATAAACTTGATTCATAGTAGCTGTCCCTTAACAATAACGACAACAGCAACAAGCACTACAAGTCTACAACGCCATTAAAGCTCAAAGATCATCTGCTGGGTTCACTGTCGTCTCACCTATCTGCAAAATTATGTCAATTCAAGGAACCTTGTAACTTTGTAAGCATAGACAACTATCATTTTCTTAATTCTAACAACTTCATGCTGTTTTCGAAAAAAAAAAAAAAAAAATTCGTGCTCGGTACTCGAGCTACCAAAATAAGTTAAATCTGTCAACAACATAGTAGGTAGCGAGTTGATGGAGTAAAATCTTACCTCAGGTTGAGCCTGCAGGGTAGAATTACATTTTTGTAATGGTTCGGCGACTAAAATGTAAAACATTCCCATGACTCCAGTGTGGCTCAATCTATTGCTATAATTAGACGCAATGGTTAACATTTCTCCTTCCACAATTTTAATAGAACCGGGCTCAGGATAACATGCTGTCATTCCTACAATGTAACCGGCTTCATTTCCTGCTTCCGTTCCCTCCCCATAAATTGGGAAAGATGAGCATATTGTCTGCCCATCCTAAATCAATTCAAAATACATGCATTTAATTAAAGAATAGATAGTGAAACACATAGACATGGAAGATAAAATAACGGACAAATTAATTCTATATTTGGTTATCCGACGATACCATTTTGCCCGTTTTTGTTATGAACTTTAAAATTAAACTTTTTTAATCCTCAATTATTGTGTTTGCAGTGTCAGTTTAGACCCTCTATCTTCTTTTTTTTTTTTTTTTTTTTTTTTTTTTTATTAAAAAAA
>CM008343.1:24678751-24709311 GCA_002525835.2 Ipomoea batatas
CTGCAAGCTGGAAAAGTGCGATGGTGGCTATGTGATGTGAATTGTAGCAAGGGCGCACAGTCGTGCAGAGATGTAAGAAATTGGGTAGGATAACAAGGATTAGAAGAGGATAAAAATTGATAACACTAAAGTTTTCTATCAGTCCTTAACAAAAGCAACAAGATCTAGATAAGAACTTTTGAGATACAACGAATGTGTAACAATATAATTTGATTACTTTATCAAATTCAATCAAGTGACAACAATAAAATAGCTTGTCTAAGGTAGTGTTCTAAAAGATGCATTGTAGACAGTAGCGTTAGCGGTTATCAAATAGCGGATTGTATTAGCGGATTTGACCAGCTGATTGTATTAGCGGTTTGTAAAAAAATGTTTGGTAAAATTAGCTGTTTAGATTAGCGGTTAACATACATGTAAAATGACCAAAAGGGTATACATAATAACAATAACGATAAATAATAATAATAATAATAATAATAATAATAATGTTTTAAAATTAAAAGGGAGAGGGGAGCCGGCTCCCCTTTGTTTCCCCATTTATCCCACATTGATGGATTTAATTAATCCGGAGTGTCCGAATTAATAAATCCAATAAATAAAAGAAAAATGATATTAAAGTGATTCTACAGAATCAATAAATAATAAGACAAGTATTGTCATTATTATATTTTGCAGGTGTATGTACAAAGGCAACCATGGACGGAAAGGGGAAGAAGAATACAGAGAATCTTTCCGAGCCTTTATATAATGTTATTCCTGTGCAATTGTAACTTTCTGTAGCATTTCCTACTTTCTTGCTGGACTTCTTCTTCTTTGACTAATAATAATAATAATAATAATAATATGGCATAATATATTATTCCATCAGAGGACCCTGGATCAAAACGACGTTGTTTTGATATTTAAGCTTTAACAGATTATATAGTTTCTCGTTTCTCATGTTTCAACACAAATTTTAATTTATTCCAGATACAAAATCAATACTCTTAAAGTACAGAATTTCATAACACTCACAAAATAAGACACATACATGTTATATATTTACTTATTCTCAAATATAATTTATGTCCTATAGGCACATAATTTTATAATACTAAGACATAAATTCATTAAAAAAAACAATATATTGTGTGTTATAAAACAAGTAATCTATTTCAGATATATAGAATTCATATGCTTAAGGTACAAAATTGAAGAACATGAGACACAGAAACATATAATACAATACACATACACATGCTTTACCATAAATATATATAAAAACTAAAACAAAACAAAAATAAACCCTATAACATAAACTGAACAACAAAAGTTTGCCGTCAAAATTAAATTTTAAAACAACGTCGTATAAAAATATGGTCTATACTATACTGTGAATCCTGATCCGCGGTATAATGATTGTATTTATCAATATTTGATTAAAATATAAATTAGGTTGGATTAGATGAAACAATAAAAATATTGACTGACCCAGCAATGATGTCGTTGCAGGGATTCCCGCCATTCCAGAGTATCAGCGACGTCAAATATATAAATCTTGACAGGAACAATAGACGGATTCCAGTCGACGTAAGTGACGGTGTACTTCATGTAATACACTTTCGTTACATCACTACTGTATCCATCTTTAAGCCTGCACCTAACGCCGTCGTAGCAGCACCTAATCCCGCCCGTGTAAACGTCGCCAATAGGATCTCCGAACCCGTCCACTGTCACATTATACAACTCACACTTGCACTCCAGACACCGGAGACTGTCCACCGTGCCTCGGGTGTCAATCGTGTGTAGATTAAGCACCCACGCATCCTCGTACCCTTCCGGCGGATTCCCAACCTCGATTCCGTAAGGATCCGGAACATGGGTGTCTGTTCTTCGTGTCTCAGCCCCCAGACCGAAATACTGCGGAAGCGAATCGCAGATGCCGGCGTTCATCGCCAGCTTGTATGTGCTTGTTGAATCATTATTGGACTGATGACCCAAGGGTTTGTAGTATCTCCTGACAGCCCAGTGGTGGATATAAGCTTGGTGGAGCGGGACAGAATGGCCGGCCTCGTCGACCACCTCGGCGTCGAAACGCTTGACGGCGATGTGACCCTTTGGGAAGCCGATATCGTAGAGATATTTATTGCTCACTGATCCAGGTTCGTGCTCGACCTTAGGAGACAGGAATGTTTCTGTTTTCAACCCGTTTTCATCCATTCTTAAATCGCGTTGTGAAGTTGGAGATACAAACGTGGTGAGTACTAGGATCGCAAGTGAAAGCAATCCGCAATGGCTAGCACCTGACATGTCTTCTGTGATCTTCAGAGCGTAACTAGAGACGTGAATGAAAGCAATCGCAAACGTAGCTATTTAAAAACATGATGCAAATGGCATAGACGAAAACTTTTACCTAATACTTGCTCCTAGGCACCGTCGTTCAAAAATTTTACTATACCCATATGATGCAAGGTTAAAAGTTGTGAGTGTAGGTAGGAATTGACTTGGAAGACTTGGAGTGTAGGAATTGGGGTAATAAATTAGGGAATAGTAATTTAGGTGTAGGAAATAGAGTAATAAATAGGGGAATAGTTATTGCATACTGAAAATATATGTAAGAGTCTGACAAATTTAAGTATGAGTTGGTAGGAGAAGAAAATGTCGGGAAATAAATATGTCAGAGTTGGAATAGACTCTATTACAATGCAGTATCTGGAGGCTCAAACCCACCACCTCCCGTATAAAGGAAAGGGTTTGATGCCACTAGACCACAAGGTCCTTGACTTCAAAAATTAAGAGAGTAGTTAATTGAAAAAGATATGTGAAGAATTTTTTCATGTGATAATTTATGCCAATATAATGTTGCTAAAAATTTTGACTTAGTCTGTTTCGGCTCCACTGTAATAATTTTCATAATGATTATCTTCATAATAATTTTCAAAATTATTATCTGAATTATAATTATCAGAGTCATAAATTACAGGATAAACAGGAGATGTATATGCTTCAAAATTTCTGATATGTTTTGACTGGGAGACCAGTTCAATAATTTCTCCAATCAAATTTGCTAATTTTTCTTCTTCAGAGTCTTTTTGGAATTGTTCTTTTAGTTGTTCAATTATAAATGTTTCTTGAAATGTGGAGAATTTTAAATATTTTATAATTTGTTTTACCAAGTCCGGATAAGGAAATCTTTTGTGTAAGTAAAAAAAAAAAATTCATTATAATTTGAAATATCAATTTCGTATTCCATGAATTTTTCATCTTTTGATTTTTCATCTAAATAATATGTTGAAAAATTATTTCCAAAATTTCTTTCTACTTGAAAATTTTCATTGTTTCCAAAATAGTCTTGAATAAATTTTTTATCCATTTCAGAATTTTTAGAAAATTTTATTTTTTCTCAAAATATTGTAGGAATTTATTTTTCAAATTTTAAATTTCTTCAAGAGTTTTGAAGCTTTACTCCTTCTTCTTTTTACTACTTCCAGATATGATTCTTTTTAATCTTATCAGTTCATGTTAGTTTTTATGCTTACTAATTAATCATATTTTATCTAATACCCTCACCTTTTCATCCCTAACCTTTTACCGGATTTCTCTGTCTACAATCCTAACAACATCTATGACAGAAGTTCCTTCAGAGAACCGAGCGATCTTCAGTTTCTACTGTCATGGCGCTCGAGTTCCGTTGCGGGCATACATCGAAACCCTAAATCCCTCTCTTCTTCTAGCAGTAGGAGCTTTTATCTCACTTCTCTTGCTCTGAAGAAAGGTTTTACACCAAATTATCCCTATTTATATGGAGCTTCTGATATTTTAAAACCGCAAGTGACGATTCTCCCTAGGCCAGCTCCCGTGCCTCGTTAAACGGATAGAGAAAGACCCTGTGAATTTACCAAAAAAAATAACAATAATTATTTATAAAAAAAACCTTAGTTGGGTACTATTTTCCCTTCCCGGTACTTCTTCCCCGAAGGTTTTCTGGACTACACGGATTGCTTCGGCTCAAACAGGATTTACGTCTATTGGATACAGATATGCATATGATTAAAAATAAAGATAAAAACTAATATAAAGTAAGAAGATTAAGTTAGAATCATACCTCGTAGTAGTAATTTGAAGAAGTAGGAGTAAAGGAATTTAGTGCGTAGGAAACAAAGGGATTTCATTTATGATGCAAGGTTGAAAGTTGTGAGTAGTCTTGTGTGTTCTGCGGAGAGAACATCACACATATTTATACAAGTAGTAGAAGAGTCTAGGATAATACAGATATCTTGAGGACAAGCAAGGTTTAAGTGTGGAAACTTTGATAAGCACCAAGAATAGTCTAATTTAAGGGTTGAAAATAGGATAGAATAGTGAAGTTTTGCCACCCGTTTATAACAATTTCATGCATTTAGACTCAGATGTGATAAAAAATCTCTAACTCAACTTTAGAGTATGTTTTGAAGTTAATTCCGCAGATTAAAAATGAATCCGAGGCCAAAACAAAGTAGAAAGCAAAGAAGCAACCGAGCAGGAACCATCCACGCAGCCAACACGCGTGTAGGTGGCGTGGATTGTTTCTAGAATGCATCCATGCCCCATTCACGGGTGAAGGTGTCGTGATCAGGGCACAAGGGCTATTTCCGGATTTTTGACCTCTTGTTGCCTATTTAAAACCCTTTTAATTTCCTAAAATTTGGAGGAGAGCCCTAGTTTGGAAATCGAAAGTTCTCTTTGTTTTCTCCCCTCTTGGGAGAGAACTTCATTTTCTTAGAATAGATTGAAGATCCCATGTAGAAGGCTAGAAGATTGAAAGCAAATATGTAATAGAATCCATTAGCTATGGATGGTAACTCTTCTTTTCTCTATCTATTTTAATCTCATTTTATTTGCTTTTAGATCTTCTATTGCTTTCTTGTTTTTACTCTTTCTTAATGTTTGCTTAGAGTAGAAAGGGGATTGGTGGCCCCGAAACTAGCTATGTGGTTGAATTGTTGAAGAAATTGCTTTAAAAATGTGAGCTTTATGTTCTTGGATTTGAATGCTTGCGTGGTTGATGTTTGATATGCTTTGTGCCTGCTAAGTGTGGCCAACCCTGTGAAAGTGAGTGTGTGCGCGATAGCGGCCTCTCACGAGTCCAACTCATCCACATCCCCGCCCTTAGTTCGAAAGGAAGAGGCCTGGGAAGAGTGGTAGGCAAGGTGTTCGATGAAATGCCCCAACTGAATGAGGATGTGGGAGTCTGAGTGTGACGCCACTCGGTGAAGTGCCTTGAACTCCCTAGTTTAATCCAAATCAATTGTTTGCAAAACCATTAGGATAGTAGACCATATATGCTAGCCACGAGTCACAATCTCCGTTTCCCCTTTTCTTTAACCTACTTATCCCAAACCTTAAACTCTTGTATAAATGCTATTGAGTTTAGTCATTCACGTAACTCTTTTCCTTCAACCTCCTATATGCCAATACAGTACTCGACTCCAAACCTGCCTTCCTTGAGAGACCGACACTCAAGAAGTCTTGACTCTTCGTTTTAACACATTACATACAAACATACAACTCACCACAAAAACAAAACCAACAACAACAGACATTGTCACACCAAACCTTGGGAACCGTAACATTGGGGGCACCTATCTCATGCAACAAAGAGAATATCCAGACCACCTTAGCATTGACATCAGCTAGAGCCTTGTACTCAGCCTCATTAGAAGACCTAGCAACTGTTCTCTGCTTCTTGCACACCCAGGACACAAGATTTGTTCCAAGGAACACAGCATAACCATTGGTGGATTTTATGTCTTCAAGACAACCAGCCCAGTCGGAGTTAGAAAACGCATGCAGATCAGTCGAAGTAGACTTCCGCACCCGCAAGCCCATAAAAAGATTGCCCTTGACGTACCTTAACACACGTTTTAACTATTACCAGTGTGTAGTACTGGGAGCATGCATGTGCTGGCAAAGAAGATTAACTGCAAAAGATAAGTCAGGCCTCGTGACAGTCAAGTATTGCAACGCACCTGCTAGGATGCTGTACTGAGTGGGATCATCATATAAATCTGTACAGATAGATGTGGGTCTCGAAACAGACAGGGGGGTTGCAAGAGGCCTTCTATCTGTCATACCAGCATCCGTACAGACAGCAAACGTCGTCGCCGGCGGATGACCAACCGCCGCATACTTGTTGCCGGCATTAAGCTCCTAGGAACCAAGCAGGTCAACAAGCTCCTGGAGCGTAACTGGACGACCACGAACAGCCAAGGAAGCGGGAATCTCCCAGAACTCATGCTAGAGTCCCCTAAAAACGTAGAGGTTCTGTTCCTCAAACGAAACTGATCGGCCAGCGAGGGAGAGGTCCTCGATGACGAGCTGTGCGCGACCAAGATAATCAACAGTAGATGAATCTCCCTGCCTGAGGCTATGAGGCTGGTTGAGGAGGCAGAGCTACAATGAGTGAGAATTCGAAGCCAGAGACTGTTCAATAGCATCCCAAACTTCACGCGACGTCCAGCGACCAACTGCAAGCGACATCACTTCCTCCGACAACGACGACACCAACAGCGACAAAAGAGACTGATCACAACGAACCCAGGTGGTATACTCTGGATTCGGCTGGCAAGAAGCACCTTCGGCCGCCGCCGAAAGCAATGCAGGCAGACAGGGGAAAGAACTGTCAACAAATCCAAGCAGATCATGACCGCGAAGAAACGGGACTACTTGCATACACCAAAACAGAAAATTTCGATGAGTAAGTTTAATGCTGATGAAGTGATGGGCAGAGGAAAGTGAGGACACGGTAGAAGAAACCGTAAACGCCGTAGCTACATACGAAACGATCTGTTCTAAAGAGTTTACACAGCCGTCTTGATCAGCCATGGGATCAAAACAAAAGCCCTAGCGATGATACCAGATGATAGCTATAGTATTGTATTCAATTACTCAAATCATAACTGTATAGATTATAAAATTATATATTCTAAGAGAATCACAGATATACTAGGACATAGACTCATAACATGACTCAACTACATAGAGTCCTAATATGGTTATTTAGTAAAATAGAGTACGTAAAAATTTTATTCAACTGCTTTTACTCGTTTGGGACGAATTAAGTTGTATGCATTAGTTGTTCCCATTCACTTACTTTGGTTGCCCTATCTATGTTCGTAGGAATAAGTGTATTCTCTGTCATTGATAAGGTCAAGGCTAAGTGCTTTGGGTGGCAGCGCTGCTTACTATCCAAGGTGAAATGCGATCCTTATTTCTTATGTTCTTCAGGCTATCCTCTACATCTCTTTGCAGCTTGTGCTTCTCCCAAGTAGGTGGTTTGGAACCTCAAGCGTTGTTTTGTCAGTTTCTTCTGGCGACAGTCTAGTGGGTCAATTATCACTGGAGTTCTTGGAGGCACACTCCCTAAAAAGGATGGTGGATTTGGCTTTTTGGACCACGAACTCATGATGCACCTTGCTAGTGCCAAGCTTTAGTGCAATTTTCATACAACGTCTTCGATGTGGGGAGATTTCTTGAGGGCAAAATACTGCAGTCTTGAGCACGACTGCTAAGTTTGTGCGGTCAAGGAATTCACACACTTGGAAGCGCATGATTAGAATTTAGGATGGTGTGGAAAAGGTGCTTGGGTGGCGTTTGGGTTAGGGTCGGGTTAGCTTATGGTGGGATAACTCGTTTGGGCTTGCATCGCTAGGTTACCTATTCCCCTCTCATGGGGTTGCTTATTTTCAAGCATTTCTTTTCGATTTTATGGAGGACGAGATGATTGACCTCTCTAAGCTCAATGGTTATTTGCTTGTGGAGCTTACTCACTTAGGACAAGGACCCTTGGATGTCCTAGTGTGGTGCATCACTAGGGATGGTATGTTTTCTTTTGCTTAAGCTAAATCTATGCTTCGCCCTAAGCCAGGTTCTAATCACACTGTGGAAATGTTGTTAGGGAGGTGATGGCATAAGCATTTTCCCTTTAAGGACGATGTGGTGCCAGGTTTGGCTATCACGTTGTGTTGCGCTTCTAGTGTTATACGGCTCCGTCGCAGGACTCTTTCTCACATTTTTTAAGTAGGTAATACAACTGAGGTGGTATGAAGCTATTTTGTAAGGTCACTTGGTCTCCAACTCATTTATAATGGTCTTTAGACTCTTTTGATGAGTTGGAGGCAGGCGGTTTTGAGTTCACGATTACTTGCTTTTGGTACTTGCAAGGTTGCCTTACTTGATCTTTTTGGAGCTATGGAAGCACATGAATGCGTGTAGCATGGACATTGGTCGCCTAGCATCCCTAGGGTGATATTTTGTGTCGTGGTTAAGTATGTTGTTGAGTGCATCTTTCACTGATGGCTAGGGAAACACATCTTGCCTCCGAGTTAGCCTCTCATTCTTGCTTACTTGGATAGTCATGTGTCGAGGCGAGTCCTTCGGATGGTTTGATGGTCTCACTTCCTCTAGTGAGATCTCTAAAGGTAAATCTCTCTATTTCTTGCTCTATAGGGGAACTGCTGTCTTGGTGCGTAACCAGGGGTGACTTTTGTTATGGGGTTGCCTGCTCGGTGTCTATGGATGGAATTTAGTCTCTTTTCAAGTTTTCTTTGCATGTCTTGAGTAGTGTCTATCTTGGGGTACTAGGCTTATTCTTATGGAGACATCGATGATGGTGTTCAAGGACTATTTCTACTCTTCTTCTCGCGGTCCTAAGTACTTGGACAGTGAGGTCTCGTGTTTTATGTTTCTTGCCTCTTGTGCCTCTTTGACTGCCTTGGCTTGTTCGCTAGAGGCTAATATGCCAAGTGCTACATTGGTTGAATAAGCGTTGGGGAGGGATAGAGAGTTTCCCTTTTGCACCTTGTTTGACTTGTTTTTCGTGTGTGTTCTTTGGTGTCATTGGAAGGCATGCATTCCTTTGTGTGCGATGATATTGATGCTTAGGTGTTTGTTCTACCTTTGCCACCTCCTTTTCTACGGTCCATTGGCACATTCTTGGCTCCTTGCACAAAGGGCTAATGGTAATCACGGCTGTCCTGCATCTATTGGCAGTTTGCAACAAACTAGTGCGGTTGCTCAAAGTCGTGATAATGGTGCAGACTATCTCGTTCACACAAGCGGTAACTTGGTGCCTCGTTGGTCACTTGCTCAACGTGGTGATGGTGGTTCAAACTACCCCCTAGTGCCTTGATAAGTGCCAAGAATATTCGAGTTTAGGGTCGGTTTAGGGACATTAATGCATGATTTCTTCACCCATTTTGTAATCATTTCATGCGTAATAGACTCTGATGTGATTAAACTTGCAAACTCTGCTTTATGTTGTGTTTCGAACTCATTCCCACATGACAAAACAGGACCCATCGTTAAAGGAAGGAACAAATGAAGGAACGAAGCCGACTCAGGAAAGTCCACGCCTCCCCCACGCATGGAGGTGGCGTGGAACAATTCCAGTAAGGTTCCACGCCAAGCTTCCACGCGTGAACCTAGCGTGGACGGGGTCATTAAGAGCAATTTCAAGATTTGACTTTTGGAGGCTTATTTAATCCATTCCCCAGCATTTTTGAGGGGATCCCAATTTTTAGTTTAGATCTGATTTGAAGTTTCTCTCCCCTTTGGGGGAAATTCCCCACAATCCCTAGTGTTAGATTTCTTAGTTGGGTAGATCTAGCTAGATTGATGCAATGGAAGCGAAGATATAATAGATTTCTTGAATTGAATAGGTATCTTTACTCTACTCTTGCTTTTGTTAATTTCATTGATTTACTTGTTATTTTTTATTGCTTTGTTCTTCGATTTGAATGATGTTTGTATAGATTAGTTGAGGGGTTTGATTGCCCCAAATTAGCTTTTGTGATTGATGAGTTGAAATTCTTCCATTGGATTGTGGAAATGATGTAGTAGGGTGCTAGTCTTGTGCGGTTGATGTTCTTTACGATTTGCTTCTATTTCCGGCTGGGATAGATAGTAGACTTAGTGAAAGTGTGTGATTGCGTGATAGCGGATCCTCACGAGTCTAAATCATCCACATCCCCGCCCTTGATCCGGAAGGATGAGGCCCGGGAGGAGTGGTAGACCACATGTTCGATGAAATGCCCCAACCGAATGAGGATTTGGGAGTCTGAGTGTGACGCCACTCGGTGATGGTACTGTGGGCTCCCGTGATTAAGCTCGAACCTCGTTGCCTAAGAATCACCATAGTGGATAAATCGTAAAGTCTAGTTAAGGCATTCAACCTCTCATTCTTCTTAATTGTTTTCCTTCAATTTACCCTCGCAAATCCTTCGCCTATGATTCACGTGTCTTCTAGTAATTCTAGTAACTCTTACCTCTTAACCTCCTAAATGCCAACACGTAATTCGACTCCAATTTTTCATCCTTGAGAACACGACACTCAGGAAATTTCTCCCTCGTTTCATCACTCATTCCACCTCACCATAAACTACTTCTTTCATGCCTACGGTAATTTGGTGTGCCACTAGTCATTTACTCAAAGTGATGATGGTGGTTCAAACTACCCTACAGTTAGCTATTAGCGGTTTACAATAGCCTAGTCCAATTGTGCTGGTGGCTAGTGAAGACCATAGTTTCTACACCCGCTGGCCACTTACTCAAAGTGGTGATGACAATATAGATTGTCACACTCATGTCAACGACTACTTGGTGTACTATTGGCCATTAGCTCATAGTGCTATTGAAAGTACAAACCATCTCCCTTCTTGGCTTGGTATTATTTGGCTTCATATATTTAGTTTTGGCCTATGTACCATTATGTTTGCTTTAGGCATTTGAGCCATTGTGGTTGCTTTAGGCATGTGTGCCATTATTTTTACTGTACGCTTGTGTGCCATTGTGTTTACTTTAGGATTGTGTGTCACTATGTTTACTTTAGGCCTATGTGTCATTGTTTTTACCTTAGGACTATGCGACACTCTATTTCCCTTTAGTTATAGTTTGCAAGCCTGGGTGTATCCTTACAGCTTACTTGACCTTTGGGTCGCCTAGCGTCTATCATTTGGCATACTCCGAGAGTTGTATTTATGCTGTCAAATTTTTTGCAAAATTGAAGCATTATTGGTTTATCTCGCTAGCAGTGTGGGGCCTTAGGCTTATGGTGCTGGCTGCGATTTAGGCAAGGCATTTTCTTGTTAGACTAAGTTTAGGTTACTTCAATTATTGTTATACCATAGACCAGGGTCCATCTTTCATTGTGGACCTTGAGCCAAAAATTAGGTGTCTCTAGTTAACATATTCTATACCACTAGTTAATTGTTTATGTGCCTCTAAATAAATTGAAGGCACATAAAATGTTAACTAGAGACAAATAGCATGGTTACTACATACTCATAATGTGTTAACTACATACACATAATATGTTGTTAACAATGCAAGGTAGACCTTGATCCATGGTATAATTTGCCTAGGTTATTTTTAAGCCTAAGAGTGTATACTTAAGTGTCGGCAAAATACCAATTTTGGTCCCACGAATATTAGTAAAATGATTATCTTGGTCCACATGTTAATTCCTGATAATTTTTATCCACGACTATTGCTTTAAAACCAATTTTCATCAACGACTATTGTTTTAGTGCCGAAATTCATTACGTCAGTCACTCCTCCATTTAAGACATGCCGAAATTTAAAACTTGTAAGGGTATTATCCTTATTTTCAACTTAAGATCCCAATTTGAGCATGAATAAATGGAATTAAGCCCTAAGGTCGATCCTAATTCGTAGTTCTCCTCCTCATCCTACCTTAATTTGAGGATGAAAACTACAAATTGAGATCGATCTTAGAGCTTAAATCCCTTTATTCATGCTCAAATTGGGATCTTAATTTCAAAAGGACAAAAATAGCCTTAATAATTTCAAATTTCGGCATGTTTTAAAAGAAGGGGGTGACCGGCGTGATGAATTTTGGTACTAAAACAATAGTCATGAATGAAAATTAGTACTAAAATAATAGCAGTGAATGAAAATTGGTAGGAATTAAACATGTCGACCAAAATTGTCATTTTGTTAATACTCGTGGAACCAAAATTGGTATTTGCTCATTGTCAATATTAGGTGGGCTTCTCTTGGGTTGATGCCTACCACCCTTGACTTTGTACATATTGGTTTTTAGATTAAGAAATTGATTTTTTTAAAATAATAATAATGTAGAGTAAAACAATATTATTTTTTAAAATAGGAGCTTAAGGATTCAAAACTTGTAAGAAACAAAACTTGTGGAATATTAGGAAACTCCTAGTGGGTTGGACTTAGTTTCCTATTCCTATTAGGGTTTCCTATTCCTATTATGGTAGATTTGGTAGGTAGTTTAGTATATATAGAGGCATATAGAACAACCCTATTGTACTCTTTCATTCTAATATACTCATATATTCTAGTATTCTCTGGTTTCTTACGTAAAAAAAAAAAATTAGTTTAGTATATATAGCGGCATATAGAACAACCCTATTGTACTCTTTCATTCTAATATACTCATATATTCTATTATTCTCTGGTTTCTCACATACTTTGCTTTCGCCTAACTGGCGGGTGGTTGTTATTCTCCACCCGCCAGGTCTTTCAATCCCTCAATTTCAACATGGTATCAGAGCCTGCCTAACCTCGCCATCGCCGCTGTAGCAGTCGCCGTCGCCGTCGCCGCCGCGCCTCGCCGGAAAAATAGCAGATCACCGCCTTTTTCACGTTCCATCCTCGCCTCGTGGTGTTTTCTCCAATCTAACACCAAAGGCCCCTCAGGAACGCCGTCGCGAGTAATCTGCTCCAAACCCGGTCGTCATCCGCCGCCGCACGCGCCTCCACGCGCCGCCACCGTCGTCGGGAAACCTAGGAGGTTTTTTGGCCAGATCTCCTTCCTCCGGTGTCCGATCGAGTCGCCGTCACCACCATCAGACTCGCCTTGAAGAGACGAACCAGCCAGTACCGGTCGTTTCTCCGACCGCCGTCGCCAGTAACCGTCGCCGCCACATTTTTCCGGCGACCTGAAGATGTGTTTCAGATCAGTGTGTTGTTTGCACTGTTTCAGATCTGTTTTGCATATTATTTTGCATATTTGGTTTGTTCGGGTGTGATTGGAGTCTGTTTGGAGTGTGTTTGGAATTTGGTTCATAAGGTTTTGGGTTCACAGTTGCTTCCAGTGTGCTTGGAGGTTGGTTTAAAGTTTTGGGTTCAGTAATAAAAAAAAAACTTCCAGTTTGGAGTTTTGTTTGGTCCTACAATTCACAGTTACCCCCTTTGTTTTTGAGATGGGCATTCCTTCATCAAAGAAAAGAAGCAGAAAGCTAAGAAATTGGTAGCATCCAAGTTTTTGTTTAGGGGGAGTATCATATCCCAAGCTTGTTTGGTCTACGTCAATTTTGATGCTCTTGTTGAGAGACCGGAATGTGAGAGAAAAGGGCTACCTGGAAGAGGGCTACCCGGTGCTTGATACGGTTCAAAGGAAACCGAGATGCTTTCGGAGTGAAAGCTATCCAGAGTGAAGCCATCCATGCATCCGGTGTTGGCCTAGCAGAGGAGGCGACCTAGAAGAGGGCTACCTGGTGCTTTATAAGGTCCGGAGTGAAGCCATCTAAAGGAGAAGAGGGCTACCTGGTCCCGAGAAGTGTCCGGAGTGTGAGCCGTCTGGAGTAAGTCACCTTAGACATCGGCTTCTCAAGCAGTGGACAATGATATGATCCCATATTGACTCTACAAGAAATTGGATCATTACCTAATATATAATATTAGGGTAGTTGCTTTTAATTTTCATTTGTAATTTTAAGTGAGGTAGAGTGTTTGTTTTGATCCAAGCTTGGAACTTTCAAATGTTCCAGCTTGAGGGGGAGTGTGGAATATTTGGAAACTCCTAGTGGGTTGGACTTAGTTTCCTATTCCTATTAGGGTTTCCTATTCCTATTATGGTAGATTTGGTAGGTAGTTTAATATATATAGAGGCATATAGAACAACCCTATTGTACTCTTTCATTCTAATATACTCATATATTCTATTATTCTCTGGTTTCTCACGTACTTTGCTTCCGCCTAACTGGCGGGTGGTTGTTATTCTCCACCCGCCAGGTCTTTCAATCCCTCAATTTCAACAAAACTTATTCTTTATTTTATAAGAGTTTAAGGATTCAAAACTTGTAAGAAACATAAATTAATCTTTATTTTATAAAGCTTGATATTAATAAGGAAAACAACACTTTTGACTCATAAATAGTTTCGCTTTTCAAAATTATTATATTGTAGTATCTATTCTGTTGGGCGTCGGCAAGGTTGGCCGAGTTCAGCCCCTGCTCGATTCGAGACGTGGCGCTGTGGCTTACCATGGAGGGATGTGGTTAAATGGTTAATGTCCACCCTCTGTGGTTAAGCGTGCTTGACTTCCGACAGTCACGGGATGGGTGACCCCCATGGGAAGTAAACATAGTGCAGCGCTGAGATCCATCATATTCAAACATACTTTCTTAACCTATTGAAGCACAAAGAGTCGGTATCGCCTCCTCTAAGGCTTGAACTCATGACCTCCCATATGGGAAAGCCACTACTTTACCATCTGAGCACAAGGTGTTTGGCTAATTTAAACGTATTTAGTTCTTTAATTGCCTATTATGTTACACATTCAGTCTCTAGTATCATATAATTACCAAACTCGTTACCATGGTTGCAGTAGGCGCTCGGCACTAGTCAGACGGTAGACAAGCGCCTAGCGCTTAAGCGATCTAGGCGGTACCTAGGCAGCGACCTATAAAAACAAAAAAATAATGCATGTGTGTGAGTGTATGTCATATATTATATATTAGTATATATATATATATATATATATATATATATATATATATATATATATTACTTCTCTTATTTATATAAATAAATAATTTTAAATATAATAAAAAAAATTAACAAGGCCGACACGCCCGAGTTGGGCGAGTTAACTCGGTCGAGTCGGCTGCCAACTCGACCCAGTCGCCCGAGTTAGGCGCTAGGCGACCGTCTAGGCGGCTGATTTTAACAACAGTGCTCGTTAGCAAACTATTTTTTATGAGGTCATTTTAATTGTCATTTAGAATTAATATATATGGTTAAAGTTTCATTTTCTCCATGTAAACACTTTTTTTAAACCATGAATATTGATTTTAAATTTTAAAAAGTAACTTCATATGTTAATAGAGTTTGACAATTATTTAACACTAGGGATTAGAAGTGCATCATTATAGACAATTAAAGGACTAAATTTGTTTAAATTAATTTACATAGGTTAAATTTTCCAAAAGAGAAATAATTGAGGGAAAAAAGTGCGTATTCCCATGTTAATATATTGGTACTTACATTAATTATTTTAAATATTAACAAAATAACACTTAAGTTGCATGACACATTATATTATTTTAACATTGTTGGTGAATAAATTCAAAAAATTAAAATTGTGCACACAGGTTAAGCCATTTTAAACTTATTTTGAGATTTGATTTGCATCTTCTTACGCAAAAGAGAGAACTTTCTAACAATACCGTTTCTAATTTCCTTTAAAATGTGGTGCTTACATACTAGTACAAAATCATTTACTCTCACGATGTGGAGCAAATGCCACTTAAAGCCTTCCTATTCCATTTTTTCCAACTTTATGAGTACACTTTAAGAATCAATTTCTCATTCACCCATTATTCATTTTGAGCATACAATATATTAATTTTTTCATCTCACTTTTAATAGCTCGAATCCACGTTGACTTAACCCAAATCAAAAGTGAATCTCACATATATTTGTACCACAAAATGACAACTCAAAATTGCAAAGTTTGCTAATATTTTTCTAATAAACATGATAGTAATAATGTCATATATCTACAAAGTTAATGGTAATCATATGATAAAGTTATTTCCAGAAATGATTCCTTGACTATTAACATTTAGCAAACTTTATCCTCGACTTTCAATTGTACCATAAGTGGTCCCTTGACTATTAACATTTACTAATTTTCATCCTTGAATTTCAATTTAACCACAAATGGTCCTTTGACTATTGATTTTGTCCATAATTTGACTAAATGGATATTTAACTAGGGGTGGGCGTTTCGGTATTAAGTTCAATTTTTTTTACAGTTTAGGTTCGGTTTCCGTTTGTTCGGCCTTTTAAAAAATGAAACAATTCTGTTTAACATTGTAGTTCAGATCGGTTTCGGTTTGGTTTGAAAAAGTTCCGTTTCGGTTCGAAATTGTTTTGGTTCGTTTTAGGAACCTCAATTCCTAACATTTCATAGGTTTTAGCGCAATTAATTAATTAATTATACTAATAATTTAGGATTAAAAATCCATTATGCATCTACTGAGTTCAATCAAGCTCATTTAATGAGATTATAACATCTTTTAATAAAAAAAATTTGGAGAACATAGATGGACCAAGTTAGAGTACTTTTATAAGTTATTTATATGAGTTAATACCCCATTGGTACTCCGAGTATTAGGGTTTTACCAGTTGTGGTCCTCCGAGTTTAAAATGACAACGGGACGTCCTCCAAGTATTAAAAAAAAACCACACGTGTTCCTAATTCTTAAAGTAACCCGAGTTTAAAATGACTACGAGACGTCCTAAAAGGACCACTGGTGGTTATTTTTTAAAACTTGGAGGACGTCTCGTGGTCATTTTAAACTCGGAGGACCACAACTGGTAAAACCCTAATACTCGGAGAACTATTGGAGGTATTAACTCTTATTTATATAGTCTAGTAAACTTTTTTGTGCAGATTTAAATCTTCCTGCATAATCATAAATAGCTTAAATAGAAGGGAAAAGGAAATCACCCAAATGAATAGCAGATGGCCATAACGATCAACAAAAGTGTTTCACTCACATAGGTAATATTTTCACTTTGACTGTCATAAAGTCACATTTCATTGACATACAACCAAGCTTGAGTTCCAATTTTATTAAATGCATTAATTATACTTGATGGAATAATTGGGATCGGGTCCGGAGCATGGAATGACCTGGGCGAACCAGGACCGAAGCGGGCACGGGGACCCGGGGTCAGCTGCGTGGCCAAAGTCAGCCCTCGGCCACGGGCTGACCTTGACTCGGCTGGGGTCAGCCTCGGCTGAGGCTAAACTTGGCCGAGCCCGTCACTTGGCTAGGGTCAGTCCCGGCCGAGTGGCGGGTCTTGGGTCCGCATCTGTCCGGGTCTCGCGGTGGTGGTTGCGGTCTGGGCCGTTGGGCGTGCATTCCCTACGATTCCTCCAGGTCTATTAGGCCTAAAGCTGATATAGAAGCAGGATAATTTGTCTGTTACGACATCTACACTCACTTTTATCACTCTTGTGACTTGTCTTGTTATTATCACGGACATCCTTTGTAATAGTGTTACTCATTATTTAATATACACCTACCCCTGTGGTACACTTTTGATCCATTACTTGTCATACCCCCTTTATTTAATTGGATTTATTAATTCGGACCATCCAGGTTATTAAAATCCATCAATACTGAACGCTTAAATTTAACTTAGAGGAAAATGTTCATATACATATGCAGGCATATAAACTTAGGCGAGGGCAGCATGTGAGGCTTATTCGATATACAAGAATCTATTATCGTTCGGTTGTTCAGTATATTACCAAACCAAACTAATTCAGTTCGGTTCGGTTTGGTTCGGCAAAACCGAACTGATTTTCCCATCCCTATATTTAACTAAAGGACAAAATTTGGAACAAAATCAATAATCAATGGACTATTATTTATGGTCAAATTGAAAGTGGAGGATGAAAGTTGGTAAAGATGAATAGTCAAGGGATAATTTATGGTCCAACTAAAAGTCGAATAATAAAAATTGATAAATATCAATAGTCAATGGACCATTATTGGAATTAAGTCTCATATGATACATAAACCATACAGTTTTTATTTTATTATTATTATTTTTTTAATGTCTGATCATAAGTTTTTAAAGTCAATTAATTAGCAATCACTCACACAGACTAATCATATTCTAACTCAAAACATATGGTTAGTAGGCTAGATTCATTAGTTCTAATTTATTTATTTTTAATTTCCAATCATCCCGATAGTACAGAAACATAGCAGCTACAAAGCACTTAGAACCAATAAAGGATCACACGTGAATCATGTATTGAGTAATTATGTTATTTTAGAATACTAGTATCTTATCCTTGCGATGCACGGACTAAATATTTAAAATATTAATTATATTATGTTATTAAAAATTATTAATATTATTAAATTTTATATATAAAAAAGAAATATGAGATTTATTCATTTATAAAGTTTTATTATTTAATAATTATGTTGATTTGTTATAATAAAGTTATGGACATAATTATTTGTAATTAAAATAAAAATTAATATATAAGGTGGGTAATTACCAAATGAAATAAACTATATTATAAATTTAATACAAAGAATTTAAAATTAAAATTTTTGAAGGACTTAGTATACTACAATATTAGTATTTATAGACTCTCCAAAATTTAGATTAAAAAAACATGTACTGATATTTATTTAGAGCCAATATCATTTTTAGTCCCTCAATTATAATGTATGTATCAATTTTGGTCCTTGACTATTAAAAATTTAAAATTAAGTGCAAGACTATTCAATTTGTATCACATTTGGTCCTTGACTATTAACATTTTCAAATTAGGTGCATGACTATTCATTTTGTATCACATTTGGTCCTCCCGTTAAATTTTCCGGCGAAGTCATCGGGGTTGACCGGCGTTTTCTTTTTTTTTTTATTATTATTATTTTTTATTTTTAAGTTTTTTTTTTATTTAAAAGTTACGGAGTATTAAAATAATTTATAATTTTTAAAAATTATTTTAATACTCCGTAACTTTTAAATAAAAAAAAACTTAAAAATAAAAAATAATAATAAAAAATAGAAAACGCCGGTCAACCCCGATGACTTCGCCGGAAATTTGGCCGGAAAATTTAACGGCAGGACCAAATGTGATACAAAATGAATAGTCATGCACCTAATTTGAAAATGTTAATAGTCAAGGATCAAAAGTGAACAAATTAAATAGTCATGGACCTAATTTGAAATTTTTAATAGTCAATGACCAAAATTGATATATGTATTATAGTTGAGGGACTAAAAATGATATTTTCTCTATTTATTTATTAGAAGGATAGAAAGATGGAGCTGCACTATGCAGCAGCTTTCTGCAGCACCCTTTGTGTTGCATTATGTTTTCTCTGTTCCATTTTACTTGTTCTATTTATTATTTACTGGTCAAATCAACTCTTTTTTCATTGCTTATTTTTTCAGTAATATTTTATTATTTTTAAATTAATTTTTTTGTGTTTAATAGAACTTTTAATGTAATTTCTAAATATATAAATTTTGTATATTAATGCTAAACTTAATATTATAAAAATTTGGATTAAAAATAACTTCAATCAATTCTCGTTAAATGAATCAGACAATCAAAATGGGACGAAGGTATTATCTTTATATATATTTATTAATCACCTTTGGCATATCAACAATTTCCATGTTTAATTATAATGATATTTAATAATTTAATATTTGGACCCTATTCATTTGGACGGGACTTCCCAGCTACTTCTCCATCTGACATTTAATTTAATAATTTAATATTTTGGCCCTGTTCATTTGGGCGGGAACTTTTCAGCTAATTCACTTTGCTTTAATATATATATAGAGATAGAGATATAGAGATATAGAGATAGAGATAGAGATAGAGATATGTATAAGTTTCCTCCAAATCTAAGCAAAATGACATTTTAAATTTTTAAATTAGGGGTGGCGTTTCGAGATTCGATTTTTTTTTGGGCATCAGTATTTTTGGTATTAAAAAATGATACCATTCGATTTAGTATTATTGTTCGGTTCGATTGCGGTTTGGGTTTGAAAAAATTCGTTCCGGTTAGGAATTAGTTCGATTTGATTTATGAACTCCAATTTTCAACATTTCATAATTTTTGAAACACACTACCAAACAATACATATTCACATAGCCAAAATCTAAAGTCTAAACAATATATAACAAAGTAGCAATCCAAAGTTCAAACACAATACTAAGTACTAATTACCAAACATCAGTTGGCTTTTTTGCCCAACCGACTCTTCTGTTGGCTCACTTGGAATGTTTTGTTGACAAGATGAATAATCATCCATATGTATAGTTAATATTTGATGAAGAACAAGATTAAAATATTGTATAGTTAATATTTGGACACAATCCGTCATTGATGACAAAATATATTTTCAGTGCATAGGAATATTATTTTTTAGTGCACTGAACTATATTTCCAGTGCTTCCAAGCACGGGAAAAGTATTTCCAAACACTAATCAAAATTAGAATGGTGTTGAAGCACATTAATTTCATAGAAACATGAAACTATGGAAAATACTGAATATTGTAAGAAAAACTGAAGATAGAGATAATTGTGACGCAAAGAACAATTGCGATCCGACAAACAGCAACACTGCAAAACTGCAAAGTAGCAAACAAGTCATAAAAAAATCAAATAAAAAATTTTAAAAAAAATACCAATAAAAATATGAGTTGAACGACAAAGCAGGCAGCAAGGACTAATCATATTCAAACTGAAAACATCTGGTTAGTAGGCTAGATTCATTAGTTCTAATTTATTTATTTTTAATTTCCAATCCTCCCGATAGTACAGTCACATAGCAGCTACAAGGCACTGAGAACCAATAAAGGGTCACACGTAAATCTTGTATTGAGTAATTATATTATTTTAGAATATATGTAATCAACATGGAGATTATAAATTTCCTCCAAATCTAAGCAAAATGACATTTTAAATTTTTAAATCATATGAATGTAATCGATTTCGTGCTTAGTTAATTGAACTTAAATTAGAATTAAGTGCTTAACTTCTAACTTCTTTCTTCTTCTTCTTTTTTTTTAAATAAAATTTTATATTGCACTAATATCTTAATCTCACACATGAGACTAATCCTATTGAACCTCAATAAATTAATTTGGAGTGAGAAATTCAATGGTGAGAACTTTGTACATACTACATACATTAAAAGTCATGATTTAAAAAAAAAAAGTTTAAATTTGCAAGAAATAATTGAAGTAGATTATATGTCTCCTCGGACTTGTATAACAGTGAGCATCACATTTTGATGGTAAGATGTTGGACTCGACTACAATCCCTTTCCAGCACCTGCCAGCCTCAAATGCACAACATGTTTTCAATGCGTTTCGAACATGTAACCTGCTCTGACACCAATTGTCATAATCAAGAGTTTGTTGGCACCGCCTAACACTACTTATTGATTAGCCAATATTATAATATGGATCATGCCTATAGACCTCTACAATTATCATTTCCTATTAAATTAGTCACTCATTGACGAGTCATCTTTTTATTTGATGCGTAGGTTCTTTATTAATTTAGGGTGGAGTCAGCTAAGTCACCAATAATTCATGAAAATAAATAGTTTTCCTTTTTAAATTCAGGAGTGGTCTAGTGGCATCCGGTGTCCCGGTTAACACTCTCACATGGATAATGGGAGTGGGTTCGAGACTCTTTGTGCTTCAGTAGGTTGAGAAAGTAGCTATGAACTTGTAGATGTAGAAATAAAAATATGTTCCTTATAGTAATATTTATCCAAAAACTTGTGTGAGACCGACAAGCATGGTAGAAATCTCAATTATATATGTAATGTTATTTTATGGGTCAACAAGTATTACATTTGTATTAAAAAAAAGTATCACATTTTCACTAATGCAATATTTTATGACTTAAGACTCACAAGTTCGATTCTTGCATTGTAAACACTTTCTTTGTCGAACCCGTCATAGGGGTCTTTTTAGTGTGATTTACCTCTCCAGTGTAATTTGCGCACTATTACACAAGAACGAGGTTTACCTAGTGTACACCCTAGCTTAGGTAGTTGATGCTGGCTTTCCTCATCACCTAAAAAATATTTTCCAGTGAAAATATAATACTTATTGACTTATAAAATTATACTGTGACTAAAAATATTACATATTTAAAATTGGAAAAAGGTACAAATAGGTCACTGAACTATTTTGGAGATAGTAATTAAGCCACCCAACTCGAATAAGCTCCAAATTCATCCGTGAACCTGAAAAAAGAAAAAAAAAGAAAAAAAAGAACAAGGAGCATGTTTAGCAGGTTAACAACAAGTTTAATTTGTGGTGATTAGGATGCCATGTGTATTTTTTATTTTCTATTTTTTTTATTATTATTATCCTACTAAGCATATGACTGTAAGCAAAATAAAAAATAAAAAAATAAAAAAATAAGCAAAAAAAAATCCTACTAAGCAATTAATTTCCCTTATTGAGCAAAAAAATAAAAAAATCCACTAAGCAATAAGCATTTCCCCTATTGAGATGTCATCATGTGATTGGTAGTTAAATTTATTTATTAATTAGTGGTGGGTAGGTCAAACACCTTTTTTTTTTTTGCTTAGGGTCAAATGCTTAGTAGGATAATAATAAAAATAAAAATAGAAAATAAAAAATACACATGACATCCTAATCGGCACAAACTTATTGTTAACATGCTAAAAATACTAATTGCTCATCTTTTATTTTTTTTTTATTTTTTTTTTCAAGTTCAAGGATGGAAATAGAGTTTATTCGAATTCAATGGCTTAATTGCTATCTTCCAAATAATTTAGTGGCCTATTTGTACATTTTCCCTTTAAAATTTATCTATCTAAAACATAGTCTCACACAAAATCATTCGTAATACTTATATATGAGATGATATAATTAATGTCATAGAAAATCAGTCAATTTATTGATTTAATTACATATTTTATTCATTTGAATTGGATTACACGTATCTTACGAAATAAATCTTGATTTTATACACAAGTGTTATAACAAAGAGTTTTTCTAGCTAGAAAGAAGATGGTAATAATATACAAGCTTAAAGGTGATACAAAGGCAAAAAATGGACAAACTAAATATTACACAGCATTTAAACATTCCAGAAGTTCATGAAAAAACGTACACATGCTAACACACATACTCCGTATTTTTTAAATCTAAAAATTATATAAAAACTAATGTTGCGAAGATTTTAACTGCAAAAAAATGCATAAAAGTAATTAATTATATTTAGTAAGTAAATATCCATTTAAAAAATGCATATGGTCGAATGATCCACCATTTGATCATCAGGAGTTGCATGCGACGTCGCCCCGGTGTCCGGGTACCACGCATCCACGTCGGACTGAGTTGCGCCGTCGCTGGAGTACGCCACATTGGCGTGTGACTCGGGCCGATCTGCGTAACAGCGGAAACAGGTCACGGCCGTGTGGCCTTGTGATATGCATATTTGACATCGCGGAGTTCCGCCTCGCCCACGCCCTTGGCCACCACCATTGCGACCTCGACCGTGCCTGCCGCGGCCATTGGAGGAATGTCGACCTCCGGTGTTGCTTCGACCGCGCCCAGCGAAGAACGCCTGCGAACCTGTCGTGGCCGATGAATCTCCAGGCAGTAGTTCATCAGAGTAAATAAACTCCTGAGCTTGTAGGTGATCGGCCAACTGAGGGAGTGTCACTAGAGTACCGGCGACGGTGAGGGAGCTGGCCATCGATCGGTACTCTGGACGTAGGCCGCGCAGCACATACATGATTTGTTCCTACGCCGAGAGTGGTCGGCCGGCGAGAGACAAGGCCTCGACCAGCATCTGGGCTTTCCCCAGGTATTTCGACGACGTAGTGTTGCCCTGACGCAGCGTCTGAAACTGCCCTAGAAGACTAAGGCAACACGACCGAGTGGAGGAGGAGAGTGTTGCTATAATGGACTCCCAGACCGCGCGCGACGTGTCTCTTCCCACCGCCAAGTACATTACCTCATCGGATAATGAGGAGATGATCAGCGATAAAATCAGCTGATCTTGCTGAACCCAAGCAAGGTATGCCGGATTCGTGGGAGAAGTCGTCGGAGAAGCGGAGCCGTCCGTCGGTGTCAGAGAGCCAAGATTGGCCGGCGAACATGGCATGCTGCCATCTAAGTAGCCCAAATGACCCTGACCTTTAAGAAACGGGTAAATTTGGGTACGCCAGTAAAGGTAATTGCGGGAGGTTAGGCTTTGGGAGATGAGGTGATGAGCGGTTGTGAGTGGGTTTGGGGTGGCCGGAGGTGGTGCTGCGGTGGAAACCGTAACAGTGGTGGTGGTGGGAGGGTTGGCCATTGGTTTAGGAAGATTAGAGGAAAAAACGCCTAACACTGCTGATACCAGATGAACGATTTGATTTCAGTTCAATTGTTACAGAGAGAGATACAGTCTTATAAGAAGGAGGACACAAAACTCTCCTATTCTAATGCTAGTACATTATTGACTAAGTACAAGCATAATAATAAAACTATACAAAATATTATTATGAATACTAATAATATGGTTAATAAACGGGACGGGACAGGACGGGGCGAGAGGCATACCCCGTCTCTGCCCTTGACTTTCTACTCTATTTCCTATCCATGTCCCCATCCCAGTTGGAAAAGAGAAAAATCTCCCCATCCCTATCCCCATGGAGATTATCCGACGGGAAAGCCCCGGGTTACCCCATTTTAAATTTATAAAAATATTAAAAATTAAACTACATTTAAATATATAATTCATATATATTCAACTTAAGTACTACTAAAATATTTATATCCCAAAAAAATAAATCTCAAGGTAAGTAGATCCAAAGGTTATAATATTTCTAAAATTATATATCTAAAAAAAACATAATAAGTCTCAATCAATGTTATATCATTGATTTATGTCTCTCTTTTTGTATGCTAATAAATGTATACCTTTTACTTTAAATGTTGTACACTTCAATGTTATTAGACAAAATTGTCCTTACTACATTCTTGTTATACAAAACTACCCTTACACCGTTACTTTTTTACTCCATCATTAATACTGTTGGTTTTATCTCCCACGGAATGGTTGAACGGCAGGCTAACACCACTGGAAAATCGACTAACACAATAGGAAAATTAGAGTGACTTCTCAGCCCTCTTTGTATTACGAATTGTCTTTGAGTACAGTAAATTGCTTCTAAGTGTGGAAAATTGCTTGTTGTCTCTCTCGAGACTTAGAACCCCTATTTATACAAGCTAAGAGGGATTTCTCCCTTAGGAAACTCCTAAACTACTTTAGAAACTCTTTCCTTTTTAGTTTTTACACTTTAGGCACCTTCCTAATCTATCTCGCCTTTTTTCCATATTTCCCGCTTACCGCCGCCAAATCTCTTTAGGAAACCTTTCATGACCGCCTATCCTGCACTGCCACTCCCGCACCGCCTTTCCTACTTTGGCCCCTTTCAGATTGGTTCGATCCAACCTATCTCCTTCTTACTTCTTCGGTTCGACCTTCCTCCATGGTAAGTAACTGTTTCAATAGTTATGTTCAATCACTCTCAATCTAAGATCTTCAGCTGCCTTGTCACCTTCTCAACGATCCTTCGACCGATCGACCGACCGTTGATCGTCCTTCGCCGTGTCATCCCATCTTCCTTCGAGCCTTCTCCCCCTCCGCATCGGTCGCCTCTTTCATCCGTGCCGAGCTTTTAACACCGAGCCTTAACCTATCCCCCATCATCTAGTCACTCATTTTCCCGCGCTACGCAAAGCACGACTTGGGGAAATGCATTGTTTCTTTATGTCTAGGAAAGTTTTCACTCCCCAGTCCCTTACTTTCCCGAGTTACACGAAGTACGACTCGGAAAAATACTTCTAGCTCGACCTCTGCCATCGGCCCATCTCTTGTGCGCGTTTGTCGTTTCTACTTATGGAAAGTTTTGTACTCCCCCCCAGTCCCTCACTTTCCCGAGTTACGCAAAGCACGACTCGAGAAAGTAGCTGTGACCAGATCTCTCATGTAATGGTCGTCGCTCGTGCTCGCCCGAGTTTTAACTCTATCTTCTCACTGTCCCATCAATCAAATCCATCACATTTAATGCCTTTGATCCTTATCTTTTGTCGATCAGCGGGCCTCTGACACTGTCACATCGCTTTAACTCCCCTTCCTCGAGTGCAACTGCGCTTTGTCTTTTCCAAGGTAATCCTTCTCCTATAAACATCGCTATTTTTCCATTTGCTCTTACACCTTCGCTTCGCAGTTTGTTTTCTAAGGCCATGGGACCCAAGCATAGAGTTTCTGCTCCGATCCCCTGTCGTTTTTCACCCCGGCTGGCTGAACGTGCAACCATTGACCCCTCACTGCCCATTGACATTCTGCCTGAGCCGGAGGAAGGCGACGTGGTCGCCGTACCTCTTTGACCGTCGTTCCACAGCTCTGTTTCCTCGGAGGAGCTGATTCAAGACCCTGACTACATGGAGTTCCTTGACGAGAGTGATGTTGTGCTGGATCGCGGTACTCCAGAGGGCGCTCCGCCGGACATTGCTGCCTTTAGGGAGCTGTTCTGCGAGTGTACTGCTATCCCTGCTCCGGCAACTCTGATCGTCTCCTCTAAGGTTGTTCCTTCGACCAAGTAGGTTTGAGGCTTAACCTGTAATAGCCTCTCCTTTGGTAATTTTTTGCTAAAGGGGTGCATCATTGGCCCCTTTTTATTTTGAATGTAACTACCCAGCCCTTGGGCTTTAGATGAATGGAACATCATCATCTTTTTGCTTGTGCCTTGCTTTTCCTTTTTTCTATATTCATGTACTAAACATGTTGCTTTACCCTTGAAACCGTTCCTTTAGCCCCTAAGGGCCTTTTGAGAACCTCTCAAACTTGCAGGCTCCAAAACAGGTCGACCCTAGACCTTAACTTGGTGGAGTCTGGTCCGACTTATCCAGGACCCTTCTATGATCTTCGACTTGCTCTCTTCATCATGCTTCCAGTCCCTCAGACTCTTAGTCTACAGGCTTGGCCAAACTTAAATTAACACAGTCCGACCCCCCCTGTCACATCAGGTCTGACTTATTGCATGAAATCCTCGCCAGTCCCTCAGACTATAAGTCTGAGGGCCGAGCTGGGTCTCGCTCAGCTTTCCCTTTTTCAAGGGGTTAACCGGGTTCGACCTCAAATAAGCCAGCCCATGCCTGCCTGCCTGCCTTAATTGCGCAAAATCCTCCATTTTTCGCCTTTTCCGATCTTCAATCTTCTTCGTGATTCCTACCCTCATCAGTATCTTTTTTGAACTGCCGTATAGGCATTAAATGCCTTCCCACTCTAACGTATGCTTAACCGTTCCATCAACCATCGCATCACTCGTCCGTCCGTCCGATTCAGGCCAAGCGTCCTCATCTCCTTCCACCTCCGACTCTATAAAAGGCTCATCTTCTTTCCTTCCTCCTCTTTTACCTTCTTCTTCTGCAGTCCTATTCCTTCTACTCTAGTCACTTCACCGTTTCTTCATCACTATCGTCTGCTCCTGCACTGCCTCTTCTTCTCTAGTGTCAGTCCCACAACTCTTTCTAGTAAGCCATTTCCTTCCTTTCCTGTTTTCTTGTCTTCCATGTTCTTTCCATGTCTTCGTCTTCTTCTTCCTCTCACGTGAGGTTATCCGAGAACCCCTCCGCCTCCCGGCCTGTCGCTTCTGGAATGTGCCGACCGATCCTTCGGCCAATGCGTCAGAGGAAGTTTCCTTTTATCCGGCCATGGCTGCGTCCGGAATGTCGCCATGGGCCAACCTCGAACGGGCTCTGAGATAGAACGAGGCCCTCAACCTTCCGGCCCAGTACACTTCTACCCTTTCCTCAGTAAAGCTCGATCACGTCCGGGACCTACTGGGCCCTAAGGCTGTGGTTATGGCGGACTATGGCTATATCAGCTTTCACTATAAGTCGGTCCTTTATGGGTTCCGCATTCCACTCCATCCCTTCCCGTCGACCTTCTTCAACTATTTTCTTATATTGCTCGGACAGCTCGTCCCCAACTCTCACCGTCTTCTCTCCTGCTTTCTTACCTCTACCCATCGAGTCGGCGTCCAGCCAACGGTGCCTCTTTTCAATCAGCTTATTCAAGTTTTCCAGGTCGGCAAGCGCCCCTCCCCCCCCCACTGCCTTCGTGCAGATATCCCAACGGCGGGGTTGCCGAGTTATCGAGGGTTTAAAGGACTCACTTAAGACGTGGAAAAAGGACTTCTTTTTTTTTTCAAACCCTTCGACCCCTAAGATGCCTTTCCTTTTCCTCTTCGCTGGCATCCGAGCTTCTATCGCTTGGATGGGAAGCCCGACTTAGTGGCGAACTCGCCTCTAGAAATCGCTGTAGTGGCGATGAAGGGCTAGCTCGTCCTAGTCGACACATGGTCTATCCTAAAGGCCTTAGGCGAGGCCAATTTCCTACCCGAAGGCGCGACCCGCGCAGGTTGCTTCCCTATCCTCCATCATACTCATTCTTTTTTATCTTGGTTTTCTTACGAACTTATTGACTCCTTAATTCCATTTCTCTCCAGCTGACGACGAGTGTGGTGAGCTGATCCGCCAGAAAACCCTCGCTAGGATTAAGGACGGGGATAACTCTTCAGTTAACGCGAACGAAGAGTTGGAAGGTGTTGTTGAGATTTCCTCCTCGGGCTCCGAAGCTTCAACTGCTCACATGGAATCCCGCCACGCTACCCTCCGAGCTCGTCACAAGGGCAAAGCTACCATTGTTGAGAAGGGGAAGGGTAAGGTTGCTGAAGCAATCGTTGATCCGACCTTCGCTGTGCGCCTTCCTGCTACCGGCATGGTCATCGGGGCTAGCCCCACCGCCGTTTCCCTAGCTGCCACCCACTAGCCGCGCTTGCGAACGTTGGGTACTAAGCGAAACTCCGACTCCTCCACGTCAACCACTGCTAAAAGGGCGAAATGTCCCTCGGAAATTGTTCTTGAAGATGCTACTGCCGGCCAAGACCTTCATTTTCCGCCGCCTGGACCAGATGATTATTGCCTCTAACCTTCAAGCTGTGGAGGGCGCCAGTCCGTCCTATCTTCTGCAGTCGGCCGCTTACCACAGCTTTCAGGTAACTTTTCTCAAATCTCCCTCTTCCGATCCCTTAGGTTTATTTACATTTTATAGTCTTCTCAGGCGCAACTTTTCCAAGCCGGGCTAAACAACGCCAAGGATTCCGAGATTTTGAAGCCCGCGAATGCGGCTCATTCCAGGGAGGTGAAGGCTCTTAAGGCCGACATGACCAAGTTGGGTGCCAATCTTGCTACAACGCAGGAAGGCATTGCAAGCGCGAACGAGGCGCTGAGGTCGGCCCGAGAAGATGCGCTGAAGGAGTTCAAGGAGTCGGAAGACTTCTATGAGAAGGCCATAGCTCATGCTAGCATGCATGCTCGGACGATCGTGGACCAGTGGCTGGTGGGTGAGGTTGGAAAACGCTACCTGCTCGACCTTGGCGAGGCGGACTACGGCAGGGAATATCAAGATGCTCAAAAGGAAATCTTCGAGTTCCTTAAGGCCTGGGACGTGACCTTCTCTCCTACCATATGGGGCGTTCTGAACCCAGTTACCCCTGACGATCACCAGGTGGCTGAGGATGCAACTTTAAATGCCTCGGTGGATACAATTGGCGGTGAGATTCTAATGGACAATTCCTACCTAGACTCGTCATCCAACTTGGATTCCGTTGTTAGAATGGATCGAGCTTCCGTTCCGACTCTGACTGAGGTTGGCCAGGCGATATGGCTGCCACTAAAGAGGAAGACCCATCTGACGCCCATCAACTGAACCGCCAACTAATAAGCGCCAAAAATAGTCAAGATTTGGGTCATGTTTAGATGACATTTCAGTGTTTTAGCACCCAATTGTGATCATCTTTCATGGATAAACCTCTAATTAGCACCTATTTGACAGATCCAATTCAAAGAATGCATTTTGAGTCATTTCCGCAGGATATAACAAAGTCTTGGGCCAAAAGGAAGCAACAAATAAAGAATCAACTAGCAGGAGGCTGCCATGCACCCTCACACGCGTGTGAGCAGGCGTGGAATAATTCCAGAGAGCTGCCACGCATGGTCACACGCGTGGTGACGGGAGTAGACACGCCCAGTAGGGCAACAGCGGAATTTCGACTCCTTGGACAGCTATTTAAACCCCTCATTCTTATTTTGAGAGGGGGGCACTCCCAATTTTCATATCTGATTTCTCTTTCTATTCCTTCCCCTTTGGGGAGGAAAATCACACCCATTCCATTAGATTAGTGTAGATCTTTTAGAGTTGAAGATGAATTGAAGATGTATCAGCCTTTTAATCCTCATAGTTTTTGTAATGGGAAAGAACTCGTTCATGATTGTGTAAACTTTCAAGTCTTCCTTGCTTGAATTCCTATATCAGCCTTCTAATCCTCAGAGTTTTTGTAATGGGAAAGAACTCGTTCATGAATTCACGGTGCAACTGCTGCCACGTTCTGAAATGATTGTCGTCTTGGCTTTCCAACCATCGTGCTGCCTCTCCTATAACTGAAAATGGGAATAATTTAAGTCGAACTATTTCCTCGCTAACGCCTTCTTGTCTGTACATCCCACATGCTCGTATAAACCTTGTGATGTGTGCGTTGGGATCTTCAGATGGTAATCCTGAGTATTGACTGTTTTGAACCAGTGTGAGAATAGTTAGATGCACGTGAAAGTTGACATTCTCCATTGGAGGTACATAGATCGAGTTGTGCATGTTAAAGT
>CM008343.1:24719317-24729527 GCA_002525835.2 Ipomoea batatas
TTGCTATACACAAAACCGATCTATCATTCATAAAGATCATGGCGTTACACCTTATGAACTCTGGAAAGGAAGAAGGCCTGTGGTAAAACACTTTCATATTTTTGGAAGTAAATGTTTCATACACAATAATGGGAAATCACATCTAAAAGCTTTTGATGAACGCGCTGACGAAGGATTATTCATGGGATACTCTGAGAAGAGTAAAGCCTTTCGAGTACTGAACAAGCGAACCATGGTAATTGAGGAATCAATACATGTAGTCTTCGACGAAATATCAAAGGAAAACATGGTAACTTCTGAGGAACAAGCAGATAAGGATGACATAGACAAAGTTCGCGACGATCAATCCGAAGGATCAGAATCGGAAGAAGACGACTATCCACTTTTTCCGAACCTTCAACCGAATACATCATCTCAAATCGAAGTGTTACCGAATGATGAAAACGAGGAAGTGTGTCAACAAGATGGAAGTACTCAAGCCGAACCCTCCATAGATGAAGGAGCACCTCCAACCACCTTCCAACCAGATCTAAAATGGTTGCGAAATCATCCTCAAGATCAAATCATTGGTGATGTACATGATAGCGTAAGAACTCGCGCATCCATTCGGGAATGCATGATGGCATGTTTTATATCTCAAATCGAACCCAAGACTGTTGAAGAAGCTCTAAGTGACTCGGACTGGGTCATTGCTATGCAAGATGAACTACATCAGTTTGAAAGAAATGATGTGTGGGAACTTGTTTCACGACCAACCCATCAAAACGTTATTGGAACTAAATGGGTGTTCAGAAATAAGATGAATGAACAAGGAGTCATTGTTAGGAACAAGGCTCGGTTAGTAGCTAAAGGCTATTGTCAAGAAGAAGGAATAGATTTTGATGAAACCTTCGCTCCTGTTGCCAGACTCGAAGCTATAAGGATTTTTCTGGCTTATGCTGCATGGAAAGACTTTAAAGTCTATCAAATGGATGTGAAAAGTGCTTTTCTGAATGGACTTTTAGAAGAAGAAGTATATGTTGAGCAGCCCCCAGGATTCATTTCTGATGTTGGAATGGACAAAGTATATAAGCTCAAGAAGGCGCTATACGGCTTAAAACAAGCTCCAAGAGCTTGGTACGATACCTTATCATGTTTTCTGATAAGTTGCGGCTTCACAAAAGGGATTGTTGACAAAACCCTTTTCAGAATCAAAGATGGAGATCACATTCTGCTGGTACAAATATATGTTGATGACATTATTTTTGGAAGTACCGACTCGGATCTATGTGAAAAATTCTCAAAACTCATGCAAGGAAAATTTGAGATGAGCATGATGGGAGAATTAAATTATTTCCTAGGTCTCCAAGTCAAACAGGAACAAAATGGTATCTTTATCAATCAAGCGAAGTATACCAAGGATCTGATCAAGAAGTTCGGTGTTGATGGGAAATCTTCGGTTAAAATACCCATGAACACTTCGTTACGAATGGATATAGATAATGAAGGAAAAGAAGTTGATCAAACGAAGTACAGAGGAATCATAGGATCTCTACTCTATCTCACTGCAAGTCGACCGGATATATCGTTTGCTGTAGGCGTATGTGCTCGGTTTCAATCGAATCCGAAGGAGAGTCATCTGAGCGCTGCCAAAAAGATACTAAGATATCTAAAAGGAACCCAGAGTGTAGGTCTCTGGTATCCGAAGAGTGATGCTTTCGACTTGGTTGGGTATTCGGACGCAGATTTTGCCGGTTGCAAAATTGACCGAAAGAGTACTTCAGGGACGTGCCAATTCTTAGGGGGAAGATTGGTGTCTTGGTTTAGCAAAAAGCAGAATTCTATCGCCACGAGCACTGCTGAAGCCGAATACATAGCAGCTGGTAGCTGTTGTGCACAGATTTTATGGATGATGCAACAACTCAAAGATTATGGTGTTACTACTAAAGAAGTCAGTATTATGTGTGATAACACAAGCGCTATTGCAATAACGCAAAATCCCGTGTTGCATTCAAGAACCAAGCATATTGATATCAAGTATGACTTCATCAGAGATCACGTGGAGAAAAAGGATATTAAGTTGGAATATGTCAATACCGAAGATCAACTAGCTGATATCCTCACGAAGCCACTCGCCGAAGCCAGATTCTCTGTCCTATGCCATGAACTCGGGATGATAGAGATGAGTTAACGTGAGAATGTTGAATCGCTCCAAAACTGAAGGGACTCATCAGTTATGACAACCTGCATTCAATGCACACATCAAAGTCAGAAACTCACGGACTCATTTAATTGAAAAACGCAAAATTTTGGACGGTTGCAGCTCTGATTGGTCACGTCGAATGGATCTCAGCCAATCACAATGCAGCACTCCATCTATAAATAGATCACAACCGAGGAAGGAAGAGGTATCCTAACACCTAATTCCTTGTGTTGTTTTCTAGTTTTGTAGATATGAACAAGGGAAAAGGAAAGAAGACTTGTTCCGAGGAGAAGCCAGCAAAGAAGAGATTTTCATTTCGTCTGTTGCTGAAAGAAGGGACCAACAAACTGAACAAGCTGAGGAGTGAGAAGGGAGAACCTCTTGAAGGGGACACTTCTGAGAACCCTCTTGATCTCTCGGACTCCGAATCTGAAGATATAGTGCCTGAGGCACCAACTTTGTCTGTTCCAGGCTTCCACTCTGGAGGATTAGCACCTCCAAATGAAGAACCATTCTGGCCGGAACCGAACAGAGTGCCTAGACGCACTCCATCTCCTTCAATCGACAACACAGGAGATGATGCTTGGAACGACATACAAGGATGGTATCAAAGGGCTCAAGGCCAAAATCCCCCTGCAAATCCGGCTCATGACGAAGACTATCTTCGTTACCTGGACATGCTCGAACCGGACGATGTGTCCGATAAGTCTTCTGTGATGGAGAACGAGCCCGGATATGGACATATGGCTCCATCGTGGGTGCCTGCTGCTGCCCCGAGTGCTTTACCGTCTCCCAGCCCTCCTACAACGGAGAGCAGTCAAGGGCAAAGCCTCTTGTCTACTGCGAATAGTAGACACATCAAGAATAGGGGCAAGGGCAAAGCAAGGAAGTGAATGCTATGCCTTATAGGTCTTGTTGGGATGTTCTGTTTGGATGTTTGAGATGTCTGCTCTTGTTATCCTTGTTTTAAATGAATGAAAGTTATGTTTGACCAAGTAGCCTTTCTCATATTCCAAAAAGGGGTTATATTCTTACCGAAGAATGGTAAAATACCGAGAACTACCTCCGAAACATCACATGCCATCCGAACTCTTCATCTGATCGAAGAGTTATGATATCAAACTCTTAACCTTCAACTATTCGGATGCACTGTTCGTTTTCAAAAGGGACCAACAAGTGTTAACTTGTTGACTAAGCTTCTAGTAAACGTGGGATCGTGGATGTGCACGTGTCAGAATCCCGCTTGCAGCTTATGCCGAGATATGCGCTCCACTCTCTCTGTTACGCCTGACTTGAAAGGACGGACCATCAAGACGTGATGGTATAATGAGTGGTTTTCTCTCTCCTCATTAAATGAATTTTTTTCATCATGAGGGAAACTGCCTTATCAGATCAAAGGTTATTTGCGGCTTTAAGCCATTTTTGCCCCTTCATTTAAGGGCATTTAAGGGTTCTGTCCCTCATACATAAATTCGACCCGTGTCAACTCAATCGACCCGACTCACCATATATAACCATACCATACCCCCATCTCCTCTCTTTTACACTCCAAAATCGTCGTTACCCTCTAAAAACCCTATACACTTCCTGAAACTACCAAAAGCTTGCAAAGATGTCTTCCTCTGGGTCAGGATCCTCATCGGAAAGTTCAAGCTCCTCCTCCGGTAATACCAAAAACTCTCACGGCCCGCCACCTAAACCCTCGTCCTCACAGAAAAAGCCACAAGCCACTCCAGAATCCTTCAAACCTCCAACGGTCATATCTAGACCATGTGAAGATGTTGAAATCTTCAAGTTCTTCTCCACCACCGTCAAAGGCCAGAAATCGGGCGGCTGCATGGTCAAGGCTGGGTCAATGCTAGATTTGAAAGGATTCCTTGACAAGGTCCTTGATGAAGATTTTGGGAAAAAGGTTGTGGACTGCCTCAAGGAAAGTAATCTTTTCCAGTTTGTCACCTTCAAACACAAAGGTTGGTATCCCATTGATGTAACACAGTTCTACATAAATGCAGAGATACATTCTATTGATGATGCTATTGAAATCCATTCCGTGGTGAATGGAACTGAAGTTGTAATATCTCAAGAAGATATTAGGCGAGTGTATAATCTCCCTCTCTGTGGAGGAGGGTTTCACTCAGATTGCTCTGGAAAGGAATACAGCAAGAAGAAAATGTGGAAGAAAATGAGGAATCATAATCAACCTTCTTCTCTACCATCCGTTCTAAAGAAGAAAATGCTGAAAATGGACTATGAATTTGTCATAGATATTCTAAATAAAATTGTTGAAAGCAGGCAATCCGAGACTGATGATATATCCGACAAGAAATTGAGGATGTTGTGCGCACTGCTGGAGCAATATCCTGTTGATTAGTCACATGTCATCTTTGACTTTTTGGTTGATAACGTCCAAACCGGAGTTAATCCTAAGACGGGTTGGATTACTAAGGTTCTTGGTTTTGGTTTCATGATAAGTGCTATCTTGAAAGACAAGAAAGTGAAGTTAAGAGCAGAAACTAAGTCTCATCGAAACCATTTTCACATGACCTCAAGGCCACCGAATTATCTCAAGAGAAAGGCAGATGAACTGGAAGCTGCCTTGAAAAAGCAAAAGAAGAAGTCTAAGTCTAAATCGTCCAAAAGCTCAGTTGGATAGGGGGAATCTGATTTAGCGAAGGGTCACGGTTCAGAAGGCTCAACTCACAAACCGAAGGATCTACCCGAGCCCTCTAAACCAACAAGTACGAATGATGAACCCTCATCCGAGAATGAGCCTCGAAAGGTGTCCAAGAAGAGGAAGGCAGGAAATCAGGATGCTGCCGAAAAGAAAAAATCAAAGAAACACAAATCCAAGCATTCTAAGAAGAAACACAAAAAACATAGTTCCGAAGATGCAACTGAAGAAGCCGAATCCTCACCTGAGGAAGAGGCTAAAGAATCCAGAGAAGTAACCAAGAAAAGGAAAGCCAAACAGCTCAAGCGACCGAAAAAGAAGCAAAGGACTGATCATGAAGTTGTAGTTGAAAAGGATGTTGAAACGAATGCGGGTGCTGTTTTACCAGCCGAAGAGGAGCCAAGGGAAGTACCACTCGAAGTCAGTCACCGAGTCCTTCCACCTCCTCTTGATCTCTCCAGAGAAGATAGTGATGAGGAAGATCACACGCCGCTCACTCGACCTATATCAAAGCCTGTTCAGGTAGAAAGGGCACGATCTCCCGAACCTTTGATTGATGAACCAGAAATTCTTCCTGCCGCGTCACCAGAAGTACAACAGCCGATAATCACCCTTCCGAAAGATAGGCATGATTCCGGGTTTGAATCAACCATGGTTGAAGAGGAATCAGAAGGTGATGATATGGACGCAAGTAGCCAATCCTATCGACCGATGTCTGCTATTGTTCGACGACAAATCACCGAGCATATGGATCCGACGATGGCTCGACTAATAATTACTCTTGATTATGTCAGTCGTAATATGTGCTTACAGTGGCCACGTGTTTCAACCATTCGGATTGAGGAACTTCCTTCTGTTGCAACCATGCCGAATATCATTGAATCAAATCAACAGCTCGTAATTCATCCCGACCATATTGAAAGGCAAATTAGTGTTGATGCAGCACTTGCTCACCAGTTAACCCTTGAAGACACTGAAGATATTTTGCCTCCTCTCGAAGCCTCATTGAATGAGCGTTCTCATGAGGAGATACTGAGAATGGAACTTGCAAGAGTTTACAACTGGCAAGAATGGCGGATGTCAAGTCTTCGTGTCATAGCTAGCACTATAAGTGAAATGGCCGAAGAAGAGGAATGGGCTCTGGATTGGATGGGAACGAGATCTGTCTTTGATGCAACAAGGCCTGATGAAATCGAAAGAGTTTTTGCTGAAAAACTCCAAGGCAAGACCACTCGGTTTGGCAAGTCTATTGATTTAAATGTTGGCTACCGAACTCCTCGGGAACGCCTTATGGTGGAAGATATGAAGATTGCCAAAATCCATAACATCTCACGAGCACAGACTGAAATCCGAGATCTACGACCTGATGTTGGACCGAGTCATCAAAACAATGAAGAAGATGCTGAGGATTCGAATTCAAATCAGAATCAAGGATGCCGAGATGATAAAGATGATAACAATGATGATGACGATGACAATGACCCTTCTGGAGGTCAAGTTCCGCCTTCTCGATCCTTACATTCTTCTAACTTAGGAGTTCAGACGGCTTGTGAAACTGATGAGCCTAATCAGCAACCTTCTGAGGATCCGAAGTCTGCTCCTACCGAATCCATGGAAGCTCAGGTTCTGCTGTGTCCTAGTTCAGCCCGAGATGAAAACATGGAAGCATCTCGAGGTGCGAATCATGATGGTCCGCAGATAGTTGATGAAGATATGATTATATCTGATCTTAATCTGTTCGATGTTGAGGTAGAAGTCCTTCCCGACTACACTTCGGATGGAAACATGGAAGCATCCAAGAGTGCAAGTCCCGAAGCCTTAGCCTCACCACTCGAAGATGTACATCCTGCCGACGGCGCTGCACTTGTCTTAGCTCAAGGTGAAAATCTGGAAGCACCTTCTAAGGACAATGATAGCCCAGCCGTTGATGCCTCCAAGAGTTCGGATTCTTCTGAGGTAATCGTCAATACCTCCTCTGCTTTCACTACTTTGCTTAATGCCATACAGGGATTGGCGAAGACTCATGATGCAAGCTTCAAGTCACTAAATGAGTCTATCCTCAAAATCAAGAAGGACATCCGAAGGCAAAAGAAGAAATCCTCGAAAACTAATACAGACGAAAGGTTATATGCCCTTGAGAAGAAGATAGATGGTATCTTTGCTGAAAATCTCATGTCACTCGGATCGCTGAAGGATTCGGTTTCCGAGTTTACTACCATACAGCGTAACTTGGTCACAAAACACGCTTTCATCAAGGAGCGTCTTGACCTCAACTGTTCGAAGCTTGAAACCGTCTATGGAAACCAAAATGCTACGGCATCGCTCGTTTGTGAGTTCGAATGGACCCCGAAGGAATTGCAAGTCTGCATAAACCGTTTGAGCGACAAGGTTGATGTACTTGTTGGGGTTAATGATGCCAACAAGGGGGAAGAGGTGAAAGGAAAAGAGATTGTGGTAAGGGTTGATGCTGATGATATTGCACAACAGAAAAGGGAGATTCTCAACTTAAGGAAAACCCCTTCTCCCTCGCCATCTCCAAAACGCACTCAAAAGAAACCTATGGGAAGTGAACCGAGTTCAAAGAAGCAAAGCAAAGGACCGAAAGTGACAACCCGAAGAGTAAATGGAGAGCCTATTGATTATGTTCCTTATGAACATGGGTCTGGAAAGAGATGGGAAGAGTGCAACATTCCACCCTACTGGAAAAACAAACAGCCCATGGACAGGTTCAACTTCTTGCGAGATCATAATGAACAAATCTATCAGCAAAGGAAGAAAGACAAAGAAATCTTCCGAATTCAGCAAGAAAAGCAAAAGGCTTTTGAGAAAATCACGAAGGAGCTCGAGGACGCAAACAAAATAACCAAAACAGCCGAAGGACAAGCCAAGATGCATGGCATAAACCAGATTCTAGGTGCTACTCAACAAAGCTTTGCCGATGGAATGAACGCTGCCGAACTGATTGCCTGGTGGGACTGGGGAGTCATAAGGGGAAACAATATCGGTGAAGTAGTTCAAAATTATCTGATGCTGAATCTGCACCGAAAGTATGCCTTCAAGATTCAAGGCCTCGATACCATAAAGGCAAGAAAAGAAATCAACGACATGATTCAACTCCAACAATATGAAATTTGGGAAAGAGAGAAAAAGAAGAAGACTGGCGAAAGTTCAAAATAAGAAGACTTCTTTTCATGTTTTAATGTCTTTATCAGCTTTAAGTTTTAGTTTTTGCAAAGTTGTATGAATTTCTCCATTAATAAAAGTTTTCTCTCTTGGTTCAGTGTGTGTGTGTTTTTCTAGTCTTCACTCCTCGCTTAAAATTGTAAAACCTCAACTATTCGGGCTTACTAAATGAAAATCCGTTTAAGGATAAAAGAAAACCGAATGGAATGAGTATGGGGTGTTGGCATCATCTAAAAGGGGGAAATTGTTAGGAACCCCGAGTAGTTAATTTTGATGATACCAAGTTATACGAGGAGACCCCCAAATTTTTAAGTATCTTAGAATAGTCTTTGCTCAATTTATGTCAATCCAGTAAAGCAAACGAAATCCTAAGTTTCGGATTTCACCGAATATGTAGACTGAGAAATGTTTCACTCGAAGACTCGAAGACTCGAAGACTCGAAGATTCGAAGACTCGAAGACTCGAAGACTCGAAGACATGAAGGCTCGAAGACACGAAGACTCGAAGGCACGAAGACATGGATCTTAGGTCAAAAACGAGAAGGACCAAGTTTCCATAACCGAGCAATCAAGGAAGTGATTGACTCGAGGAGTTAAATAAAGAATGATAAAGTCAATCATTCTCGACCAAGGCAAAAGATAGGGGTGGGAATAGGCCAGGCCCCTTCATAGGGGCCTACGGCCTGGCCTACTTAAGGCCTAGTATGGCCTAGCCTATTTAGTAAAAAGGCCAGGCTTAGGCCTAATTAAAAGCCTATTTAGTTAAAAAGGCCTAGGCCTATATTTAAAAGCTCGGCCTACAAGCCCGCAGGCCTAGCCTATTTATATATATATTATAATATTTAATTATTATATATTACATTTTATATCTAATCTATTTTTATATTTATGATTTAACCCCAATATATATATATTTCGTATACATAACTACAACCCTAATTCCAAATACCCAAATCCCAAATATGACTTGCTAATTAGTAAACAGTGTTAGATATTACTAGTTACTACTGCTATTATGTTGAATTGCTAATAATTAGTGTTATTAATGACTAGTAATAATTCTGCTAGTTGTTTAGTGTTTATAGTTTACTAGCAATTAGTAAAGTAGTAATACTAATGTAATATGAGCCTACTAGTAATAGATTGCAAGATTTATAGATTTGTAGTAATACTAGTAATTAGTAAACAATGTATTGTTGAATTTTGTATCACGAACTTTCACTTATTAAACTTGTGGTGTTGGATATTGTATTTTGAAATATGAACTTATAGTTTTGTCATTCATTATGAAATATGAACTTAGGTATTTTTTGTAAATTTTTTACATGTATACTTTAAAAGGCTTTAAAATGTAGGTCTTAAATAGGTTCAAAGCCTATTTAGGATCTATATTTGAAGCCTTTTTAAAGGCCTATATGTTAAATTGGCTTTTAAAAAGGCTACAGGCCAGGCCAGACCAACTGTAGGCTCAGGCTTGAGCCTAAAAAAAAGCCTACATACAGGCTCAGGCCCAGGCCCAGGCTTTAGATTTCCATCGCAGGCCCAGGCCCAATTTTCTAAAGCTCGGCTCGGCCTAGCCTATTTCCACCCCTAGCAAAAGACATTCTCTGATAAATTGTCTTCTCTACTGCCTTGAAGATGGGTATAACTGAATGTCATTTTGGGTCCTATGCAACGATCCCAAGGAACATTTAATGATTGTCACCTTTTAAGGGACAAAAAGTACTTTGTCCTTTTCTAAAAGTGGACAAACGGCTAGAAAGTACTGACATTCTGAAAAAGGAGAAGACAATACCCATTGGATAATACTCACTGGTTAATAGGTTTTGAATTTCAATCTCCCTCCAACGGATCTGAAATTCCACCTATAAATATCCTTGTCCCATCTCACTTTGACAAGGTTGAATTGCGCGAAATATTGTTGCTCAAGCGAAAAATTTCCAGTGTGATATTCACAAGCGTACTAAGATTTATTCAGTTTTATTTGGAAGTTCTTGTGAGCTTAAAGAAGGAAAGCTCAAGAATTCCAAGTTGGAGATTTACTTACTTATTCAACCATCTCTACGAGTGAAGTAGAAAGAGGCGGAGTAAACTTGGAAGAAGTTGAAAAACCTACCACAACATAGCTGCCGGGCTTAGTGATCAAAGGAGCTTGTTGTAAAGGAGATTGTACT
>CM008343.1:24785195-24798734 GCA_002525835.2 Ipomoea batatas
CTAGCATTTGTCTATCTTCAAGTGATTGAGCCAACTTAAGGGATTCCTTACCTCGATGGAAGATCTTAAACCGAAGAAGTTGTTAGTTCCTTCCTTTGAGTCCAAAGACCTTAAAAATATCACCATAATAACAATATTTTCATACACCAATCATTTACACTTAGGGTGTGTTTGGAAACCCGGAAAATGACTTTTGGAAAATATTTTCTGGAAAATGAGTCATTTTCCAGAAAACATTTTCTTTTCTAGTGTTTGGTTGTGTTCTGGAAAACTGTCTTGGTGTGTATGGTTTATTTTCCGGAAAATGAGTAGAATTTTATAATTAAACATTTTAATTTTTTTTATTTAGAATATAACAATAATAATACCTATAATAATAATAAAATAGCAATTTTAAATATAATAAAAATATAATTAAGCAAAAACAATTTTATTTCAATAAGCAAAAATAGTATTTGACTAATTATATAAATAAGAATAAGTAATGTTATTGTCCATAAAATAAAATAAACAAAGTTATTTATTTATTAACAAAAAAAAAAAAGATAAAGCCTTTGAGAAAAAAAAGAACACATTTTGTTATTTATTTATTAACAAAAAATAATTATTGTTATTATCTCATTAAATATAATAAATAGTATATAATGCATATTTTCATCATCTCTTCTCTGGTTGTTTTGAGATCAGCGCCGAACCACCTTCCACCATCACCATCTTCAATATTCACCTTCCCTCCCCCAAATCAGCAGCCGCAACAATGAACGATGATGGTGACCGACGAGTCCTTCTCCAGATCCGGCGAAGCAGTGATGATGAGGAGGTGCGGCGGCAACCATCTCCTCTGTTCTTTTCTTCCCGTAGACGAGAGGCGACATGGTGACCGGCGAGTCCTTCTCCAGATCCGACGAAGCAGCGATGAGGTGCGACGGCGACCATCTCCTCAGTTCTTTTCTTCCCGTAGATGAGAGGCGACATCCTGGCTGCTCTAGTTTCCGGCCGAAACCAGAACAGATCTGCTCTGGTTTCGACCGGAAACCAGAGCCGGTGTATATCTTCTCAGTAAGGGTGTTGGAGATGAACCGTTGCGAGCAGGAAGGCAACTCCGGAAGGCGACTTCGGCTTGGCCTGGGAGGAAGCGAGCTACGGAAAATGACTTCCGGAAAAAAATTCCGGAAGTCATTTTCCGGAAAAAAGTACTAATTTTCCATGGTCAACGGAAGTTGTTTTCCGTTGACCCTATTTTCCAAGCCTTCCCAAACAAAGAAAACCCGGAAAATGACTTCCAGAAGTCATTTTTCGGGTTTCCAAACACACCCTTAAGTTCTAGAGATGATTTAATCCAAACAAAATCTAAAGTCTTACCTACACTTAGACACTTGAGTTTGGAAAATGCTTGGGAGCTCTTTGATCACAATGGAAGACTAAACAATTTTATTTTCTTCTTCTTCCTTGGGTGATCTTCGAAAATGGGATGGAGGGATGAGAGAGATGATGATGTGAGTTTTGGCTTGAAGACTAAGTAACAAGTGCAATTCCTCCATACTTCTTATGACAAGTAATTAATGATCCAATCTTAGGCTAGGATTTGGTTGCCACATGTCATCACCCTATGGAGTCTCTAGGAAGATCACAATTTATTTGGCCAGTTTATGGTTAAATCAGATGAAAGCTCGGAGGGTTATAACTTAATTCGGGAAAATTCTAACACCAAAATTATCCTAAAAATAATCCCGTCGCTAATCACCAAAATTGGGAATTTTTCGGTATCTCACGAAATATAGGTACAGGGTTCGTAACAATTTACCCCTTACAGTCCATTTAAAATTTTACTTGAACTAACTAGAAGTTCAGGCCTAATCGTATCATACTTACTAATCCAATTTCTAGGAAAAATTCGAACTGGATCTACATCCTTAAAAAAAACAATGTTACGGTTTGTGACTGGTACGTAGATCGCAGCTTGATAAAAAAAAATTCTTTCGATCATCGAGAGACCTTCTCTTAAATGTCATAGCTTAAAAAAATATATCTATATTCTCGAACCTTAACTTCGTCGGAAAACCGAGGGGTTACAGTCTTCCCCCTTAAAATAGTTTCGTCCTCGAAACTTCTTTTTCGCCATTCCTGGATTCAAAGTTGATTTCTACTTACCTCTTCCTATCCAAACGAACTTCTAGCATGCCTAATCTAAACACATAATTTAGTTAGGCATATAAAAGTTAGATCGATTCCACTAACCTGAATTAAATAATTCCGGGTAACGTCCCATCATATCGCTCTCCAATTCCCATGTAGCTTCATTGGGACTGTGGTTCGACCATTGTACTTTGATCATTTTGACTGATTTTCTCCTCGTATCTCGCGTCTTCGAGTCCAAGATTCGAATTGGCCTCTCCTCGTAGGTCAACGAGTCGTCCATTTCCAGCTCCTCCGGTTCTAATATATGGGATTCGTCAGGTACGTACCGCTTGAGTTGAGAAATATGGAACACGATATGTACTTTATCAAGCTCAATCGGTAGGGCCAGTCGATAGGCTAGATTTCCGACCCTCTCCAGAATTTCGTAAGGCCCTATATAACGAGGACTTAATTTTCCTTTTCTCCCAAACCTTTTAACTCCTTTAGTAGGTGAAACTTTCAGTAACACCTTCTCTCCAGCCTGATATTCCGTGAATTGTCGCTTCAAGTCGGCGTACGACTTTTGTCGATCCTGCGCGACTTTCATCCTCCCTTGAATTAATTTGATTGCCTCTATGGTCTCTTGGAGGTACTGCGGTCCAAGTGTAACGACATCGCTCTTGTCGCCCCAGCACAGAGGACTTCGACACTTTTGCCCGTACAATGCCTTATAAGGTGCCATTTTAATACTCGCATGGTAGCTGTTGTTATAGGAAAATTCTATTAGATCCAACTGTTCATCCCATGAACCCTGGAAATCGAGTACGCAACCTCTGAGCATATCTTCCAACGTTTGTATTGTTCGCTCCGTTTGACCATCAGTGGCGGGGTGAAAAGCCGTACTCAATTTGAGTTGAGTGCCCATTGCCGCTTGTAACGCTCCCCAAAAACGTGATAGAAATCGTGAGTCTCTATCTGAAACGATATCTCGTGCCACCCCGTGGTGTTTAACCACGTGTCTCACATAGGCTTTTGTCAATTTCTCCATTGACCACGTTTTGTTCATCGGGATGAATCTTGCGGTCTTGGTTAGTCGATCGACAACGACCCAAACTTGATCGTTTCCCGCCTTGGTTCTAGGCAAACCTCCCACGAAATCCATAGAGATTGAGTCCCACTTCCACTGCGGAATCTCTAACGGTTGTAATAATCCCTTGGGTTTACTTCTTTCTGCCTTGACCCTTTGACAGTTCAAACATCTCGCCACAAATTCAGCTACATCATTTTTCATGCCCGACCACCAAAAGTTTTGTTTCAAGTCCTTATACAATTTATCCCCACCAGGATGAACTGAAAAAGGCGTATAGTGGCCTTCCTTCATTATTTGCTCCATGATCTTCTTACACCCCTTTGGTATTACCCATCTACCTTGAAATCTTACACTCCCATCCGGGTGTAATTCAAATGGCCCATGTTTTCCATCGACCATCTTTTCCTTGATGTTCTCCACCCAATTATCCTCTTCTTGCGCTCGTTTGATTTCCTCAAATAGGGTTGGAGTAGCCGACATGTAATATAATTTCTTCTCTTGCTCCTCTTGATCCCTCATTTTCACCTCCAGATTGAGTCCTTGAAACTCCTTACATAACTGCTCGGGTAATATCCAAAGAGCATGGTTTGTCTTGCGGCTTAAGGCATCAGCCACTTTGTTTGCCTTGCCCTCGTGATACTGAATTTCCAAATCATAGTCTTTGATCAACTCCAACCATCTCCTTTGTCTTAGATTGAGATCCCTCTGAGTGAAGATGTACTTTAAACTTTTGTGATCTGTATAAACTTTGCATGAAATTCCATAGAGATAGTGTCGCCAAATCTTGAGAGCGAATACCACTGCCGCCAGTTCCGAGTCATGCGTCGGGTAGTTAGCTTCATGAGTTTTCAATTGTCGAGAAGCATATGCTATTACCCTTCCATTTTGCATGAGGACACATCCTAGTCCTTTGTGAGACGCATCGGTGTACAACTCATAACCTTCTGTTCTAACAGGTAGAGTTAACACTGGAGCGGTGGTCAATCTCTTCTTGAGCTCTTGGAATGCCTGCTCGCATTCTTCGTTCCAACTATACTTGGTTGTCCTTTTGAGCAAGTTCGTCAGTGGTCTTGCTATCTTTGAGAAGTCTTGAACAAATCTCCGATAGTAACCCGCCAAACCTAAGAAACTGCGGATCTCTGTAACTGACTTGGGCGCTTCCCATTCGATTACCGCTCGTATTTTGGTTGGATCCACCCTTATTCCTTCCTCGGTGATAACGTGACCAAGAAATGCGACTTCTCTTTTCCAAAATTCGCACTTTGAAAGTTTTGCGAAAAGTTTCTTTTCCCTCAGTGTCTGTAACACTGTTCTGAGGTGTTCCTCGTGTTCCTCCGTGGTCTTAGAGTAGACTAAGATGTCGTCTATGAAAGCGACGACGAATTTATCCAAGTACGGAAGGAAGATTCGGTTCATCAAGTCTATAAAAGTTCCTGGGGCGTTAGTCACTCCGAATGGCATGACTGTGAACTCGTAGTGTCCGTACCTCGTTTGAAATGCCGTTTTAGGCACATCTTCTTTCGGTACTCGCACCTGGTGATATCCTGACCGTAGGTCAATCTTTGAGAATACACCCGTTCCTTTCAACTGATCAAATAGATCATCGATCCTGGGTAAGGGGTATTTGTTCTTTACTGTGCCTCGGTTGAGTTCCCTATAGTCGATGCACAGTCGCAGGCTCCCATCTTTCTTCTTGACGAACAACACTGGTGCGCCCCAAGGTGATACGCTTGGTCTAATAAATCCCTTCTCCAACAACTCTTCCAATTGTGCCTTTAATTCCTCCATCTCTTTGGGTGCCATGCGATAAGGCGCCCTTGAGATAGGTGAGGTTCCTGGTACAAGATCGATGGTGAATTCCACTTCCCTTTCTGGTGGCATCTCGGTGAGATCGTCGGGAAATTCGCGCACTATTGGAATTCGATCCATCTCGAGTTCTTCTACTCCGGCGTCTTGCACCAAACAAAGATATGCTTCGCATCCCTGGCGAACGCACTTCTTTAACTTTTGCATCGTCAACAACCGTGGCTCGGGTTGCTTGCCAACTCCTCGGTAGGACACTCTTCTTCCCTTTGGTCCTTGCAGTACAACTTTTCGCTCATTACACACGATCTGAGCTTTGTACTTATCCAGCCAATCCATCCCGAGTACGACATCGATGCCTTCGAGTTCGAAACGAATGAGACTTCCGGGACAGTTAAATCCCGCTATTTCTATTGCAACGTCGTCATAACCATCCTTACAGGATACCACTACTCCTGAAGCCGTTGCGACGTTGAGATCTAACTTAGCCGTAGGCCTTAACTTTAATTTATCAGCGAATGCAGAGGATATGAATGAATTGGTAGCCCCAGTATCAAATAGGACTAATCCAAGTACTGAGTTTATGGGGAATGTACCAGTTACGGCGTCGCTAGCCTGAGCCTGAGCGCTATTGACGACGTAAATCCTGCCTTGTTTTTCTCCACTGCTTTCTCCCATCACCTGCTTCCCCTTGTGGTTGGAACCGGGCGTGGTGTTTGCCGGATTCCCAGATTGGAAGTTAGTCCTCTGACCTCCTGCTCCTGCGGGGTTCCAGCCGGTATTCCCATTGAATCTCAGTCCCTGATTCTCATTCTGCAGGGGCTTTTGGGGACTGTATTCTTGATTTCGGCACTGAGCAGCCTTGTGCCCAAAAAGACCACACCGGTAACATTTAATCTTCATCCCCTGACAGTTTTCGCCGGGGTGATCCCTCCCACATCTCGGGCAAGCAGAACGTTTCCCCTTATTGAATCCTCCTCTTCCCTGCACTGTGTTGAAGCCGCCTTGATTGACCTTCTTGTTTCCCTCCGGAAACTTCCGAGAATTGTCGTCAGCCTTCCTCTTATTCCGGCCATAGGCTTCCTACTGGTCTAGGTATACCTGATAATGATCCGACGCTCTGTCATATGCCTCTTTTAAAGTAGAGCACATAAAAGGCGCGATCATCCCCCTTATACTCCAGTCCAATCCCCGAACAAATCTCCTCGCTTTACTCGCCTCATCTGGCACGATTTCTTGGGCAAACCGCATCAGCTCAACATACTGGTCGTAGTATTCCTGAATGGTTGCTCCTTTCTGTTTCTTTCCCCTAAATGTCATGGGGTCAAATTGGAAATAACAACATTAGGCTATTCTTGAGAACGCAGGAATAGCCTTATACCTAGGGGGGCCTAGGAACTCTATTCCCCTTACAAGGGGAATATGTCATTCACAGGAACAATGTTCCTAGGAATAGAAGGTTTTACTAAACAGCGGAATAGGCATACGTTACGTAAGAGAATTATCAAGGGGAGAATGTGAGGCCTCGCGCCTAGGGGTGTAAACAAATCAAATAATTTTTATTCGATTCGTGATTCGAGTTCGAATAGACTATTCGAATTCGAATATTTCGAATACGAATCCGAATTCGAATACACATTTTGATTCGAATGTTATTCAAATCCAAATACAAATCATGATAGATTCGATTCTAATAGTATTCGAATATTTGAATATATATATATATATATATATATATATATATATATATATATAATAAAAGTGAGAGCAGTCGCTTCAGTGCTTCACCCTTCCATTTTCCCAGTTCGGCAGCCGCAGTTCCCAACTTTGCCTCTTCCACCAACTGCTTTGCCCTCTTCTTGTCCTCCCCTTTTCACAGTAGACCACCATCGTGGCAAGGAAGCACGGCAACAAGGAGAGCAACTCAACTCACGGCCACTATCATTCGGCGCAGGCAACAATTTTCACAGCCGCGGCAATTTTTGTTATATTTTATCTTAATTTATTGAAAAATGTAGAAAAAAAATTAAGATAGTCATTTCGAATTCGAATATTCGAGTCGAATCGAATATATTCGAATAAATTGGTCGAATCGAATACGAATATGAATTTAGGATTCGAACACTAAACGAATTCGAATTCGAATCCGAATACTCATCAAGATAATCAAATTCGAATCGAATACTCAAGTATTTGATTCGATTCGATTCGTTTACACCCCTACTTGCGCCTCTTGCTTTTTGGACGAGTTTTTGGCACTTGTAAATTTGAAGGCGAGGGGTCATGAGTATAAGGAATAGGAGGGAAATTTTTATAAGGGGTAGTGAGGTTGTTATAATTTGGTAAATACTCCTCATCATCATCGGAAGAGGGGAGATCATCTGCATTAATTGAATATAGCATATCCATAAGTAGGAATACTAACCTGGTTAGTGACCAAGAGGAGAACTAACCTGTCAACAAGCAAGACAACACTCAAAACACCAAAATAAAATAACAAAAAAATAGCCAAAAAAAACCATAATTAAAATAAAATGCCTCGACCACAGCATCTAGCCCAGGCCGCCTCAGCGACAACATCTGGCCGAGGCCGCCGACGCCAGGATTCGACTGAGGAATCGCCTGGCCTCATAAGGCTAGGGCTGCACCTCGGCCACGTTTGGCCGAGGCCATCTCTGCCGGGGCAGCCGCTATGCCCATAGACTACATCGGCCAGGGTTCCAACAAAAAAAAATTAAAAAAATTATATAATAAAATAAATAAAATAATAATAATAATAATAATAATAAAGAGCAGTATGACAAAAGAAGCTTAGCAGGTCAAAAAGTATGGCGAAGAAGGATTGAAGTGATTATAAAAAATTGATTGGGGGTAAGAATTTATATGAAAAAGAAGACAAAAGAAAGGAATGGAAAATATTTTGAAGATTGAAAACTATTTAGAAAATATAAGGGAAATACTAAGATTTCCTTATAATAAAACAATTTGATTCCTAATAAAAGATCTATACTTGATACAGGTTATTACTCCCAAGCGACCTCGACCACTCTTGTTGGCTAGGGAGTAGGGGGTTGGTCACTTGGTAATTGGGTAAATACCCGACCTGAACCGCAGGCAGACGAGCGGGCGCATGGAAGTCAAAGGGTCACCAGTTACATCCACACAACACATTGAAGGGAGAAATTACTCCAACGACTCCCTATCGTTATTGCCTGACACTTAATGTAGGTTTACCATTATGAGTCCGTTACACTCTAGAAGAGTCGTTGCACCAATAGTATAAATAGTATACCATGTTATAGAGATGGGGACACACAAACATTTTGTACTAAGAACTATTGCTACATCTCAATTTACTTGTCTGAATATATTCCGGTAACATTATTACCGTCACCGTAAAATACAAGGGCATTTAGGTCTTCAATTATGATTTGTTTTCAAAAAAAATAAAAATAAAAATATAGCAGGTCGACACACTTGGTATAAAAAAGATTGAAATGTCCTTTGTTTACCAACATTTCAACGATTTTGTTGATGGATGAACAAAAATAGTCATACCAGGATACCACAATAATACTATGACCAAAGGATAATGTTTTGAAAAAGAATGCCTAAAAGTGGATTGTAACCTATAAATCTATGACAAAGAAAAAAAAAAAGAACTAACTCTTTAACTAAAATATGTGATTTAGGTAATTATAATTATCCATAAAAACAGGTTTGGTTCATGGAATAAACTAAATAATATTATTATTATTAATTTAAACTTTATTATTATTTTGAGTACTATTGACTAGTAATATCATTATTTATTAATTTTTTTTAATACAACTAACTCTATTACATTATAGAGTATGTTTATGCATACTTTCTCGACCTCCACTAAGACTCAATCTCATGACTTCCCGCATGGGAGAACCAAAACATGTCATTTGAGCACAAGGCTAATGACATTATTATTATTAACTTTATTATTATTATTATTATTCAAAACTGAGGGATTTCAAAGGGGCATAGGAGTTCTAATTCCCAAAATGAAAGTTTTTTTTAGTACTATTAACTTTGTTACAATGTAATATCTGTTTATAGTTATTTTTTCAACCAGATGAAGCACAAAGAGCCAATATTTGGATCCACTGAGGCTCGAACCCACCCCTCCTATGTGGGGTGCAACCGGGGGCCACTAGACCATAAGGTCTTTGGCAACAAAATGAAAGTTAAGAATTCAAATTTCGCATAATTTCAATTCACTCTAACAGTCTAACCAAGCCTAAACATTTTCACTTTTTGAAATTAAAACGGCAAGTGAATTTAAAAATTTTCTGTTTAAAATTAACAAAACCTAAAATTTTCCAAACCAATCGTCCCAATATAGTGAATAATTATTTTTATTTATTTATTTATAATAATAATAATAATAATAATAATAATAATAATATGAATTATACTCTGGTGGTTGATCAGTTTCATAGGCACACACAATATGCGTGTGTATATAGTAGCAATTGCGAACTGCATTGAAAAAGCAATAAATTTGGATGAATTACGAAAGAGTAGATGCATGGTTCATGAGGTAGATAACCGGGTTAACATCATGTCCCTGGGATGGGAAGACAAGTTTTTGTGGGGGTCCCCAAGCTCAAGCTGTGACCACAGTGTGCGCGAATCAGGTGAGGACCTATACTTAGGTGAAGACGTGAGGACTAATCCAGAGTATTGATTTACTAGATCTAATGGTTGAAAACAAACAAAATTTTGTAATATTTATGAAAATGATCCCGCTCATTTTTAACTTGATTTCTTATCCATCAAATCTTGCAGATCAATGGTTTAGATAAGTCCACAGGTCCTCATTTGATCCTTAATATATATATATATNTGAACGGTACAAGGTTTTCAACTCCGAGGTGTACTATGATTCTGATAGCCAGCGGGTGATGAATCAGCTGTGGGTTTTAACTGTCGGAGTGGATAAGTTATGGAGGAAGATAGACGCGTCCACCATCACGGGATATACCCAGACTGCGGTCCACATTAATGGGATTATCTATTTGATTCCTCTCATTACTGAATCAATGACAGGATGCTGGACTCGACTCTCTGAATCGCTCAAGAATCTATTTGATTCCTCGAATATTGAACCAAAAATAGTTGCAATTGATGTTTCGACGGAGAGATTTATCAAGTACATACCCTTCCCATCTGAGTGTCTGTCCCCACAGTATAGACGAGGGTGGCTGCCATGGATGAAGCTGAATGGTCGCTTAGCTTTTATTAATATTCTTACCCCACAAAAGGCGAAATCTCTGAGTCCTTCTGGGGCTTCCACATCCTGGCCGAACAAGATCAATATATGGACGTTGAAGAGGTCAATGGAGTGGGAGAAGTAGACGGTGGGTTTGCCATTGGAGGAAAGGGAGGTGATTGGAGAAGCTGTTTTCTTAGGGTTTACTACGAATAGTATGGGGAAGATTGTGTTCTTGATTCAAAGGAAGACTATAATGTCTCCTTTGATTTTAGTTTATTCATTTAGAAGAGAAGTTTGGAGAAGGTTTGAGATACATGGAGTTTGTAGTTACTCACTTTCTCTCTCGTATATGAGAGGTGTTGTGCATGTAGAGGAAGAGAATGCAACTTTTTTGGATTGAAGAATTTTGATTTTATTTATTTGAATTTTGATTGTTTATAATTTCTTAATTTTATAATAAAAGTAGATTATTGTTTTGTTGTATTTTATTTAATTTGCTATGCCCCCGCCAAATGAAAAATTATATATGAATTATTTTACCACTACAATGAATCATTATTGTGCTCATAATTTCTATTTTTTTATTTCATGTTCATGTAAGCCTGATGTATAATAAATATATGTCAATTTTTAAGTGAAAATAATAACCATTCGCCTATATGAGGGTTCTTTATCAATCTAACTACATTGTAACAGAGTCAGTCGTACTAAATTTTTTTTTTTATCGATCTAACTACTAGCTAGCTACAATTAATGATTTAGTTTTTTGGGTCGGCATATGAGGTCGAAGAAACATAACTGATCAATAGCCCTTACGATCATTACAATTGTTACAAGTACTCACTTTATTGGAAAATGTTTGGATCATGAGAAGCATTACTGAATTAGCCATTAAACTTCTCATTATATAAATAGGTTGATCCATACCTTATAGAGGGACCTTTTATCTTATTCACATACTTATTGTTGTACTCTCAATTTCTTAAAGCAATATTGCGGCCAAGCACATTGTGCTCAATTGGCATGTAGTGGCCACCCTCAGATGGGAGGTCATGAGTTCGAGTCTCAGTGGAGGAGATCTCAAAATTGACTCTTTGTGCTTCAACAGGTTGAGAAAAGTATAGATGAACAGATACTACAATGTAATAGGGTCAGTTGTATTCAAAAAAAGCAATATTGCGAAATACTACGTATAACAAATTCGTTGTTTCATTTCATTCCTTTTACATTAAATATCTTGGAGCTAATTTCCTCCCTCAAATATCTAAAGCCAATGTTTAGCTTGTTGACTTGTTGCATACAACATTTCTCACTTTCTCAAGGGGTAATAGAAAAGTTACAACTAACAACATGTTTGGTTCATGGAATAAATTGAGAGAATATAAGTTATATTCCACTGGGAATAGAATAGGAATTCAATTTCATTGTTGGGTCCGTGTAAAGAATACATTTAGGAAAAACATTGTAGTGTTTGGTTGGATTAAGGAATAGAAATGTAATTTTTTTTTTTAAATAGGAATAGAAATGCAATAAACATTCAAAAGACAAAATTACCATTCACATTGATATGTAGTAGTAGTAGTATTAGTGTTTGATTGGATTAAGGAATAAAAATGCAATAAACATTCAAAAGAGAAAATTACCATTCACATTGATATATGCATATATGTAGTAGTACTATTAGTGTTTGATTATATTGGATTAAGGAATAAAAATGCAATAAACATGACAGATCCAAATGTTAGTGTGCACAAGGGATATGATAGGGATCGGCCCAATTTGGGCATAATTCGACACTGCTGCTACGGAGGTTCGAACCTTGATCTCTTCTCCCAAATATTACCTACTGAACATGTGAGTTAAACCCTTGCAAAATGGGTGATGATGTAGTATTACTAATAGTACACAGAGATTTTATATCTAAGCTCACCTTTAGTAATTTTTATTAAATTTATAAATAAAATATTAATAAATTTATTAGAAAATAAAATATTGGAATAAGGCTCAAATTGGCCACTGAACGTAACCTGAAAGTGTAACTAGGCCATTGAACCAAAAAATAGTGCAATTAGGTCACTGAACACTCCAAATGTATGCAATTTCACATGATAGCAAGTTACCATGCATTTTTTCACGCTACTTGCTTATGTGGACGGTGAGTTGGTATTTTAAAATAATTTTTAATAATAAACTATTAAAATAAAAATTAAAAATAATTAAAAATAATTTCAAAAACACACTTGCGGCCACCCTCAACCCCCTCCCCCCTCAATAATACCCTATTTATTTTATTATTATATTATTATTATTATTATTATTATTACTATTATTATTATTATTATTACTATTATTATTATTTACGGAAACTCTAATAGTTTATTATTAAAAATTATTTTAAAATGTCAATTCACCGTCCATGTAAGCAAGTAACCTGATTAAATGGATGGTAACCTGCTATCCGGTGAAATTGCATACATTTTGAGGGTTTAGTGGCCTAATTGCACTTTTTTTTTTTGGTTCAGTGGCTTAATTGCACTTTCAAGTTACGTTCAATGGCCATATTTGAACCTTATTCCTAAAATATTTTTTATGAAATAAAAAATACTATAATTACTATATTATAGTTTAAATATATTAATTAATTTTAGTTGAAATTTGGAAATGAAGTTTAGATTAATTAAATGATGTATAAGTTTATGTTTATTAGTAGTGTCAGCTCTAAAGTTTTAAGATTAAAGTCAAGAATTTTAACGATGATTAACTCAATCTGATAAACCTAACAATTCAAATCGAATAGACTGACTCAATTAATATTCTTAGATCTACATTGACATATAATCAAGTCTTGAAAACATCAATACAAGTTCCCCTTAATCTGAATTTTATGGGGCAAACAAACTCCCTAAGAAATAGATTTATAATATGATTGAGTCAATGACTCTGAGTTTTACTTGATATCAACAAACAAACTTGCTAAGAAATAGATTTATAATATGATTGAGTCAATGACTCTGAATTTTACTTGATATATCAACTACTCTATCACACCTAACATCAAATTTATCAACCCAAAAAGCTGTAATCGTCATTCTCGATTGAAAAAGACAGACGATGAACCCTTCAACTTCTTCTTCTTCTTCTTCTACTTCCATAACCGCTCTTCCACGGGAGATTCTTCTTCTCAGAATTCTCACTGGTCTTCCTGCCAAATCCGCAGTGCGATTCAGATACACCTCCAAATTCTTCTATTCCTTCATACCCGAGCCAAGATTCGAGTTCC
>CM008343.1:24865129-24884447 GCA_002525835.2 Ipomoea batatas
TTGTTCGCAATCCATTCTGAGAATTGCTTTAGCTTTTCATAATCACTATTTGAGGATGAGCTTTGAAGTCGCATATTTTTTGTCAAACGTAACACTTTATAGTACAGCCACAAGTAAGATGCATTTATTGTTGCATTAACAATATCCTGTCTACTTCCTTTGGGAATAACTGGCAAAATTTGTCGAAAGTCTCCGCCAAATACAATAGTTTTCTCTCCGAAAATCATCTCTAAACTTTTTGGATTGCAAAAACGCAATACATCACGCATACTTCTATCAAGTGCTTCAAAGTAATGCTTATGCATCATTGGTGCTTCATCCCAAATTATAAGTTTGCACTTAATTAATAATGAGTTCTGCAAGATGACTACCTTGTTTGATATTACATGTTGAATCCTCATTTGGGTTTAGAGGAATTGCAAATCTTGAATGCGCCCGCAGTCTTTCCGCGGGCCTGTAATAATAGAGAAGCTATACCACTTGAAGCAACATTAAGAACTATTTCTCCCTTTGATCTCAATGCTGCCGAAAGAATTCTCCAAACAAATGTCTTTCCTGTTCCTCCATAACCGTAGACAAAAAAAAACTCCTCCTTGATTTGAATTTACATCGTTCATTATTGTGTTGTAGGCATCATGTTGCTCAGGTGTTAGATTTAATACCAACATTTTGTGCTCTTCTTTAAGTTCTACTTTGTCATAACACATCTCATCATACACCAACCTATTAATCAAATTGGTCGAACAGTCAAGATCTGGAATTGACATTTGTTGATAATCATGTAGTCTCTTTCCACATATTTTCAACAATTTCTCAATCTCAACTAATGCTTGATTTTTTATTTCATCAACACTGAGGACTAAATCTAAAAAAATATTAAACAATAAATGTTAGAAAAGTATCACCATGACATTGATTGGATCATCCTCATCAAAATAAATGCTTTGTTCGTTTGGCATATGAAAATTTAAGCGCTCTATAGGAGGATATCTGTATTGTATTTCAAAACCTAATATCCTCCAAGCAGCTTCGCAAGACGATACATATCTACAATCGTAATATATTTTGACCTCATAAATAGTTGTCCCAGATTGTTTATCTGTAGCACTTTGATAAATATGCATCATATAGTAATTTGATTGTTGGATTTTTTTTAATATTATCATGAGAGTAATTTAATTATGTACATTAACATAATATAGCAATATTTTTTGAATGCAATAATATACACCATATAGTAATTTGATTGTTGTAATTGTTTTTTATATTATCATCAGAGAAATTTTATTACGTACATTAACTTAATATAATAATAATTTTTTAATACTATAATATACATGATATAGTAATTTGATTGTTGGAATTTTTATTTTTTTTAATATTATCATGAGAGAAATTTAATTGCATACATTAACATGTAATATTTTTTTTGAATACTATAATATACATCATATAGTAATTTGATTGTTGGAATTTTTTTGAATATTATCATGAAAGGAATTTAATTACATACATTAACATAATATAGTAATAATTTTTTTGAATACAATAATATACATCATATAATAATTTGATTGTTGGATTTTTTCATTTAATATTATCATGAGGGGGAATTTAATTACGTACATTAACATAGTAATCTATATATATATATATATATATATATATATATTAAAAATACGCAAGATTAATATATTTATACAGGAACAGAATTGATTAAAATATTACATTAATTTCATGAGAGGAATTTAATAATATAGTAATATTTTAATGGGTTATTGTTCTTATAGTACAAAATAGATCATATAGTAATCTATGTATATATTTAAAATATGCATGATTAATATATTCATACAGGAATGGAATTGATTAAAATATTACATTAATTTCCGTGTATAATCAGGAGTGGAATCATATTTTGAATATTTTGTCAATTTTAGCCATAAATAAGGAATGATACGGAAGGCTAGAATTTCTGATAAAGAATTATTATATAATATTACGTTGATCGATTTCAAATTTTTTGGACTAAAATGAGTTGGAAAGCTAGCACTTCTGTTTTAATAATTTGATTTTTGGATTTTTTTTTGATATAGTAATATTTTTTTGAATACGATAATATACATCATATAGTAATTTGATTGTTGAATTTTTTTTAATATTATCATCAGAGGAATTTAATTTCGTACATTAACATAATATAGTAATATTTTTTAATACTATAATATACATAATATAGTAATTTGATTGTTGGATTTTTTTAAAAATATTTTCATGAGAGGAATTTAATTACGTACATTAATATGTAATATTTTTTGTGAATACTATAGTATACATCATATAGTAATTTGATTGCTGGATTTTTTTTTTTTAATATTATCATGAGAGGAATTTAATTACGTATATTAACATAATATAGTAATATTTTTTGAATACAATAATATACATCATATAGCTAGTAATTTGTTTGTTGGAATTTTTTTTTAATATTATCATCAGAGAAATTTAATTACGTACATTAACATAATATAGTAATATTTTTTAATACTATAATATACATCATATAGTAATTTGATTGTTGAAATTTTTATTTATTTTTAATATTATCATGAGAGAAATTTAATTGCATACATTAACATGTAATATTTTTTGTGAATACTATAATATACATCACCTTATGGGAGCATATGCATATTCTTGCCTTTACCTAATCTCTCACCTAAGCTCTCATTGCTACGTACAACTAAAAAAGTAATTAGCAGTACAATAAAAGCTAAACAAGCATCATGGATGTACATTTTCTACTCCTATACTTATCCTTCATTTCTTCCATTCTAAACCTTGCAAAAAATGGTGAGGATAAAATGAATGTGAAAGAGAAATGAACGATTCATGTAAAAGCCCGAAACAAAATTATTTAAAGAGTACTAAAAAAGCATAAAACATCACAATTCAAAGAGAGAAAAAGAAAACCATTAACGTAAAATTGAAAAGCGCATACTTGGAAAGTTGAAGACGGAGACACGGAGTTAATTGTGCTGCTTTTTCAATATCTTCACTATTCGGCATCAAATATCCCGTGACAATCTATTCTTTTTTTAAGAGAAAAAAAAAGTGTAGAACGAACTTGAAAAAGTACAAATGAACTGCATAAAATAAGGAAAATATTTTATTTCAATGATTATGCGAGTAAAAATAATATCTAAAGTGTGATTCCCTCGTGAATTTACTTCCTAATTGATTATATAATAAAGATCTTTATATTTTCTGATTTATCATATATAGCTAGTCAACAACAAACAAGTATAAATTGTTATTGTTATTATTGTTAATATCTTCTTTAATTTTTTTTCTTAAATAATTTTTTGATGAATGAAAAGACAGTTGGGATCCCAAGAAAAATTTAAAATAGAAACAATTTAACTTTATGGTAAGTGTTTGGTAAATAATCATAAAAGACCTAAATAGAGATTATTAGATATGCATTCTACATATGTTATACTGTCTTAGTCATTTTACGTTTCATTTACGTTACATTGTCCTTTGTAGTTTTTCACGTGGAAAGATTTTAATTATTTTTTACAAGTCATTTGTCCTAATCAATGTGGCTTGATAATGTTGGTGTCTTTTACTTTATACAACAACATGTATTTCATTGTTGTATTCTCAATTCTTTTTGCATTATTTAGGGATGTCAATCTTAGCCTGAACCTAATCGATGGGCCGATTAACCCAAAAATTTTAGGGTTTAGCCGAACAAATTTTGGCCCAATAAAAAATCAGCCTGATAATAAGTCCAAAAATCAATATTTCTGATGGCCTGAACAGGCTAGCTAGCTCGATACACTACTAGAAATTTGTGTTTTTCCAGCCTCATTTCTGTCCACCTAAAAAATTGATCAAAAAAAGTGACTTTACTCCAATTTTTTGACGGAGGGTTAGAATGGTCAAAAAGTGGACAGAATTTTTGAACACTTTCACTAAGTGCTCGGTATCCGACCACTAATTAGATGGTGGTGGAAAAAAAAAAATTTCCGACCACTTTTCAAGAGTGGTCGAAAATTTCGACGACCATGTAGACTTGGTCAGAAATATCTATTTTTTTTGTTATTGTTGTGTTTCAATGGTATGAACGCCACATGATTTATCATTTTATCATTGGTTATTTCACTGCCATACCCAAATTTTCACACCAAAATTTCACTAAGTGGCGCCTTATCCTTAATTCCTCCTCCCTTTAGTGAGTCCGGTGATGGATGTAGCCCTCCCCAACACATTGCCATCCGTATCCCTACTCCCTCCTCCAGTCCTCCCTCCTTACTCCTTCACTCTGCGGCAAATATTCCTCCTCGACGACGCAGTTGCAACCACGCAGCTCGTCATTCTGCCCTCACTCGACGACGCACGGACGGCGTTGCACTCAGCAGTAGAACAACAAGAAGCCATTGAAGTAAGTTCTTCATGCTCCTTCCTTCTTCAGCCCTCACTTGGGTTTTTGTTAATTTCTTGGTGATTGATGAATAAGTGTTGATTATAAAGTTGTGTGCTTCTGATTATTACGGTGGCGGTTAATTGATCTGATGAATGGAATCAAACTTAGTTAAACTTAATTGCAGTGAACCTTTTCCAAATATTACCACATCTGTATGATACTCACATGATGGAGCAATATAAAGGAGCCGCATTTGGGGAGTTGAGTCCTCATGTATTTGCTGATGTTGCACACAGGTAACATTGCAACAGTGTTCTAACACGGAATCAGGGCCGGATTTTGGGCTGTGCAAGCTGGGCTACAGCACAGGGCCCCAAATTTTAGAGGGCCCAATATTTAATTTTTACCTAGCTAGTTAAGACATTAAAAAATAAAAAGTTTGCAATTAATATCAAAAGATTCTAAATAGAGAAATGGTAAAAAGGCAAGATTATTGTATTTCCTTGTTAAGGTCAAGGGTTCAAATCTTGCTACCCCAACTTATTATATTGGTTTTAAAGATTACACTTTTGGTAGGGGTCTCATTTATTTACAAGAACGGGGGCCCAAAAATCTAAAATCTAAAAAACGGCCCTGCACGGAATAAGAAGTTTTATGGCAATGATTAATGACTGAAAAAGCAACTCAATTTTGGTTAGTGGACAAAGTGGTGCAAGAAATATTGAAACCAATAAGATGCTTATGAGAGACCATGCATATCTGGGTGGCAGATCATCAGGAGTTAAAGGACAGACTATAGAACAATAAGTTTTAGAAGTAAGTTTAGAATTCATATCTATTGTTTTCATTTAAGGACATGATATCTGTGATTGTTCCTTTAGAAGCTGCTTGCCCTCTTTTTGATGTTCTAAGTTGGGTAAAAGTGGCTAGGATTTCTGAGCTTCTTAAATTAATTTACGGTCAAAAAGAGCTATAAAGTTATGGGAACAATGAAATACCAACCATTGATTCTGTCACTTTAATTTTGCGTTGGATAGTGAAAAATTTATCTACTATATTTACCGTTGCTGTAGTATGCCTCAAATTGTAAAAGTATTTATGTCGAATTGAAATTTTCATTCAATAGTTGATTGGATCAATATTGTAAATAAAATAATTTTTTAAAAAAAAATTGGCAACAAACTTTTAATGTAACTATCCACCTGAATGGATGGAAATTTGAAACTCAATGTGTGCAAATTTTGGAAGAAAAAATGTTGAAATTCTTTCTACTTCTGGTATATATAGGAAAAGGAAAATAAAGAAATAAAATTAAATAAGAAAGAGAAGAAAAGAAAAAAAAAACATATTGGTAACATTAGCAAAAATTTATTGGGAGAAAACACTAATGTTGTCAGAAACTTTCTGACATAGAATAACAAATTTCCAATCATGGGTGAACATAAACTTTTAACAAGATGTCAACTTGTGTTCCCTTTTATAGAACTCCTTATATTAGTGAATTGATAGGTAGATAATAATTGATTTTAAGTATACAAATATTTTATTTCATTTTAAAAATGACATGATAATGAAGGCAACCCAATTAAATTCAAATCACAATTCAAGTAGTCGTTATATTAAACTTTGTAAAATAATCTTTCTATTCATGAAATTTTCAACTAGATTATGTCAAATCTAATTTTATGTTATTCCGACCAGTTTTAGTTTTCTATAGTTCCAATTTTACTTTTGTTTGGTAATGAACTTGTAAATTTGGTAATGGTTTGGCAAGCTATTTTACTGGCAAACTATTTCCAACATACCACAACCACTTGCATATGCACATTCAACATAACCATTTCCAACATAAAACTACCACTTGCATTGACACATTCAACATAATTGTTCACAACATAACNTTTAGGGCAATCATTAATGAAGGAAAAAGTAACTCAATTTTGGTTATATTGAAACCACTAAGATGCTTATGAGAAACCACACATATCTGGGTGGCAGATCAGGAGTTAAAGGACAGACTATAGAACAAGAAGTTTTAGAAGCAAGCTTAGAATTCATATCTATTGTTTTCATTTAAGGACATGATATCTGTGATTGTTCCTTTAGAAGCAGCTTGCCCTCTTTTTGATGTTCTAATTTGGATAAAAGTGGCTAGGATTTATGAGGTTCTTAAATTAATTTACAGTAAAAAAGAGCTATAAAGTTACGGGAACAATGAAATACCAACCATTGATTCTGTCACTTTAATTTTGAGGTGGATAGTGGAAAATTTTATCTACTATATTTACCGTTGTTGTAGTATGCCTAAAATTGTAAAAGTATTTATATCGAATTGAAATTTTCATTCAATAGTTGATTGGATCAATATTGTAAATAAAATAATTGTTTTAAAAAAAAATTGCCAACAAACTTTTAATGTAACTATCCACCTAAATGGATGGAAATTTGAAACTGAACGTGTGCAAATTTTGGAAGAAAAAATGTTGAAATTCTTTCTACTTCTTGTATATATATATATATATAGGAAAAGGAAAATAAAGAAATAAAATTAAATAAGAAAGAGAAGAAAAGAAAAACAAATATTGGTAACATTAGAAAAAATCTATTGGGAGAAAACACTAATGTTGTCAGAAAATTTCTGACATAGAATAACAAATTTTCAATCATGGTGAACATAAACTTTTAACAAGATGTCAAATTGTGTTCCCTTTTATAGAACTCCTTATATTAGTGAATTGAGACAAATTATTGTGTGGACCATGGTCCACATAGCTGTGTGAAACATGATTATAAGATCCATTATTTTTGTACTGAAGGTACATTATTTTATAGTACTATAAAATAATGTACTTTCAGTACAAAAATAATGTACTCTAAAATAATGTACTTTCAGTATAAAAATAATATACTTTTAGTATATTAAAAATGTACTTTTTATTTATGATCCACACAGCTGTGTGGACCATGGTCCATGCAATAATGATTGGTGAATTCATAGGTAGATAATAATTAAATTTCAGTATACAAATATTTTATTTCATTTTAAAAATGACATGATAATGAAGGCAACCCAATTAAATTCAAATCACAATTCAAGTAATTATATTAAACTTTGTAAAATCTTTCTATTCATGAAATTTTCAACTAGATTATGTCAAATCTAATTTTATGTTATTCCAGTTTTGGTTTTCTTTAGTTGCAGTTTTGCTTTTGTTTGGTAATGAACTTGTAAATTTGGTAATGGTTTGTCAAGCTATGTTACTGGCAAACCATTTCCAACATACCACAACCACTTGCATATGCACATTCAACATAACCATTTCCAACATAAAACTACCACTTGCATTGGCACATTCAACATAATTGTTCACAACATAACACTACCACTTGCATTCAACATAGCCATTTCCAACAAAACAAACACAGTGCTTTCACCTTATGGGAGCATATGCATATTCTTGCCTTTACCTAATCTCTCACCTAAGCTCTCATTGCTACCTACAACTAAAAAAGTAATTAGCAGTACAATAAAAGCTAAACAAGCATCATGGATGTACATTTTCTACTCCTATACTTATCCTTCATTTCTTCCATTCTCAACTTGGCCTTTAACATTGCAATTTTTCTTCATTTTTGTTAACCCTCTTCAATAACCTGGGTACTATCCTCTTTGACCTATGGCACATTGGGGGATCATACCACCTCACAAATCCACATGAATAATCTTGAAAATTGTGAAATTGACACAAAAACTATAATTATTCTCGGTCAGTGCAAGCTGAAAAAAAAATACGAATGCAAAAAATCCATAGAAAAATTACCCATTCAAAAAATTTATAAAAATTAGTTAAATTACTAACATTACATCTTGAATACAAGTTTGCCTTTGGTGAAAAAAGAGTTGCTGGACACATTTCAAAAGGAGTATTGACATCAAGATATAGGAATAAGGGTCAAATACGCCATTCAACTGCACACCAAACTACAATTAGGTCATCGAACTCAAAAAAATGTAATGGGTCCTTGAACAACACAAACTCATGCAATATAACCCAAAATGACCTGCTTACTTTAAAGTGTGGTAACATGACGGTTACCAATTTTAAAAAAAAAAAATTTTAAATAATTAATTAATTAAATTAAAAAATAAAAAACAAGAACGGTCGGCCGGAGACAATTCGTCCCCGACCGACTTTTATCCATGGCCCGGGAGATGTAGGAATCTTGAACATAAACTTTGAAACCCACCGTCTCAATGACCATCAACAGAAAAAATTCAAGATGTTTGAACTTTGGCTCACCTAACTCTTTAAATAAGACAACTCCTTAAGTATATATCCTAGTTGGCTTGGTTTGGACTCGTACGAAAGGAAAACTTTCACCCTAGACCTTCTGCTTTTCTAGGACCAACAACGAGGGTGTTTTACAACCTTTGAGAAGTCTTAATGCCCATTTTTACTTGTATTATTGTCAATCCACTAACTTTTACTGGACATATGACATTTTCAAGCATGTCTAAGAGTAACTATATTTCCTCAAGATTAATGTTTTCTAAATTATCTTCTTGAAACAAATTTCTCATCAGGTAGTATCTCTGGGTGATATAAGTGCTTGGGTTGTTATCCTTGAACCAATATCTACACTAAAACTTAAATCAAAACTTTTCTTGAGATAGTGTTTCTTTAGAGACTTCTATTTTAAGTGAAGTTATACCAACACTCAATAGATACATCTATCTTATAATGTGAAACATTCCTCAAACTGTTTTTGTCAAAAGATTTATGCAACTAAAAAGGTGTTTAATCAAACCTTTTACAAAATCCGGATAGAACTGGTATTTTTAGTAAATGAAATAGTACGAATAGAAACTGAACTTTTGTTTGACAAAGTATGTAGAAATATAAAGATTGTTTCACTTCACCGAAACAAAGATTGCTAATGTCTGATGATGATCAATGATTATCCACGAGGATTACCTTGACCTGCATTTTCGTACACAATTGTATATAAGTAAACAAATTTAATGTAACAACTACCATGTAGTGTCATAGCATCTCAGTTACCACTCTAAATGGATGGTCATAGATTCTTTAGGCTAAAAATAATGTATCAGAAAGTAAAAAACAGATACTACCATTAAAGAATCATAAATATTTTTAAAAAATTCAATATCACCCAATAATGTAAACTTTAATACACCACAAATATTTATAGAATAAAATTACATTAATTAACACATCATTTTAGCTTATTACAGTTTGGTAGAATAAATAGTGAGAAGTGTATAGGGGTGTAAATGAGTCGAGCGGCTCGCGAGCTGCTCACGAGCTGCTCGGTCAAAGCTCGGCTCGAGCTCGGTCAAATTCGAGTTCGAGCCAAGCTCGAGCAGCTCGTTTAATAATTGAGCCGAGGTCGAGCTCTAATGTCTTAGGCTCGTGGCTCGACAAGCCGCTCGCGAGCGATATATATATATATATATATACATACATACATACATACATATATATATATATATATATAATATTATAGTTTATTTTTAATTGAAACATGAATTTAAAATCAAACAGGTTAAATTCGAGTTCAAAATTGGACTCGAACTTGAGTTCGAGCATGAATTCGAGCTCAAATTCAAGCTCGAACTCGAGCTCAAGATCGAGCTCGAACAATCGAGCTGCTCGAGATTGCCGAGCTCGAGCTCGAGCATCAATTTTCAAGCTCGATCGAGCTCGAGCTCGAACTCGAGCCAAGCCTTCCTTAACGAGCTCGAGCTCAAGCCACCCTAGGTTCGAGCTCGACTCGGCTCGTTTACACCCCTAGAAGTGTACAACAATTTTAAATTCTCCACCAATAAGCTATTTAATTAAATCTCAACTTATTGAAAAACATATCATAAAGTTTTGTAAAATATGACAAAAAAAACATATTCCAGAGTGTATATAAAAAAGAAAAAGGTAAAAAAGAATTGACTATTATTATCTGTGCTGCCTAATTTTCACACACACACACACACAGACAATGTAATGACTTAGTATCGAGACATAAATAAAACAGTGTCAACTATTAAACATATATAAAACTTAAAATGTACAAATAAAAATATTTATTTGCATTACCACGAATGAAATTTGGATTTAACATCAAGCACCGAAGATGAGGATCAACTGGTAAGCCAAGTTCTTCATACATAGGATCATACACTCCATTCATAATGGGCCTACACAACCTTATAATAATATAATTAGGCAACGAGAATAAAAAATAGCAATCAATCAAGCAAGCATATAACATATGTTATACATACATTGATTCACTAGAATGCCCTGGTAAAGTGTTGGTGGATTGAACTTGGGACTGCGTAATTCCTACTTGCTTCATCTTATTATTAGCAACAACTTCAACCTGTTTTTAAAAAAATAAATTTTACTTTAAAAGTAGCCTATGACAAAAATAAATTATATTCTAGTAAAAATTTCTAATAAAAAGTACTATAAAAGTTCAAATGTACAAATAATAATATTTATTTGCATTACCACGAATGAAATTTGGATTTAACATCAAGTACCGAAGATGAGGATCAACTGGTAAGCCAAGTTCTTCATNCTATTGACCATTGTTGACTGGGGAATATAATGGAAATTTTCTTTCAATAGTTGATTGGGTCAGAATTTATATAAAATATTGGAAAAATTTTTGGGCAACAAAATTGTAGTGTTGCAATCTACTTGAATGGATGGAAATTAAATTTGAAACTGAATGTGGTCAAATTTTGGTAGAGAAAATGTTGAAATTCTTTCTACTTGTTCTATATATATATATATATATATATATATATATATATATATGTATATATATATATATGTATATATATATACATATATATACATATATATATATATATACATATATATATATGTATACATATATGTATATACATATATATATATGTATATATATATATATATAAGGAAAATGAAGAAATAAAATCAATAAAGAAGAAAGAGAAGATCTATAAAAAATATTATGGTAATGTTACTCTGGCAGAATCTATTTGTAGAAAATTCAAACATCATGGTTGTTAGAAAATTTTTGTCAAACATGGTTTAGCATTTCAAAACTTTTTAAATTTTTCCTATTGTCAGATCTGATTATATTTGATTCAGCCATTTCAACTTCTCATACAAGTAAACCTATTAAAGATAGATTTTGTGTTCAAACAAAATAAGTATACAAGTTCATAAAAGAGATTGATTAAATGCTCAAACTCCTTAGATCTATTAAAGAATTGAACGCACTATATGTAGCATGAATTTGTTGAACATCTAGCAAATGAATCATATCCTTGTCAAAATCATAACAACTTTATAGCCCAAATTCAAGAACAAAGTTTATTAAAACCATCTTTTACATAGATCTATCATAAATATTGTCAAGAAAAACTTTTTTTTTTATGTAATTGAAATGAAAACTCATCATCAAGAGATTAATTAACGATAAAAGTATTTATGTAAAGAACTAGAAAAGAAAAAAAAATCAATATATACCTTGATGCTTCCGATTCATCAGAAGTTGAATAAATGTCGGCACCATTGGTGAAATAAGCCATAGAAAAACCTTGGAAAAAATGGTGAGGATGAAATGAATGTGAAAGAGAAATGAACTATTAATGTAAAAGCCCTAAACAAAATTATTTAAAGAGTACTAAAAAAGCATAAAACAGCACAATTCAAAGAGAGAAAAAGAAAACCATTAACGTAAATTTGAAAACGCATACTTGGAAAGTTGAAGACGGAGTTAATTGTGCTGCTTTTTCAATATCTTCACTATTCGGCATCAAATATCCCGTGACAATCTATTATTTTTTTTAAGAGAAAAAAAAAGTGTAGAACTTGAAAAAGTGCAAATGAACTGCATAAAATAAGGAAAAATATTTTATTTCAATGATTATGTGTGTAAAAGTAATATCTAAAGTGTGATTCCCTCGTGAATTTACTTCCAAATTGATTATATAATAAAGATCTTTATATTTTCTGATTTATCATATATAGCTAGTCAACAACAAGCGAGTTTAAATTGTTATTGTTATTATTGTTAATATCTTTTTTATTTTTTTTCTTAAATAATTTTTTGATCAATGAAAAGTACAGTTGGGATCCCAAGAAAAATTTAAAATAGTAACAATTTAACTTTATGGTAAGTGTTTGGTAAAAAATCATCAAAGACCTATATAGAGATTGTTAGATATGCATTCTACATACGTTATACCGTCTAAATAATTTTAGGTTTCATTTACGTTACATTGTCCTTTGTAGTTTTTCACGTGGAAAGATTTTAATTATTTTTTAACAGTCATTTGTCCTAATCAATGAGGCATGGTAATGTTGGTGTCTTTTACTTTATACAGCCACATGTATTTCATTGTTGTAGTCTCAATTCTTTTTGCATTATTTAGGGATGCCAATCTTAGAATGAACCTAATTGAATGGCCGATTAACCCAAAAATTTAAGGGTTTTGCCGATAAAATTTTGGCCCAATAAAAAATCAGCCTGATAATAAGTCAAAAAACTGATATTTTTGATGGCCTGAACATGCTAGCTAGCTCGATACACTACTAGAAATTTGTGTTTTTCCAGCCTCATTTCTGACCACCTATAAAATTGATCAGAAAAAGTGACTTTACTCCAATTTTTTGACAGAGGGTTTGAATGGTCGAAAAGTGGACAGAAATTTTGAACACTTTCACTAAGTGGTAATTAGATGGTGGTGGAAAAAAAAAATTCCGACCACTTTTCAAGAGTGGCCGAAAATTTCGACGACCATGTAAACGTGGTCAGTAATATCTCTTTTTTTTTTTTGTTATTGTTGTGTTTCAATGGTATGAACGTCACGTGATTTATCATTTTATCATTGGTTATTTCACTCATACTCTTTTTTTTTTTTTATTTCATCTTGCATTTCTTCAACCGGGGGCAGAGTGTTTACTAATAGTATGTTTCCATGTGATGTTCAAATATAAACAAACAAATTAGAATAGCATAGCATAGCAACCATCTGACCATTCTTGCTATGAAAAATTAGATTGCGTTGCCCTTTCCATATACATACATAAAATCTTTTTCTAACTTCAACACCTTAAAACCTTTATTCTTGTTAGGACTTTGCTTTCCTAGTTTTATTGAGTTTCACAATCCTACATAATGTTTATATTGTATATCATCATGTATTGTACTGTGTATTGTTTTTAACACATAATACAAACATTCATTTGGTATCAGTAGTCTAGGTTTTATCATGGCATCCATTCCTGATGGCTTTGCTTTCTATCAAACTAATTAACGTAATGTATGGTATTGTATATCATCGTGTATTGCATTGTGTATTGTTTTTATCCCAAAACACAGATATTCATCAGTTTTAATCTGATCACATACATTACTCCGCCCTGGCCTCCACCGTTTTCCGCCTTTTCTGACGGATCCACTTTGTCATCTCCTTTTGGCCATGCGCCTCCTCTTGTCTTTCTTATCCTTTCGTCTGGCATCGCTACTCTCTCGGTTTCTAGGGCTCATCCCATCAATAAATAAATAATTATATATATATACATATATATATATATATATAGGGTCATGTTCAGGTGTGGCTGTAAACACAAAATATTCAAAATTGTATATATTCACAATATCGGGTTACAGTGTATATGTAATTCAAGGTGCAGGTACAAATTCTCTGTATAGTCCTCTGATTCTTCACTGACGTGTTCTACTGAAGTGCCTCCGGGTTTCNATATCTGTGATTGTTCCTTTAGAAGCTGCTTGCCCTCTTTTTGATGTTCTAATTTGGATAAAAGTGGCTAGGATTTATGAGGTTCTTAAATTAATTTACAGTAAAAAAGAGCTATAAAGTTACGGGAACAATGAAATACCAACCATTGATTCTGTCACTTTAATTTTGAGGTGGATAGTGGAAAATTTTATCTACTATATTTACCGTTGTTGTAGTATGCCTAAAATTGTAAAAGTATTTATATCGAATTGAAATTTTCATTCAATAGTTGATTGGATCAATATTGTAAATAAAATAATTGTTTTAAAAAAAAAATTGCCAACAAACTTTTAATGTAACTATCCACCTAAATGGATGGAAATTTGAAACTGAATGTGTGCAAATTTTGGAAGAAAAAATGTTGAAATTCTTTCTACTTCTTGTATATATTGGAAAAGGAAAATAAAGAAATAAAATTAAATAAGAAAGAGAAGAAAAGAAAAAAAAATATTGGTAACATTAGCAAAAATCTATTGGGAGAAAACACTAATGTTGTCAGAAAATTTCTGACATAGAATAACAAATTTTCAATCATGGGTGAACATAAACTTTTAACAAGATGTCAAATTACTTTTAACAAGATGTCAAATTGTGTTCCCTTTTATAGAACTCCTTATATTAGTGAATTGGGACAAATTATTGTGTGGACCATGGTCCACGTAGCTGTGTGGACTATGAATATAGATACATTATTTTTGTACTGAAGGTACATTATTTTATAGTACTATAAACTAATGTACTTTCAGTACAAAAATAATGTAGTCTAAAATAATATACTTTCCGTACAAAAATAATGTACTTTTAGTATATTAAAAATGTACTTTTTATTTATGCTTCACACAGCTGTGTGGACCATAGTCCATGCAATAATGATTGGTGAATTGATAGGTAGATAATAATTGAATTTCAGTATACAAATATTTTATTTCATTTTAAAAATGACATGATAATGAAGGAAACCCAATTAAATTCAAATCACAATTCAAGTAACTATATTAAACTTTGTAAAATCTTTCTATTCATGAAATTTCCAACTAGATTATGTCAAATCTAATTTTATGTTATTCCAGTTTTGGTTTTCTTTAGTTTCAGTTTTGCTTTTGTTTAGTAATGAACTTGTAAATTTGATAATGGTTTGTCAAGCTATGTTACTGGCAAACCATTTCCAACATACCACAACCACTTGCATATGCACATTCAACATAACCATTTCCTAACATACAACTATCACTTGCATTGGCACATTCAACATAATTGTTCACAACATAACACTATCACTTGCATTCAACATAGCCATTTCCAACAAAACAAACAGAGTGCTTTCACCTTATGGGAGCATACGCACATTCTTGCCTTTACCTAATCTCTCACCTAAGCTCTCATTGCTACCTACAACTAAAAAAGTAATTAGCAGTACAATAAAAGCTACAACAAGCATCATGGATGTACATTTTCTACTCCTATACTTATCCTTCATTTCTTCCATTCTCAACTTGGCCTTTAACATTGCAATTTTTCTTCATTTTTGTTAACCCTATTCAATAACCTGGGTACTATCCTCTTTGACCTATGGCACATTGGGGGATCATACCACTTCACAAATCCACGTGAATAATCTTGAAAATTGTGAAATTGACACAAAAACTACAATTATTCTCGGTCAGTGCAAGCTAAAAAAAAAATACGAATGCAAAAAATCCATAGAAAAATTACCCATTCAAAAAATTTATAAAAATTAGTTAAATTACTAACATTACATCTTGAATACAAGTTTGCCTTTGGTGAAAAAAGAGTTGTTGGACACATTTCAAAAGGGGTATTGACATCAAGATATAGGAATAAGGGTCAAATACGCCATTCAACTGCACACCAAACTACAATTAGGTCATCGAACTCAAAAAAATATAATGCAATGGGTCCTTGAACAACACAAACTCATGCAATATAACCCAAAATGACCTGCTTACTTTAAAGTGTGGTAACATGGCCGTTACCGATTTAAAAAAAAAATTTTAAAAAATTTAAAATAATTAATTAATTAAATTAAAAAATAAAAAACAGGAACTGTCGACCGGAGACAATTCGTCCCCGGTCGACTTTTCTCCATGGCCCGGGAGATGAAGGAATCTTGAACATAAACTTTGAACCCACCGTCTCAATGAGCGTCAACAGAAAAAATTCAAGATGTTTGAACTTTGGCTCACCTAACTCTTTAAATAAGACAACTCCTTAAGTATATATCCTAGTTGACTTGGTTTGGACTCGTACGAAAGGAAAACTTTCACTTGTATTCGTAAACTTTCACCCTAGCTAGACCTTCTGCTTTTCTAGGACCAACAACGAGGGCGTTTTACAACCTTTGAGAAGTCTTAATGCTCATTTTTACTTGTATTATTGGCAATCCACTAACTTTTACTGTACATATGACATTTTCAAGCATGTCTAAGAGTAACTATATTTCCCCAAGATTAATGTTTTCTAAATTATCTTCTTGAAACAAATTTCTCATCAGGTAGTATCTTTAGGTGATATAACTGCTTGTGTTGTTATCCTTGAACCAATATCTACACTAAAACTTAAATCAAAACCTTTCTTGAGATAGTGTTTCTTTGGAGACTTCTATTTTAAGAGAAGTTATACCAACACTCAATAGATACATCTATCTTATAATGTGAAACATTCTTCAAACTGTTTTTGTCAAAAGATTTATGCAACTAAAAAGGTGTTTAATCAAACCATTTACAAAAAAATCCGGATAGAACTGGTATTTTTAGTAAATGAAATAGTACGAATAGAAACTGAACTTTTGTTTGACAAAGTATGTAGAAATATAAAGATTGTTTCACTTCACCAAAACAAAGATTGCTAATGTCTGATGATGATCAATGATTATCCACGAGGATTACCTTGACCTGCATTTTCGTACACAATTGTATATAAGTAAACAAATTTAATGTAACAACTACCATGTAGTGTCATAGCATCTCAGTTACCACTCTAAATAGATGGTCATAGATTCTTTAGGCTAAAAATAATGTATCATAAAGTAAAAGACNAGGCCAAACATAAGTTTCTCTGGAATCTAATAGGATATTGATTCATATGTAATGCTTTTGGAATCACTAAATGAACTTAAGGAAATGTTCTAAGTAACATCTTTCGAATGAATCAATCTTGTGTTCTCTATTGCAATCTGTGTTCGAAAGGTTATTCGAGATATACCATGTCAGTCTAAGCTAAAACGTTATGTCTCGAAGAAAGGTAGTTCGAGAGTTCGCTTCGAAAGATAACAAACTGACTCTATGTGTATCTTTGAACGGAGGAATAAGGAGGGTTAGGGATCAATCACTCAGGGGGAAGATCCTTAAACTAGAACCTCGAGCAGTTTTACCTTCGAGAGGTAAAACTGATGCATCAACGGATATAAGTGGAACGGCTACTTTTTGGTTTTTAATGACAACCACGTGGCCATCAGTTACTGACGGTTTCCCATGTTTTAAGGTCTCTATCTCGGATAGTGGGAGCATGCCTATAAATGTTTATCTTATTTATATACCCACTCAAAACCGTCACTTGTAATCCCAAATATACCCTTACCATATTCTATACGCTTAACCGTTATATAAGGGTATTTCCGACCTTTCGCTTATGTTTAAATGAGCCGGATCACAACCGTAACCCATATTCTCAACCCTACCCATATATCCGACCCAAAATCCGGCACTATAAAAGCCTTATCCATCGTCTTTACCCGGATTTCAGCTCACAACCGAATACCCAAATTTTTCCAAAATCCGAATACTGTACACATTCCCTCCAAAACTTCAATCTTTCAACAATGGCGTCCGATTCATCATCTTCAACCTCCTCCACCGACGCATACCAGAAGGAGGTGCAACACATTCGCACCCAAATAAAGTNCCGAGAGTTTACCTTCGAAAGGTAAAATTTATGCATCAACGGATATATGCTGAACGGCTATTTCTGGAACTTAATGACATCCACGTGGTCATCAATTACTGACGGTTTCCCATGTTTTAAGGTCTCTATCTCGGATAGTGGGAGCATGCTTATAATGATTTATCTTATTTAAACCTCCACTCAAAACCGTCATCCACAATTCCAAAATTACCCTTACTATACCTTATACTCTTAACCGTTATAAAAGGGTATTCCTGTACTTTCGCTTATTTTTAAATGAGCCGGATCACAACCGTGACCCATATCCTCAACCCTACCCAAATATCCGACCCAAATCCAGCACTATAAAAGCCTTACCCATCTTCTTTACCCGGATTTAAGCTCACAACCGAATACCCAAAATTCCCCAATCCGAATACTGTACACATTCCCTCCAAAAACTTCAATCTTTCAACAATGGCGTCCGATTCATCATCTTCAACCTCTTCCACCGAAGTATACCAGAAGGAGGTGCAACATATTCACACCCAAATAAAGCAAGTCAAGGCGGGAAGCATCCTTGACAAGAGCGGGTTCGTCAAGCATTCGGAGGACCCAAAGAAGACAGAGAAAATCCTCAAGAAGTTCGAGAAGGCAGGGCTTCTCAAATATATGGAGCATGACTATCGAACCATCCACGCCTTGGACTTCACCGAGTGGTTCGCAAATGCCAAGGTCACGAAGGGCGCAATCGAGAGCAGCGTCAATGGAATCCACATTACGACATCTGTGGGTGACCTAAGAGTGGCATTCGACTTTCAGGCAACGGAGGAAGCAGTTCAGCACCTCTCGGATTACGAGTTGGACAAGCAGATGTTCTGGGACAAAATCCGATTGGAGACTGCACCGCAACGAGCATCCTCTGCCCTCCGCAAATTCCATCTCAAGGAGAGGTTTGCTTCAGCTGCCGACTTAATTATGAAGTTTGTCCTCGGCAAGGTGTCTGGAACCGACGAAATCAATCTGGACATCCTCAAAGTCCTTCATGCCATCTGGAACAACAACAAACTGAACTGGGCACAGATCATCTTCGACTCCTTATCACAGCAAGTGCAAAGTTCAGTCTCAAGTGCCAACCGGTTGATCAGTAAAAAGGTTGGTTTTGG
>CM008343.1:24932732-24948512 GCA_002525835.2 Ipomoea batatas
AAAAAAAAAAAAAAAAAAAAGGCTTAGAATCTGAAAAACTAACCTCACAGTCGTGAAATAGACATTATTGACTTTTGATTAAATCTTTGTTCCTTCCTTCATAAACAATATAGGTCCTTACTAACTGTAGTCTCGTAGTCTAATAGCCTTACGTGGGTGATCAGGGCATATGTTCTTTGCAATGGCGTAAAGCTGAGACATTTGGATAGCAAAGGATAAAAAATTTGGTCAGAGAAGAGAAAGAAGAAAAGATGAGAGATACAGTTGTTGGGAAGTAGCCGGGTGGTATATATCTGGGTATATAAGGAGCCTTTAGATTTGTAAAGGCTTGCAGCATTAATGAATGAATCATTAAAATCACATTGGACATGTAAACGTCCAAAATATGGGAAAGGGTGATTGTATACCCTTGAAATGTTTAATTCATTTTTTTCATTATTGTAATTGTAATTGTAATATTTGAGAATTGAGATATTGTAATTGTAATATTGTATAGATTGTATAGATAGATAGATATTGATATATACATATATATGTATACATAGATATGTATACGTATCTATAGATATCTATAGATGTATAGATAGTATAGATATTAAATACTGCTAAGTAATTAATATGGATCAATACCCAATGACTAAACAATTAATTTGAACCCTTCGTTTTTTGAATTTGTATTTAACGATAATTGCAATCAATGATTTACTGCATTGAGCCCTGCAAAACGACGTCAGGCAGTGTGAATCCATATACATAACAATAAATACGAAACAATAAATTAATATTTCAATCAGATGTTGAGATTAAGCATAGCAAAACGACGTCACATTGTTTGGGCGGGAAAATACAACAATTTGATTGGCCATGGCGATATGGCTTTATTATATAGAGGGATTCTAGATCAACATTCACCATGAGTATGTTAGATTATGATTCAGATTGTGTACTTTCAATTAACAATTTATGTATATGTACATAATCTGTTGAATTTGCGCCTATATGACTAAATTAGTGTTGATTTTACAACCGTTGAAAGTGTTTATTGCTCTATATCCAAAGTCAATAATCAATCCCTTAACTTTAAAATACACCCCTCAATAAGTTGATAATGGATGAGTCTCTCTTACTCAACCACAGCCTTCAAATGTGAATGTTTGTTTACTTTAAAACACCAAAAAGTTCCCACCCATAACCCTTTTTCATGGGTACTTGTACATGCTAATTGTGTCATAATTAAGGCATTAAACTCTCTTTTAAGAAACTAATTACAAAACAAAAATTCTTTTTAATTATGTAACTGCCAATATTAATGCTTTCACGCCATCCCTCAACCTTTTCCACCGTCTAGGATGAATGAGCCAGTATTGACTACCCTAACCCACAAATTAGTGATGTCTTTCTGTTTCAGCTTCCACCCTTTAGCCGCAACTGAAAATGTAGGTTGGTTCTGTTCACGGAAATTATTTGAAGAGAAATGGAATTGAAATTCTATTAAAAAATTATTATGAAAATTGCTTTCATTATTTGATTTGTGAAAAATTTTATTTTTTTTAAATTTAAAAAAAAAAATCTTGAAAAACTTTTTTCATACAACCAAACATGCTTTAAAAACTAGGGAAATTAGACCTCTTAGTTTTAAAGTGCGCTTATATTAATTAATAACTACCCCTTCGTACTCCATTTAATATACAACAAGCATGTTTTCAAAAAAAAAAAAACAAGCATTAACACACCAATTCTCAAAAACATGATAATAGTCATTGTCCTAGACTCCTAGGCTAGGCGCCCAGAAACCACACCAACTACCAGTTGCCAGTTAAGCTCCAAAGGATTGACCAACTTACTACATTATAATATCTGTCTTCTAGTCTTATAATACGGACCCTAGCACAATTCGTTTGTCTAATTTGTTTGGCACTTTTTTATTTTACCATTTGTAGTATTTTTTTTTTTAATGCTACTGACTCTATTACAATGTAGTATCTGTCCATAAACTACTTTCTCATGAAGCACAAAGAGACAGTAACGCCTCCACTGAGGCTCGAACCCACCACCTCCCGTATAAAGGGAAGGGTTTGATGCCACTAGACCACAAGGCCCTTGTAAATTACATTCATATTAATTTGTTTAACCAAAATAAACAAGTTAGATTTAACTAATACGATAACTATTTTATCAAACATGATCAAAATATATGAGAAAATGAATCATTTTGTCATGAAAACTGCAATAAATCAGTCCTGAAGATTCCATTTTCATTCATAACCTAATCTATTTACACAACAAATAACAGTCCATGTGCAAATAATTCCCATCATATATTTGAACAGATTAAAAAAAAAAATCAAAATTTGACCAAATACACCATACGAAGAAAAAAAAAAGAAGCAAAAATCACTAAAATACACCTTTACCAATTCTTCTCACTCGAGTTAGAACTCGGTTGAGTTAGGACTAAGCAGACTTTTCCCAACTCGGTACCGAGTCCGACTCAGCCCACCTTCCAACACGTCTTCCCAATCCACATCCTCGCCGGCCGCCGTCGTCGTCCCGACCTCTCAGTGCCACCAACAACCTCTTAGCCTTCTCCTTTGCCCGCTCACTTCCTCTCTCCATTATCACTTTTAAAACCTCCGCCGCCTTTGCCTCCTTCGCCAACCCCTTGAACCTCAAACTCCCTTGACTCGGTGAGTAGAGAGCCGCCACGCAATTCTCCCGAGTCGACTCGTCCAACTCGGGGTCCCTCAGCATCTCCACCACCACCTCCACAGCGTGACCGTCCAGCAAAGCCGTCTTCCCCTCCGCGCAAACCGCCAAATTACACACTACCAGCACCACCCTTCCCGCCAAGTCGCCGCTCTTCATCATCCCAAGCAGCGCGCTGGCGGCTCCGAGCTTAATCAGCTTCGTCCGGTTGCTCTGCACCAAAGTTAAATGATAAAGCGCGAGCGCCGAGTCGTGGCGAGTCCGCTCAGTCCCAGTCCTGAGCGCGTGCATAAGCGGCGGCAACGAACCCAACACCCCAATAGCCGTCTTGTTGTCGTCCTCCAGCGCCAAGCTGAAAATCGCGCCGGCGGCGTGCTCCTGCGACTCCTCGAACCCGCCCTTCAGAACATCAATCAACAAGGGAACAATCCCAGCCCTAACGATCTTCACCTTGTTGACTTTCGCGAGCGAGATGTTGACCAATGCGGCGGCGGCGTTCACCTGAATTCCGGCGTACTTGGACACTATCAGCGGCTTCAGCGCCGATAAAAGCCGCGAAGAGCAAGGCGAGACTCTAGCTTCCTCGTTAGCCCTAGTCATCTTTCTCAGCTCGATCACGGCTTGTTCTTAGTCAAAGGCATCCAATTTGTTAAACTGCACCACATAATATCCATCCTCGGACGACGACGTAGAAGCAGAAGACGGAGCTTCGATCTCCGACGAATTCGATTGGGACGAGGGAGTGGAAAAGCAAACCGGCCGAGTAGTAAAAGGCAGCAAAGGAGACCCGCTGGCAATCACCGACTCTTCTGAGCTTGAGGAAGAGTAAAATTGGTGATTATTCCTGGGATTCAACTCCGTGGCGGCATGAGAATGCAAGACCGGAGGATGATCCGCAACTTGTCTAAGCAATTCCTTTTCCGAAACCCGAAATCTCGAATCTTCTTGACTACGAACCGACCCAACCATCATTGATCGAACAGTGGACTCCACGGCGTAATAATCCGGCTACTTGGGTTTCTCGGCGCCGGACTTTTCACACCAGCTAAGAATCGCCGTCTTGAGAGCCAAATTAATCACGGCGGTGAAATCAGGGGTGCCACCGTCGGAAAGCTGGGGTTGAAAAGCCAAATCTTTGCAGACCTGAACAGAAGTGCGCTCGAAGGTTTGGCCGGAGGAAACCACGACGGGATCGAACATTAATCCCCCCGAAATGGGGCAAAGATATTCCGTTGGAGGATCTTTCTGGTCGAGTTTAGACGAAGGCGATCTATGAAACGAAAACCACCACCGTTGTTGCTTCCCATGACCACCCATCAGATCTTTTGCAGCAAAAATGTAGAATCGGAAGTGAGGTGTGGCGGAGTGTGAAGCAGAGGAACAAAGATGGGATTTTGAGGTTAATTGGAGACGAGGAGGCGAGGATAATAATTGAGATGACAGAGTGGATCGGAGGAGATAACGTTGTAAAAACTAGAGTCATAAACACCGTAGGGCCTACTTTTTAGGTGGGATACAAAAATAGACCGCTTTTGAAAAGGTAACAAAGATGAGTAAAGTACTTTCATGGAATGCATGTTTGCTTAAAAACAAATGCATTTTGCGAATGCATGTTAACCTTTTTTTAAAAAAAACAGTTAAAAGGTAGAAAATGTGGGTATGATACATGTATGTGTACAATATTGTAGTTTAAATGAAAAAAAAATGGTATATCTCTATCTATATAAAAGCAAAATAAACAGAGCCAAAATCTTCCCGCCCAATCCATACGGCAGCGTTTAGTATATACAACTATTGGGTATATATTTTTGGGGAAAAACGTGTATTCTCAGCAGTTTCCAAGAAATCAGATATCAAATTTGTGGTATTTATATTTTTTAGCCGTCAGTTATAGTTATGAACCAATCATATTTCAGATAATTTTTTTCCCACTTATTTTTTTTCGTTTTCCCATACATAAAGTACTTTCTTAATTATGGTCATAATATCTTTGCCCGTATTTACACAAACAATGAAATTAAATGCAACGCATGGGCTGATGACCTTTCGTTGCCAAACGAAAGATTATCAACCTTAATAGAAGTCCTATTTATACATGATCTCCTATTCGTGTAAAACACTAACAAATTTCAAACACGTCCTATTTAAAATCACAAATCAGTTCCAGCGACCATGTTCATTCTTGCCAGAGATATTTCGCCAATGAATACTAGGAGTGCTATACGTCTTCGTGTGGTTAGGGCGTACGACATTCCTGAAAGAAAAGCATCGTCAATTCTCAAATCTAAAGAGTTGGTATTTCATGACCAAGAGGTAAGTTTGAACAAGCAATTACATTTCCTTGGTTATTTTTGTTATTGATAATATTATCCATGTTAAACCTCTATTCCTAATACAGGGAAGCTTCCTTCACGCACACATACCAAAAGAATATGTTGACAAGTTTAAAGATGTTTTTACGGAAGGATTAGTCTATGGTGTAAAGAACTTTTTAGTGATCACAAACTTTTACACCTTTAAAACAAGTCCACACCGATACATGTTGAAGTTTAACTACCAAACCATGGTGAAAGAGTTCAAGAATCCAAAATTTCCTATGCACCTCTATCGCCTTAAAGGTTTTGAAGAACTCAAAACAAAGCAAACTGTTGATGAGAAGGAACTATTTGGTAAAAACAAATAATGTGTCTTTTAGCTCAATATGCGTATAGAGTCTACATTTATAAACTAATGTTACTTTCTTATTTGTTATAGATGTTATAGGTAGGGTTGTCGAACTCCATGCTCCACAGGGTAAAGTAATTAATGGAAAAAACTCTAGGCTCATTGCTTTCATCATTGAGGATGCCGAGTATGTTTCCACTCTTTTCATTATTTTTTCTATTTATAATTTATAATGAACTATTTTATTAAAAAATGCAACCTAATGTATTATTTTATTAAAAAGTGCAGTGGTAATCGATTAACATGCACCGTGTGGGATGATCATGTGGCTAAGATTGAGCCATACTACAACTGCTGCCCTGAAGAACCATTGGTGGTTTTAATCCAATTTTGTAGGGCTAGGCTTTGCCTAAACAGTAAGTTTTCTATTTTTTTAAGTCATTTTTTTAAGTCTTTTTTTTTACGCCAACAGTATACTTCTGTAATCTATTTACTAGCAGTTTACCTAAGTATAAAAATACTTTTAAAACATTATGTACCTGCACTTTTGAAGCTTTATTTTGCTTTCCTGTGGCCCTTATTATGTACCTGCCAACCTGCAATCATAAACAAATTATTTTTAGGTGGAGAGGTCAAAGTCTGCTCTTCTTATGATGTCACTCAGATTCTCTTCAATGAAAAAAATCCAGTGTTTCAGGCATTTAAAGACATGTTTTCACTATTCTGTAAATTGTCTTTTTATTTGTATACATAAATGAAAACTGATATTTTTAATTTGTTGAAATCTCTTAGTCTAAACATTGACCAGACTCCTATGAAGAGCATTCTGTCCCAATCCAGTTTTAATCCTACCAGTTCTTATTCAATTTCACATGAACCTGAGATGCAACTTTGTACCATTTCCCAAATTTATCAACTAAATGAGGTATGTAAGGTCTCTTATATAGTAAATTCTGATTTCATTTGCCAGTATATCCTAATGATTTGTATTTTTTTTTATAGTATGGGGATTTCTGGGTAGCAGCAAGAGTGGTTTTCATAGACAGTTGCAAAGAGTGGTTCTATGCTTCATGCAGAACAAAGGGATGTAACAGAAAGTTATCTGACAAAGAGGGTACCATGTATTGTTTAACCTGTAATAAAACTTGGGCTGAGGGTGTTTTAAGATACAGAGTTAAAATTAGGGTGGCAGACTTGAATGGAAATGCACCTTTCTTGCTTTGGGACCGTGAATGTTGTGAACTTTTAGGAATGAGTGCTTATGATTTGGATGCAAAGCAGAACAAGGTAAGTTTACAGGTTTATTATATACAATTCTGCTCTTAATTATGTTTAATGTCTAATATCTTTTGTAGGATAAGAATGGGGTGCCTAAAGAGTTGCAGTCCTTGGTTGGCCTTAATCTTATCTTCCGAATTGCTGTTCGCAAGGAACAATTCCATAATATGCTAAACGCATTTCCAGTAATGCGTATTTTAAATGACAATGACTTAATTGAAGAATATGCTCCAGAGTTAATGCATGGTAGGGACAAAGATTTATCCTCAAAACTTGAGTTAGAGCTGACAGAAGAAGATCTTTGTGATGATGGGGTTTGTTTAAATGAACTATAACTATACAGAGCATTTCAAATTATCTTACTAAATGAGTTCTCTATGTGTATAGGATTTTGATGATGTGAATGAGGCAGAAAGTCCCTTGCAAGTGGTCCCAAACAGACATGATAAGGATTTAGCAGACAATGCAACAGTTAAGAGAGCTCTCATTGATGCGTTTTCAAGTACTCAAAGCTCAAAAAAGACAAAGGAGCATGCTGTTAAGCTTGAGAAGCTGAAAGAATTATGAAACTGTGTTTGAGAAATTTAAAACAATTACTGTTGGTTTTTGTAAGACTATGCTGTTTGAATGTGGTTTGGTTTGCTGTTTTTAGACAATGTGGTTTGGTTTGCTGTTGGTATTTCATGGTTTAGGTAACTTTGGACTGTAAGGTTACTCATGATTTAAACAATATCATGTATGCAGTTTTTTTTGTTTAAGGATATGTCAAACATATTTTCGTAGTCTTTGTTCTATTTTTTTTTGCAGGCACTCTACAATTTTATAAAAACATTGCAAGGTTTATTCAACTCAGGAGTTGCAGACTACTATACATGATCTTTGGTTCAAATCTTGCTACTATTCACCATTTCTTTCTTCAAATATTCTATCTACTAACCATTTTTTAATGTGCTTTTCACATTTTTGTTTCACGCAATGGACAAACCCTTATTTTTCAGCGTATTGAAGACTGAACAAAACACATCAGCTATGAACCAACGTATGGGGAGGAAGATTCATAAGACATTTACTTACATGGACAAGGAGCAGCATACTATTTTACAGCTTTACTTCTGTCTTCTATTCATGTAACGTACTGCAAAAAAAAAGAGGAAAAATTGTAATTTTTTGCAGTTCTAAAAGTATTACAATGTTTATAAATTTCATTTCTAGGAGCTATTTCTCTCCATACCTTTTTTTATTACAAATTCTTAATGACAACATAAAAGCCTTCAACCTGCAAATTAAAGTCAAACAATTCATTAATATAAGATAATTAACGTATATATGAAAACAAAAGAATTCATTTTTTTCTCAGTTTGGCAATGAACATGACTAGAATGACTTAAAAAATTCATGACATGACAACTACACTTTTAATGTGAACAGAAATAATGTGGCATCCAAAATGAAGCAATTCATTACAAATAATTAATTTGTGAAATACTTAGTGGAAATACAAGTTCTTTGCATGAAATAAGTGAATGCAAATACAATTGCAAAAGTGCAGTCCAGTTTTGAGCATTTTACATTTTTCTCAATTGCAACTTATATAGGTGATGGCAACCTAATATATCTGCAAAATAAACTTGCTCGAAAATCATGAAAAAAACAAATTAATTAACTTGAAAGTAAAGTTCTTATGATCAGTTTATAACTCAGTGAATTGACTTTGCTTGACAAAACAATTAACTGTAAAACTGAATACCATTTTACTTCATGCCAACTAATGAACCTGACCGAAACAACTAAGCATAATGCATATACTCAACTTGATAATACCTACGGAGCACAATTTTAGTAAACTGTCTCAAAAAACCATGAAAGAATTACTGGAAACTAATATGGTTATTATTTAATCATACAAATCATACATCTCCAATAATACAACCATAACAATAACATTACAACACACATTCAACTATTACTCCCCAAACTGATATAAAAAAAAATATTTCAAAAACTTATAATTTCAAATTACTGCAACATTATTAGCAGTCATAAAACTTTTTGCATTCCACATTTATGAGTTATCAATATTCAATGCTTTGTTTCATCTGTTTTCAAAAAACTGATTACATTCTTCAATAAATCAATCACAACTCTTAATCCATTTACTAAGTATAAAAGGAACAAATAACTTTGTCAGAAGGTGCTCTGCCAAATATCCCTACAAAACATCTCTAAACTGGACATGAAGAGGATTACTACTTCAGTTACTATTGAGTCTAAGAGACAACGACATCAGCAAAACAAAGGTATGTATTATCATCTTCTTTGTCTACATTTCTACACCAAATACCTCATCCCTACAATTTTGTAGTTATGTATACACTACTGTTTAGCCTATATCTATGTCATAAATCTTTCTGAATATAATCTGAAAAAAATGCATGCAATTTTAATCTGGACGCATACTCAACACATTAAACTTAAATAATTAAATCAAACTTTTTTTGCAAAATAAACACAGTTTTGTGATTTTCAATCTGAATATGTGTGTAGATAGAAACTTATCTTCATTTCGGTAGAACTAAGAAACGTAAAAATCATCCAGTAGAACTAAAAAACTTAGCTTCATTTCTTTAGTTATGAAATACACATCTTGAATCTACCTTACCTGCAAAAGAAAGGTAAAAACCAACACTGTATTACAACAAAATCATCCAGTTCAACACAAATAATACACATATATCTTACAATTATACCGATTGTGAACTCAAAATATAGGAACATAAAAAAATGTACTTATCTGTCTTCGATTTCCAGTACGGAGGTGAAGTATAATCCGGATCTGAGTTCAAAATGCCGCCTAAGGCAACACCCATCTTCGAATCGAATGCTTACACTGAAAATCGATAAAATAGATTTCAACCTAAAGTAATCTTTTCGAATCAAACTGAGATCTGGAAATCGTTGTTCACTTTCGAATAAATTGGGTATTATCGAAGCAATAATATCGAAGAAACACCAAGAACCCAAGCCAAGAACCCAGGCTATCAAAAACCCAGGACAAGAAAAAATTTCGATCTCTAGCTTAGTTAGAAGACCGATTTGAAGCTCAAATGGTAGGATTAGTAGTCAGCTGATGTCGACCAAGCTTCTAGATGAATGAAGAAGATGGTGTATAGTTACATATGTTTATATATATATTGTATATATCACTATTTACATACGATAGTGTATATTACTGTATTAGTGAAAGGAAAAACATAATAATACATATTTCAGTATTCTTTTGTAATTATTAATGTAATATTAAAATTAAAATATGGTTAATTTTGTAGTATAATCGATATACTTTAACTACGTACTATTATCTGAATTTGATTACATTTTGTTGCTTTTTGGGCGTGATTTTAAGTTGTATTTTTAACAGAAAATGGTCAAATGACATCTAATGAAAATATTGGGACGCCATGCGTACATAATTTTTTGGATCATAGTACTCAACGGCAGGTATTTGGTGTATTTCAAGATTCATTATCCACACCGTTAAGTGTGGTTACTAATGGTAAGTACACTATTTTTTCAAATTATTATTTACAAAATTCACGTTACATGACTGGTGCTAACAAAGGAACAAAAGTTTTGATTCCAAGAATGTCAATGTCACCATCCGATCCAAGGTTGCCCTTCAAGTTTCAACGAAAATAATTTCCATTGATGTTATCATATGCAATGACCATTAACAAAAGTCAGGGCCAAACTTTGTCACATGTAGGATTGTTACTAAAGAAATCGGTTTTTGTACATTGCCAGTTGTACGTTGCTGCATCTCGAATTAACAATCCCGATGGTTTAAAAATTTTAATTGTGAATGACTCAATGACAACTTCTACAACAACCACTAATGTCGTATTTCATGAAGTCTTTAATAATTTGTAATTTTCAATTTTTATTGTAATAATTTCTAATTTTCTTATTTATTTTATTGTAATAATAACAAATCTCTTCTTTTTGTTGCATTACCAATTGCAGTATAATTTATTCTTTTTTCTAACTTCCTTCAAATTTAACAATAAATTTAACAATTTTCATACCGTGCAGCGCACGGGCAACTTACTAGTATATATGTATAAGGAGAAAAAAAATAGTATTGTCCTTATTAAATGATTGTTAGTTAATTAGAATGTACTAATTATTACATAATTATGAGGAAAATTAAATATAATTAACAATAATGTGTAATTAATGTATAATAATAATGGGAACTAAATGTTTAATAATTACATGTTCCATGTGGGGCACCGCCACGAGCTGAGTTTGGTGTCGGAAGGGACCCGCGACGGAGCTTTCATCTGTTGTGACTGTGATGAACAGGGGTACGGCTGGGCTTACCTGTGCCTCCGATGTGGCTATGAAATTCATCCTAAATGTGTGAAAACTATCATCATGGAATCAAATAAGAGTTAATTTGCTGGTTTTTGCAGTCATTGTGCTGGTTTTTGCAGTCATGAAGGTCCTGTTTCAAGTAATTGATAATAGAATAAAATTTCTCATTTCGTAAAGATTTTGTTGAGAGTGTAGACACCGAAAATTTGAACCGACAAATGGACCGATTAAATTATTATTGGGCTTAATTTTAGATGGATTATTGGACCAATTTAATTAATTGAGTTATGAAAATTAAATTGGTTTAATTAGCCCAGTTAAATTGATATTGGGCTATTGAATTAATTAACGGTCCAAGCCCAATTCATATTTAAATTTAATTTTAATTATAATAATTATAATTTAAATATAATTTTATTATATTTGAATTTAATAATTATAATTAATTTGAATTTGAATTAGGTGATAGAGTTTTGAACCTGGACTTGATTGTGGCAATGTTCATCCCTTAATTAGGAGTTTGTTGAGGGAAGTTGGTTGCACACTCCACTATAAATAGAGCCCCCCATTTCCCATTAGAAGCACACCTTGAAGATTGAAGACTTGAGAGCATTGAAGGCATTGAAGGCATTCTGAAGCGGTTAGAGACTTGAAGTATTTTGACGGTTCCAGTTGAATATTACGCCCTTGAATCCCGGAAGGCTACGCCACTTGAATCCCGGAAAGCTACGCCATTTGAATCCCGGAAGCTACGTCAATTGAATCCCGGAGGCTACGCTATTTGAATCCCGGAGGCTACACCACTTGAATCCCGGAGGCACTTCAGTAGAACACGTCAGTGAAGAATCAGAGGACTACACAGAGATTTTGTACCCGCACCTTCAATTACACACACACTGTAACCCGATATTGTGAATATATACAATTTCGAATTTTTTGTGTTTACAGATTTTGGCACGCCTAGTGGGACAACTCTGCCTCTCATCTCTTCACTTCCAAGCTATACAAAGAATCCAAATGGCATCAAGAAAGACTTACGCTCAAGCTACCGGCTCTAAGGCATCTTCTGTGGCCAGCTCCGACAGGCGCGAGGTGCAAGGTGCACTGACTCGGAGTCGAGTGAGGGACCTAGGGGTGGAGTTGACCGAGACCCGAAACATTGCTCGCAACGTCGTCCGAAGGCTTGGAGGCGTCTCCATCGGCTCAAAGAAAGCTACATATGATAGGGGTTCATCCTCAACAACAGAGACCGTTGGTAGCAAGAGTCCTATTCCCTCAAATGAAGCTACTCGAAGCGAAAGTCCTCCCCCTACTCCCTTAAGCACAACTACCAGTAGCAAGGGCCCTGCGAGTCCTACTCCATCAGGCGAGCCCCTTAGCAGCGGAAGCTCATCTCCCATATCTCATCCATCGCCGATGTGGAAACCAGCCTCGGAGTGGACCCACGTCTACACAGTCATGCCCGCTATGGCAACAAACGCAGCTTCGGTGGAGGAACAGCTAGCAAGCATCACCAAAGCTCTGGAGGGAATAAGCGGGCTCCTTCACAGTTAGGAAATGGGGATTAATGATCTAAGTGAAAAGGTGGAAAGCGGAAAGAACGGCGAAACAAGTCGAGCTTCCGAGAAACGACCTCAAACCCAAGAAGAGGCTATTGACGTTGAGTCGCCACGTCATCAAAGCAGGCACATGGAAGAGACTACCTCTCGCCCGCATCCAGCTGAAGGAAGTATTCAAGTTTCTGGGGGCATGATACACGTCGACCAGCTGAATGACTATATCATGGGAGCAATCAAAGGGAGACTCGCGGGAGGACAACCTTCGTACACTTACTCCAAGCCTTACACCCAAAGGATTGAATAAATGAAGATGCCGCTGGGCTACCAACCTCCCAAGTTTCAACAGTTCGATGGAAAAGGCAACCCGAGACAGCACATCGCCCACTTTGTGGAAACTTGCAACGATGCTGGAACATATAGAGATTTCCTCGTCAAGCAGTTTGTTCGCTCTTTGAAGGGCACCGCCTTTGACTGGTACACTGACTTGGAGCATGGCTGCATCGACAGCTGGAGTGACATGGAGCGTGAATTCTTGACTCGTTTCTATAGCACAAGAAGAACTGTTAGCTTCTTGGAGCTCACCACCGCTCGCCAATGGAAGGATGAACGCGCTGGCGCTTACATTGAGAGATGGAGGGAATTGTGTCTCAACTGTAAGGAAAAGATATCACAAAGTTCAGCAATTGAGATGTGTATCCAAGGCATGCACTTCGGGCTATCATACATCCTGCAAGGTATCAAGCCTAGGACATTTGAGGAATTATCCAGCCGTGCTCACGACATGGAGTTGAGCATTGAGAACAACTGAGGGCTCAATATGTCAAGTGTGCCTAGCTCCTCTAAAGCACCTGCAAGGCAAGAAGTCAAGAAAGGGGGCAAACCCTTCCCAAAGCAGGAAATGAAAGAAGCTATGAACGTGAAAACATCACCGGTGCGGGTTTTCACCAAAGTGACTGAGAAGCCTAGGCCTAGGTCATTCTTTGGGCCATCAAGGGGAACTAGAATCATTGAAGAGATGCAGCAGAAACAATATCCATTCTTGGACTCTGATGTTTCACCCATGTTTGATGAGTTATTAAAACTCAAGTTGATTGAATTGCCCGAGATGAAGCGCCCCGAAGAAGCCTCTAGCATGGATGACCCCAAATATTGCAAGTATCATCGCCTCCTCGGACACCCAATTGAAAAATGTTTTGTTTTTAAAGATAAGGTGATGGCGCTAGCTCGTGATGGAAAAATTGAACTTACTGATGCGACGGCAAGCTCTAACCAAATCTCATGTGGAATGTTTGCACCATTACTCATGGAGGATGATGAGAAAGATGGGGGAAAGCAATGCAAACGCCCGCTTCCCTTTATTGTGAAACACACTGGGGGGCAACACTCAAAACTGCCACAGGTTGATTCGGTTTACGAGAGGGATTGGGTACTCGTTACCCGTAGAAAGCAAATGAATGATGTTGGGCCTGTTAGGCCATTGAAGAGAATGACGAAGCGATGGATTAAGAAAAGGCCAGCAAGAGACCTCGTTTCTGACGTGAAGAAGAAGGGGCATCCCAACAAGCCGCGAACACCGGTTACCCTGGCTCAATACATGCCAAAGGTGTTTCATCAACATAGGACGGATATTCTTGGGGCTAGCCTGAACACTAAGGAAAAGCATGTTGAAGTTGAAGAATGTTCATTCCCTGTGGTCGAAGGAAGCGACGAGATCCAAGTCCACAAGGCCACATCTTTCACCACCGAAATAATATTCAAAGATGAAGATCTATTGCTGGGTGGAACGCCTCACAATCGCCCACTATTTGTTGAAGGTTATGCTCGCGAGCAAAAGATTAAAAGAATCTTGATTGATCAAGGATCGTCCGTGAATATTCTTTCACTCCGAGCTGTGAAAGAACTTGGTATTGCAACTGATGAACTCTCGCAAAGCCGCTTGATGATTCAAGGATTTAATCAAGGCGGGCAAAGAGCCTTGGGTATTATTAGACTCGATCTCAGGATCGGATCTTTGAGTTCAAGTACTTTGTGTTATGTAATAGATGCAAGGACATCCTATAATCTGTTGTTGGGTCGACCTTGGATACATGAGAATGGAGTAGTTCCTTCATCATGGCACCAATGCTTAATGTTTGAGAAAGGCGGTGTGATAGAGAAGGTCGTCGCCGATGAAATTCCATTCACTGAGGCAGAGTCATACTTTGCAGATGCGAAATTTTACTTAAAGCAACAAGTCGTTGAAGACGACGTTGATAAAAGCGGTAGTGATACACCTCCCAATCCGAAATGGAAGGGTAAGCAAGTCGTAGACCAAAGTCAGTGTGACAAGGAACTTGTTTTCCCATTAACAAGAATTGAACCATTTAAAGCCACTCCGGTCAACTCGTTGGAAGATCAAGTGCGGGTGGGAACAAGTCAGACATTGCCCGAAAAACGCACAGATGGTTTTGACCCCAATGCCTATAAACTCCTGTTTAAAGCAGGCTTCGACCCCAAGGAACCGCAGAAATTGGGTAGGATCATTCCAGAAGCCGGTGGTAGAGGCAAGTCAAACCAGTAGGACCCACATGCACGCAAAGGATTAGGCTATGTCCCTCCTAAACTTGTGCGAATTTTTATAAATAGAGCTTCAAGCAACTGTATATCTACAGATGAAGGTGAGTGTGATCCACAACTCACTCCTGCCAATGGCAAAAGGAAGTCAGTTTTCAAGAGAATAGGGAAGATAGAGTCTCAACGCTCAGTCTTTGATAGATTGGGGTCAAACCCTCAAGCCCCCAAAAGAAAGTCAATCCATGATCGACTTGGAGTTGTCCAAGATGTGAAAAAACAACGCAAGTCATCCTGTTGAAGCGGAACCTTCTAAAAGGCCTCGAAGCATGATTCCTTCTCGTATGAGACGAGAAACAGATATTCATATTTCATGCGGAGAAGTGCTGAAAGTCCAACCTAGGACCATTGTACACACTCGTGTACAGAAAGGGGAGAATGAGGAAAGCGTTGGCTCAAGTGATGATGTAACACCACCTCAAGGCGAGGAGGCGTCGTCTTTCCACATCACCCTATGTGATGAGATCCCGATTGAGGGAGAAGACGCAGAAGAGGCACCCCACGAGCTAGAGGAAGGGGTACGAGCTGCAATAGACGAATTAAAGGAAGTTGATCTAGGAACTCCTGAGAATCCTCGGCCTATCTTCAT
>CM008343.1:24949680-24966941 GCA_002525835.2 Ipomoea batatas
CGAAAGAAACAAGGAAAAAGAGAAAAAAAAACAAACAGGAAAAAGAAAGCAAAAAGCGTGAAAAAAAAAAGAAACAAACAAACAGTATATGTTATGCTGTAATATTAAAAGCAAGAGGAATGGTAGTGCTGCAGAGTGGAAAGTAGTATGTGGGTCCCTCTTGAGGCAATGTGAAATTGCATTCCCAATAAATGTTATTACACTTCTGCAACATCACGTGAATATCCTGGGAAGTCACAATACCAGCTCAAGTTGCCTCCATAAGACATTATAATTTATAAGTAGTGTTTCTTTTCCTTTCAATGGCAGTAGCGACTCGACAGTAGAGAAGCAAGCCTCCGCATACAATCCAACGGCAAAGGAAAATGCAAGCTGGTAGAGAACTAACGCCGACGAAAATAGCGACTCAACTGCTTTGAACTCCGACACTGGCGATTCACGACCGACGGTATTGCCAGCGAAGAACTCCAGCAGTTTTAGCGACGAAAGTGACAGGGGATCCCAGGTTGAAATTTCTTGATGGTGGAGAAGTGAAGCACCGAAAAGGGCCTTCAAGCTGTTTCGAGCGATACGGTCAACGGTGGCGGCAGAGGGCTTCAACAGCAACGAACTTCCGGCGGTGCAACCTCTCCAGTGAGAAATTTCAGCAGCAACGGAAGTCTGTTTACCCCAGGTAGAAACTCACTCTCCGGCAGTATCAGCGATACCACGCTCCGGTGATTGTTCTACCCAAGCAGATTTTCAGTTGCTCCTCTTTGAAGCAATTTGACAATGAGAAAAGAAGACCTCGGCGGCCCGGGGAAGAGGGATCTGCGCACTCAAGTAGGAACCCATTCTCCGGCAGTATCATCGATACCACGCTCTGATGGTTGCCCTACTTGACTGGCAGGTTTCCCATTGTTCTTCTTTATTGGGTTTGTGAACTCCATGGCTTCTTGATTTTTGTTATTTCTTGAATGCTCTTCCACTTTGTAAATGAAGATGCGTTTGGGAAAGATAAAAAAATAATAATAATAAAAAGCAAGAATAAAGAATTTACCTGATTGAAAAGGCAAACTGCAAATCAATTCTCCTTAATCTGCTGCGTCGAGCTTGGTGATGATTGATGAAGCTAATGAGTTTTGGCTCTATTTATAGGTGATTTTCAGAGTGTTTAAGTCCTACATGGGGTCAAGAGTTTGAGTTTAATTGAGAGTCTGAATATTATCGCAGATAACTACGATAGAGGAGATAAACGTGGTCGTTGTTGAGTTTAGATATAATTTTAAAATCCTAATATATCAGTCCTGAATTGTTTAAGGCTTTACTGGTCCATATTGGAACTCTAATGGGATTACGTGTAAGACGAGGGAGTTGGAATCTTGATTCAGTTATTAATGTTGAAGAGGGGTTCAGTTGTTATTGGGCTTTGGATTGGCCTGATCTTATTTGGAGTAGGTATGGATTGTTGCTCAAAATGTTGGGTTCAAAAACTGTCTAAGCACCTAGTTGGGCTCTTGGAATTAAAATGCAGTGGGCTAATTTAACCATTGATTTTGGGTTCGTGCAAATGACAAGCATATATTTGGGCTCATGGAGTTTAGATGCATTCTAAGCGATTGTTTGTTAAGCATCGAGACTTCTTCGCTCCAAGCACATCGAGCGGCATGTCCCAACAAGTCTCGAGGGGGCAATTTGTAGACACCGAAAATTTGAACCGACAAATGGACCGATTAAATTATTATTGGGCTTAATTTTAGATGGATTATTGGACCAATTTAATTAATTGAGTTATGAAAATTAAATTGGTTTAATTAGCCCAGTTAAATTGATATTGGGCTATTGAATTAATTAACGGTACAAGCCCAATTCATATTTAAATTTAATTTTAATTATAATAATTATAATTTAAATATAATTTTATTATATTTGAATTTAATAATTATAATTAATTTGAATTTGAATTAGGTGATAGAGTTTTGAACCTGGACTTGATTGTGGCAATGTTCATTCCCTTAATTAATTAATTAATTAATTAATTAAGGAGTTTGTTGAGGGAAGTTGGTTGCACACTCCACTATAAATAGAGCCCCCCATTTCCCATTAGAAGCACACCTTGAAGATTGAAGACTTGAGAGCATTGAAGGCATTGAAGGCATTCTGAAGCGGTTAGAGACTTGAAGTATTTTGATGGTTCCAGTTGAATATTACGCCCTTGAATCCCGGAAGGCTACGCCACTTGAATCCCGGAAGCTACGTCAATTGAATCCCGGAGGCTACGCTATTTGAATCCCGGAGGCTACGCCACTTGAAACCCGGAGGCACTTCAGTAGAACACGTCAGTGAAGAATCAGAGGACTACACAGAGATTTTGTACCCGCACCTTCAATTACACACACACTGTAACCCGATATTGTGAATATATACAGTTTCGAATTTTTTGTGTTTACAGAGAGTAAAGTGAAAAATACTTTGTGAATACAGCAAGTAGGCCTTTTGACCTCTGAAGAAAGCGGTGGCCTGCGGCGACGAGTTCGGCGGCAGGGCGGTCGCACGGTCGTGGCAGCGGGTAAGTTTTGGGATGAAGTTTTACCGTTTAGGATGGAGTAAAATTAGGGTTGTTGGTCTTGGACCCACTATTTAAATATTTTTTATTCTAATATTTCAAAAAATAAATACATAATTAGGTCTTTATTATTTTGTATTTATATACGGTATTCTTTTCGTATTCTCTAAGTACATTGTACAATATTTTAATTTGAAATAAATATTATAAAAGATAACAATGCATTCTGAAGATGCATGTTCAAAAAGGGAAACATGCATCCTACAGTGTAGTATTGCCCATATTTGTATCACAATAATTTCCGTCCTCTTTTTGTATCCCACCTAAAAAGCAGGCCCTACCGGCGAAACCACCCGTCAAAACTAACCCCGTAGAAAGGGTCAAGTAATTGTGTGTTTAGCGCAGTTAATCTCTTATTATAATAAAGCCAGGGGATTTGGAATGTAAGATTGCCCCATTCTCCCGCTCAAAGTTTTGAATTTTTTTCCCTTTTAGATTTTGTATTAAAAAGTATCTATATTCTCTATATATAAAATAGCAACAACAACAGCATTAAATGTCGTCTTCTAAACGGCGTCGTAAATGCACAAAATTTTGGCCAAATTCCCGCCCAACAGAAAACGGTGTCGTTTGGCAGCTACACTTTGGAGGATGAACACCGCGTCGTTACACGTAATATAATTAGGTTTTGGTAAGCATTCCAACATTAAAGGGCGCCGTTTAGAAGGTTCCAATTACATCAAGTGATTTTCAAATTTGCCGGTAAACATTATAGGAAACCGAATCGTCACTAACGATTCGATTATCTATGATCAATTATAGCAGTGTTTCACGCTGCCATATAGTGACTAGCCGTCATTAACGGTTATCGTATCAAGGCAACCATTATTACAGTCCATTTAGAACTCTTTCACTTCTACACATCTACATCTCACATATATATTACATGTTATATTAAGCTAGATATCAATACAGATACATTCTCCATATTTAGCTTTTGCGTTCTGCTGCACAACTGATCTCTATCATGGGGATGTATTGTCTCGCCAATCATTTAACTGCCTTCAACAGACGTAGTGCTATGAAGCTACGAGTGATGCGTACGTACTGCGTAATGGAAAGGAGAGGGTCTACTGAGATCAAGAGCAAAGAGGTAGTCTTTCATGACGAAGAGGTAAGTATTTGCTGCAAAAAATACATCATGAATCTGCAAAAAAAAAAAAAGTTGCACGTTAGGTTTTTTCATTTAGTTCTGTTTAGTTTTTTTCCTACAAATGCTAAGCACATAAATATGGTACTATCTGTTCAGGGAACTGTTATCCATACCCATATACCAAAGGACATTCTTCCTAAATTCCTTAACAGTTTTGTTGAAGGAGATGTCTATTGTGTAAAAAACTTCTTTGTGGTAGCCAACTGGCATACTTATAAAACCAGTATGCATGAATACATGTTGCAATTCAATGGTGAGACTATTATGAAAGAATATAGGTCTGGAAATTTCCCCAGACACATGTACAGATTAAGGGCATTCCAAAGTTTGAGGAGTAACCCAACCATAAATGACAAAGAGCTATTTGGTAAGCATTCAAAACTAGGATTTCAGTCCATTATTTATTTTAGAAAAATGTTTACTGTTTGGGTGCATTTTTTGACAAAGAGCTTTTCGTATAGATTTAATTGGTCGTGTGGTTCAAATTCATGCTCCACAACAGAAGACCATTGCTGGCAATGATACTAGACTAATTGACTTTGTGATAGAAGATTCACAGTAAGTAAAGTATTTACTAATTGAAAACACAAGTACCATTCATATTTACTTGACTAAATATTTTCATTTGATTGGTTTAAAAAATAGGGGTAATCGTCTAACCTGTACATTTTGGGATGAACATGTTGCAAAAATTGAGCCTTTCTACCAATCTCCTGGTAATGAGCCTCTGTATGTTTTGATCCAGTTTTGTAGACTGAAATTTGGTGTTAGAGGTAAGTCACTCAGTTGTTTATCAAAGTAGTTTAAATTAAATTCAATATGTATACCTATACTAACATACACAGAGTTCATGTCAGATGGTGATGTTAAAATCTATTCTTCCTATGATGTTACTCAAATTCACTTTAATATTGACTGCCCTGAAATGCAACAGTTTAAAGAAAGGTAAGTTTACATTCACTTATGCCTCTTAATAGATTTATTTTTGTTTTTATATTCGTTATATTCGTTATTAGAAGAACATTTAGAGACATGTTGTGCTAAGTTATTTTATTTTGGAGTAATATAAGAGAATATAGTGATTTTATTGATTTAGAATCTGTGTAAAACTAAAGAGAATTAAAATAGTGAAATAAAAAATACTATACATAACAAAGATTGAATACATTCCTAATAATTCAATCTAATATTTTATATCTATAGAGAACTGCACTACATACTTAGTGTATACAGTCTTCTGTGGTTATAGCAGTGCTCCAAGCATTAACTTTAGTTGTCATGACCTTACACCTTGAATCCTGCAAGAATGAAAAAAAAAATTCCAAAAGTGGTTATGTCAAACAATCCACATTTTTTTAAATGTGGTAAATGTTATACTCCTGTCAATCCATGTTATGGTTTTACCTGCAACATTTTTTTAATACAGAAATTAAAAGGAATAACATAGTTTTTCCATATCCAAAGTTGGGTGTACAGTTTAAAACAATTCACAACAGCACAAACGAAACATAAGTGTCATACACCATCATAACACAATTGTCCAAAAAAAGCACTCATAGAACACAGTCAATCAATCTTCTCTAACTTCACATGTGTAACACCCCACTTTTTCCACATAAGAAAATACGGATTTTTATTTATTTATTTACAATTCAACTATACAACAGCGGAAACTCAACAATAAAAAGGAAAAAGGGGCGTTATGCCACGTTCGAGTATCTCACTTATACTCAAACGCACAGGCTAAAATCAACTAATAACTATCACAACTTTCTAATTAATACAACAGTGAATTCTAATGGATTAAATTATAATATCTATATATGATATTAAGGCAATTCGCTCTCATGCTCAATGCCATGTAGTTCGTGCCTGCAAAATAACTAAAGATGGGAAAACAATGTCAGCACGACGGCTGGTAAGACTTACTCCACCCCGTAAAATATTTTGCACATAGCACTTTGGAGCACATAATTCCATATTAACCCCATAGAATATTTCTTTTTTAAAATATTTTGCACATAGCATACAATGTAGTATCTGTTCATAAACTGTTTTCTCAAAGTACTGAAGCACAAAGAGACAGCAACGCCTCCACTGAGGCTCGAACCCACCACCTCCCGTATACTGGGAAGGGTTTGATGCCACTGGACTACAAGGCCCTTGGCATATATACTCATTCTTAATTCAATCAATTTATCATGGATTCTAATTTCATAAAACATTTCATAATAAATAATAATCAAATAATCATTTAATTCCTCATAAAATACTATACTTTCACAACTTATCATTTTCATAAATAATAGGAATCAAATATCAATTCACTCACATAAATAATTATTTAACTCCACATAAAATTCCATAATATCCACAGTTTTTTTCATTTTCATAAATAATAGGATTTAATCCTTTATTTACCATAGTATACATTTCAAAAATTATAAATTCTCAAATTTCTTAAAAACTTTACTTTGTGCTATACTTGCACACTATAAAATACATATGGAAGCACATCAATCACACATAAATGGGACAGGGTCCTTTATACTAAGGCCCTAGTGAACAGCTCCACACTGAACACTCCGCAAAATTCCCATGCCAATGGAATCAGGACTCTAACCTTAAGTGTGCACACCCCCGAGTGAGGATTCCAAGCCTCACCGGGAAGTTACTAGTCTTAGTATTCAGGGATTTTTCTTACCGAATACTCCTCAAAACAGGGTACAAAGACCCTAGTGGTAGGCATAACCTAACCACTCCTCAACTCAACAGGACAATAAATGCCCTAGTATCCGGGGATGGTTCTTACCGAATACTCCTCAAAACAGGGTATGAACCCTAGTGGTAGGATTACCCTAACCACTCCACAACAGGGCATAGCCCTAGTATCCAGCATATAACTGAACACTCCTCAACGTAAAGTTTTCACAAAGTCAACATAACTTCCATAGTTTGAAAATCTTTTATTTAACATAAAACTTTCTCATAGGCATCATAATAAATTTTCTGAAATAAAATCATACTTGGACTTTAAATTAATCCCACAAAAGGGTAACTAATATAACATTTCATGTTTTTTCCTTAGAAAAATTCATTTCTCAAATAAATAGAACAAATTCACATCCCAATCAAACTTTCATAACTTAGCATAAGAGCTTGTTTATAATCATCATAATTATTTTGTAAATAAATTTGTACTTGAATCTTAAATCAAACCTCACAAAAAGAGTATCTTTAAAATGACAACATGATAATTTCTTTCAATTCTCTTAAGTCTAAAACTTAGAAAGCTCATTCCCCAGCTAAATAATACAAAAATCCACAATATAGTCAAATTGTAAAAATATGACATTTACTTGTTTTGGACATAAAAGAGATCCCATACATACACAACCTAAGTAGAAGAATAAATCACATTAATATATATTAACATACATATGATCACATACGGCACTTTACATTTAAAATTTAAATTATCATTTTTATATAAATAACAAACATAGGTAAGCAATTTATAACCTACTACAACATATATTTATAGAATAAATATTTACATACAAATCATAGCATTTATAACCAACAATTTAAGTTGTAACACCACTGATTTTTGAGCACCTTAAAATTATTATACTAAGTGTTGTATCCTTAAATTGGTCCATTTTAAATTATTCTATCATATTGTTTGACTCAAATTATATTAAAATTATTTTATTACTCTCCTCAAGATTATTCCTAGTTTAGAAATCCTTGGGCTCCAAGTTTGGCTTATTATTATTATATTAGAAATCCTTGGGAATTTTAATATAATTTGAGTCAAACAATAATTTATACTAGTACAACGAACAAAATACATTTCTTTGAAATACAACCTCTAGATTATCTAATAAAATAAAATCCAAATACTAATCTAGAAGGTGTAAATATGAGCTTTCTCTATTTTTTCAACTTCTTCAAGGACTGAATCTATATCATCAAAGCTCCAAGGGTCTTGTGACCAGATATCCTCCTTCTGATTTTGGCTTAGCTCGTAATAGTACTGATTTCTTGCTGACTTTATTCTTTCATGGTAGATCTCATTATCTTGCCTGATATCTGGCTGAATTCCTTGTCTGGGCCAAATTTCTTTTGGAATGACTTTGTTTTGGGCAAAGATGTACCTCTGCATTTCTGGATAGTCTTCTTCTCGAATCATAATAGATTCCATGTGTTGCTCATAAATCTTCATGAATGGTTCTGCATGTCCTTCCAAAAATCTGGATACCCATGTTGTGACTTCTCTATGCAGATGAACTGTGAAAAATTCTGGACCTTCTTGACATAATTTCTTCCAATATTTTAATGGATAAAACCAAGTTAAGAATTTTATTAAATCTTTCTCATCAGAAAGATCTAACTCTTCTCTTAAGCTAGGTTTATGGAATTCCATTAAAATATGATATTCATGGCATAAATACCAAAATATCCAATTTAACTCTTCTGGCCAATTTTGAACTTGAGCAATAAAAATCTGGGCAAATGGATATTGAGGATGAATACCATATAGTTGTAGCATGTGGCCTCCATGGTATCTGAATAGCCTGACTTCCCAATCTGTCCTCCTTTCTTCAAGGTATTCATGGCTCCATGGGTACTGGTTGACATCAATGTCTGGTGGGAAATCTGCATTTGATGTGGTGCTCTGACTGGAACTTCCTTCACTGAACATATAAACTTCACAGGGCTTGGACTGGAACTGGAGTTGAGGAACTTGCTGTGGTCTGGATAAGAAGTCTGCAACCACATTCTTCTTTCTTGGGATATGGCGAACATCATAGTTATATCTGGAAAACCATTGTTGCCATCTTAGAGCTTGTGCTTGCGGGATCTCCTTCCTTTTGAACTGCAACATCTTTGGAAAAGCTGACATGTCTAACTCAATGAGAAATTTATAACCGATCAAATGAAAATTAAATTTTTTAATTCCATTTTTTACGGCTAAAATCTCTTTGTAAGTGGAGTGGTAATGTAGTTCTGCATCTTTGAATCTGCCGCTGGAATAACCACAAACAAGCCTTTTCCCTTTGACTTCCTGTAAGAGTATTGCTCCCCAATAGTAATCACTGGCGTCTGTTTGTAGAATTCTGAGTCCTTCTCCTGCTGGGATGTGTAGTGGTGGTAACTCTCTGGTGTGCTCTTTCATCCATCGGACTGCTTTGGTTTGTTCTATGCTCCATTCTGGTGGTGATTTCTTCAACATCTTGGTGAGGGTACTGACATGAGGGGCTATGTTGGGAACAAAATCTCGGATATAATTAATTATACCAAGGAATTGTTGAACTTGCTGCTTGGTGAGGTTTTCATCAGGAAATTTGAGTAACTCCTGAGCAATATGCCTTCCTGGTTGAAATTTTCCCTGGTCAATATCCATTCCTAGAAACTGGACCTTCTGCTGGGCTAGGAACATCTTCTTTTCAGATAACATGATCCCAAATTCTTGGCATATCTCCATGAATTGTCTGATCAATTGGATGTGTTCGTCCATGGTTTTGCTGAATAGTAAGATGTCATCAATGTAGATCAAAGCTCTGTTAAGGATTGGCTCAAAGATCTTGGTCATCACCTTCTGGAATTCACTGGGTGCAGTTTTGAGACCAAAAGGCATTACCTTCCATTCAAGATGATATCCTGGGATACAAAAAGCTGTTTTGTATCTTTCTTCTGGCTTGATTCCTATCTGCCAAAATCCTGCTTTGAGATCGAACTTCGAAAACCATTGGGCTCCTGGGAGATATGAAAACATCATAGATCTCCTTGGTAATGGGAACTTGACATCTTTGAGGTACTGGTTCAAGGGTTGATAATTGATCACAAGCCGTAACTTTCCTCTTGCTTGTTCAGCTCGCTTGTTCACATAGAATGCCTCACATGCCCATGAAGATCTGGATTCTGTAATTAATCCTAGCTTCTGCAGTTCCTTGCACTCCTGGATCGCCATTTTGAGATGTTGTGGATTCATTCCTGAGTGGCTGGCTTTGGTAGGGTTGATCACCTTTCCTTCTTTGAATTGGAGTTCAATAAAGAATTCTTCCCTGGTCCAAAGGGGCTTGCTGTGTTTCTTTATGAATTCATCATGGGAGTCTGCACATAATTGATCTACTAACTGCTGCTTGATCTGGGTAATAGTATCCATGAAGTTGAGTTGCCACATTCTGCATTCTTCCTCATAGGGCTTGAAGTAAGGACCTTTACTGATTCCTTGTGCCTGAACCAACACATTCATCATCTTGAAAGCATCAAATCCTAATAGTAGATCTCTCCTTGGAAGACCGCATCCAAGAACATGAATTTGAATTTTGCAGTTTGGCAATATGCTAATCTCCAATGGCTCCTTGGTCTCGAGTCCAGCATCAAAGTCATCTCCAGATGCTGACGTAAGACGTTTCTGAGATGGCCTCCATGCTTCTTCAGGTAGTAACTTTGGGTTCATCATAGAGAATTGAGCTCCAGTATCAACAAGAGCTATGGCATCGAACTTCTTGCTTGACTGGTGTTTGATCTGGACTTTCACATGGGGTGCCTTAAATTCCTCTTGTTCTTTTATCCCAAAATTGTATGAGATAAAATCCTCCTCTGGAACTTCATCTTCTATGGAAAAGATTGTTTCTGCTGAGGGTTCGTCTTCTGGGCTAAGATAACCATCAAGGTCTTCTTCAGCGATGTCATCATCAATAAGGGACATGATTTCTGATATCATTTTGGCTGCTTGCTTCTCCTTGCAATCTTTGGCATAGTGTCCAGGCTTTCCACAAACAAAGCATTTGTTGGATGCTTTATTTCCTTTCTTTTTTGGTTGGACTTTCTGGTTCTGAGATTTTCTGAAGTATCTCTTCCTTGGCCTCCATCCAATTCTTCTAGTGTTCTGAGGATTTCTTCTGAAGCGAGTAAAATTCCTTCGTCTTGCTCTGGGTTTGTCTCCACATACTCCATTGCATGAAGAGCCTATTATAAGGTTCGGCTTCTGGCAAGCCTTGGAAAGAACTGATTCATGCTTCTTCAGGATCTGGAACTTGTTGTGGATCTGACAGATTCCCTCAAGACTTTCAAATATTGCCTGCCTAATCTGCCCAGTTGAAAGATGTGTTATAGACCCATAATTCTTCTTGATAAGCTGGTCTGTGCTGTCTGCTAACAGAGATGGTAAGGATGAAACAAAAGCCTGCTTGAGATTGTTGTCAAATCCCAAGAAATAGAAAACCTTTGTCATCCTTTTGAAGTGTTCCTCTAAGTGCTTCTTCTCATAAGACAGACACTTCATTCTGAAAAACTCCGTTCTCTTTTGCTCTACTTCATCTTCATGTTTTCCCAGAAATATGAAGTAAATCATTGAGACAGCTTCCTGGAGGGGTAGTCCTAAGAACATAATCTTAAATGCACCATCTGCTTTAGACCACCAATCTTTGAGAATTCCAGTGAACTTTGCTGTAAATTCCATCAAGATTTTGAAAGTATCCCGTTCTACTAGATTCCTAGTAGTCATCCATGTATGGAACTCAGCAAACTTATCTCCCCACTTTTCTGGTGGTAAATCATCAATTGTAAAGAATTGATAATTTACTCCTTTGTGCATTACCAATTCTGTGGCATTTTCAACACCAAAATATTCTTCCTCTGTGTGACCCATTGGTTGATCAGTAGGTTGTTGAGTTGTGTATCCACCAATTGATGATTCTGCCGGGTCTGCCATATATGCAGGGTTTTCTGAATCTTGATCAGAAGAAGAAAAAGATTCTTCTTCTTCTGTGACAGCTCCTTCAGATTCCGACTGAGCTGATTCAGATTGATAGTCGGATTCTTCTGATATTTCTCCAGCAGTATATGCTTCCATAACGGGTAGATCCTCCTCAGGTGGGTCTGGGCCTTTGACAACAGAGTCGAAAAGATCTTTGTCTGTAATTGTTTCATGGAGCATCATTTGGGTTGTGTTTGGTGGAGGGTAAAGGTCATCTGGTTTTGAGGGTATGATTGGCTGAGATGGAGTGGTAGCTTGTTCTGAAATGGTGAAAGGTCTAAAAATCTGTTGATGTAATGGGTGAGATGGATTTCTGACTTTCCAAGCAGAGAAAAATCTTGCATGGGAATCAGGTTGGGTTTGAGATGTGGGTAATGGTAAAGTTGGCTGTGGTAAGGGTTGTGGATATTTTTGTTTAGGTTTACTTCTCCTATGGTACTCCTCTAGAATGGAAGAGTCTGTAGGAGGGAACATTGGGTTTCCAGATTGGAACGATGGGCTTGTTAAGGAACTGGTCTGGTAAAATGGTGTTGGAATAGGAGTAGTTGGGTATTTCTGGGGTGTTTCAAACAAGTTGAGTTGGTAGGGCTGTTTAGGCTTGATTTCGGCTCTTAACTGATCTATCATGCTCCGGATAGAAGCAGTTTCATTGGCTTGGTATTGGAAATGGGCTTGAAGGGATTGCCCATAAGAAGGTTTCTCAAAAGGGATCTGCTCCAATCTTTTCTCCAAAATCTGGATCCTTGAGTCAATCTTTGAATAGTATTCTCCAGATTTGTGGCTTAGCTCAACAAGGTTGTTGGAAATGGATTTGAGAGTGCGGTTTTGAGCTAAAGCATTCTCCGTTTGCCAGTTTAAAGTCTGTTCAATGGATGGTTGTCCTCTCAACTGGCCGGATGGTAAAACTTCATTAGGAGCTAGGATCTTTGGTGCATGCATAGAACCTCCTCTCTGGAAACTTTCTAAAGGGGGAAAATCTTCCTCATAAGTCTCCGAGATCACCATTGCTGGAATGGCTGGTGGAATTAGAACCGGTTCTCTAATGGGCTCCTTTCTTAAGTACTCTTGTTCATAGCACTTAAGAATTTTCTTTTTTCTTTGCAGGGGCATAGGTGGTGGTGGCGGTGGACTCTCATCATCATCACTATCATCATCCTTCCTTCTGGATTTTCCTCTTCTAGGAAACTTGCATCTGGGTTTTTCTTGTGGTTCCTCCGTTGGATAACATTGCTTGCAATCATCTTCGCATAAATCAAAGAAACAATGATTTGAGATAGGATCCTTAAACCAGAAAACTGGTTTGCCAAACCGGTTGAATGAATGAATGATCTCACTCATTCCTGTTTTCCCATAGCCAAGGAAAACTGGTTCCTCATCATCTTCAACTGAATCGTAGTCAAGGATTTCCTGAACATGGTCTTCTCTCCTTTCACTGGCCTCTTCTACCATGTTTATGGATGGTAGAAATTCAGTCCTCTTTAGATGAGCATGATTGAACGAGATTCCAACAGTACCATCTTTTCGCCTGCTGATGGTAGCCTCGTTGGATTCAATTGGCCTCCTATTTTGATGCAGCTTTTCATAGTTAGATATCCAGGTGTCAGGGATAACCTGGATCAATTCCTCCTTGGTGCATCTCCTAGGAACCTTGGTGCATGTAACATTTTTCTGTTCATCAGTGACTATGATGAGAGCTTCTCCTCCTCCTGGGATCTTCATATCGAAAGCATGGTCTTGCAATCGATAAGACATCTGGTAGTGGACAGTAGCTTCAATGGCATCCTGCTCAGCATACTTAGCTCCAACAATATGGACCTGGATTTTAAACATATCTAGAAGATGTGGATCTTCTAAAGATACGTTAAAATTTGGGTAGACAGTAGCACAGACAGTGCCAGAATCAAGTGTGACTTCCATAGTAGCAATTAACGCGTGTTGGTACTCCAAGTACCTGGAATCAAGTAGGCATAGTTTGGCAACAACGGGCTGACCCTTCCTGCCATGATAGGTTATGGCAAAACGGATTGCTCCGAAGTGGATATGAGTATATCCTTCTCTCCTCCATATGGCTGGAAATTCATCTGGAATTTCGAGGGTAATGAACTGCTCTTGGTGGGTGGAATATATGGGGCATCTGCTTACGGCTGAGGCTGAGACATATTCTTTAGGAACTAAAGATCTTTTCTGGTAGATCGCTTTAAGGGATTTTACCAGGAGATTGGATTGGTTTCTTTTGTTGAAAGCAGAGTACGGGTTAAGAAGTGGGAGATGGGTTTCTTCTATTTTTTGGTCCTCTTTAAGATAATTTATCTCATAGAGATAATCTACCTTAGAAGAGAGGGATTTTTTGAAGTGAGGATTTTCTAAAGAAAAAGAAGAGCGGCTAGGTACTATAGATGTGGATGTAGAAGCTGAGGATGAAGACATTTTTAAGAAATATGAAGGTTTTGAATAAGAAATTATGGTCTGGCTCTGATACCAAATCGATCGGAGATCTAGGATCAAGGTAAGGTGAGAGAAAACTAAAAGCCTCTCCTGGGCATAACAACAAGACTCTCGAACCGCTTTATGATACCTAGCTTCTCTACTAGAAGAGATTATCTAAGACTTAATAGCAGGAACGTAACCATAAATCTATTCAAAACCTTCAACTGGAAATTTAGAAATTCATGATTTCACACAAACTGGAAAGTTTATATTTCAAACTGCGATATCTTACAAATCACACTGAACCCCCTTTTATAGAGTTAAAGGATGGTTCCTGAAATACAATACAGCTGTTTACAAATATTACAATACATGTGGCCGACAAATATTACACTTCACACCCCTTGCGAGCGTACTTCATCAGTCTCTGTAGTGTCATCAACCTTGGTTCAGGTTGTCTTTCCATTTCCCGATAGGATATTCTCCTTCCCTTCGGTCCTCGCAGGACAACCTTTCACTCACTGCATACTATCTGAGCTTTATGTTTATCCAACCAGTCCATTCCTAGTATCACATCAATACCCTCTAGATCGAAACGGATAAGGTTTCCGGGACAGTTGGATCCCGCTATTTTTATGGTGATATTGTCATATCCTTCCTTACAGGCCACTACTATTCCCGAGGCAGTTCTTACATTCAAATCTAACTCAATAGTAGGCCTTAACTTTAGTCTATCCGCAAATATAGAGGATATAAACGAATTAGTAGCTCTTGTATCGAACAATACTAAGCCAGGTACTGAGTTAATAAGGAATGTACCAGTCACAACGTCGCTAGCCTGCGCCTGCTTGCTGTTAACGACGTAGATCTTGCCCTGGTTCACTGCGCTGCTCGCTCTCACTGGTGCTTTCCCTTTGTTGGTGGGGTTTGGAGCTGCGTTGGCCGGCCTCCCTCGGTTTCCCTGTTGAGAGTTGCCTCCTCCATTTCTTGTCTCCGCGGGCCTCTGGCTGGTGTTCCCACCGAACCCTCCTCTTTGGTTGTTTCTCTGAGAGGGGTCCCGATAATTGTCTGTTCTGGTTTGGCACTCGTAGTACTTGTGCCCCAAGAATCCGTACTTAAAGCATCTGATTGTCTCCCCTTGGCAATTTTCTCCAAGGTGATCTCGTCCACACCTCCGGCAAGCTGAACCTCTCCTTTGATTCATTCCTCCCTTCCTTTCCCCTTGCATGGGATTAAACCTTCCCTGATTGGTTTTCTTGTTGTCCGCCTTGAATTTCCCCTGTCTATCGTCCACCTTCTTCTTGTTCTTGCTGTACACCTCCTGTTGATCCAGGTACACTTGGTAGTGGTCGGATGCTCTGTCGTATGCCACCTTGAGCGTAGTGCACATAAACGGTGCAATCGCACTCCTCACAGCCCAATCCAGTCCTCGTACGAACCTCCTTGCCTTGCTGGCTTCGTCAGGCACAATACTCTGAGCAAACCTCATCAGCTCCACGTACTGTTCGTAATAGGCTTGCACCGTTGCTCCCTTCTGTTTCAGCCGCAGGAATTCCTCACACTTGATTCCCTTAATTCTTTCTATATAGAATTGTCCTCTCAGTTCTTCCTTGAATTCCTCCCAGCCAAAGTCTGGCTCTTGCAGCAAGTCGGGCCCAGCTGTTGACCACCAGTTGTCTGCCGCTTTCGTCAGATAGTACACGGCAGAGGATACTCTCTGATTTGCAGGGCAGTTGACCACATCGAGCAGCTTGTCAAATGTCCTAATCCATTCCTCCAAGATCACCGAGTCTTCTTCACCCGCATAATATGGTGGCTGCCGGCTTGCTATGGCCTTTGCAAAGTCGACTCGCGGCTGCCTGTTATGTTGATTCTTGACTTGTTGAGCCATCATGAATCCCGCCATTTGTTCCATCGCGAGAGCCATACGATCCATTGCTGGTATCTCGTCGCCCTGACCGACAGGTGTATTTCGTCTAGGCGGCATCTTCACCAACGACAGTTTCAAGTTAGTTCTTGAAGCATAAATGCTCTTAGGGAGTTAGCTAGCTACGCAGTTAGTATAGCAGCTACGCACGTATTATCCAGCAATCCCCAACATTCACCTTGCCATGCTCGTCAACCAAGTATCTCGACTAAGGCATAACAGTTCGGAATGCACTATACTATCGTGTCTACTCATAACAATCATAAGCAATGATTAACGCACATAAAGATACACAAGCATTAATCAAGCATTATAGAGTCGGGAGATCTCACAAAATACAGATGATGGAGTGCCCCTTCTTGACGCTGCCTGGTCTCTAGCTCCGCTCCAGAACTCACACTTAGGCTCGGTCTTAGCAAATTTAGGCTGACTCAAACTTGGGTTCTGAAAATCGAATTCCCCGAATCTCAATCTTAGTCCTACAACGAGGCCATACAACCTAGGCTTCGACTTAATTCCCAAAGGTTCAACCTAGGCTCTGATACCACTTTGTAACACCCCGGACCTACCTTCCCGTACATCCGAGGCGTTACCGCCACACCTAGAGAGAGAATTCTATCATTCCTCGATAGACCTCATCACAATAAACACTCAACAGTTTCTTACAATCTTCAAACATGTTAATAGACGAAGCTTCATTAAGCAAGGTTCATAATTTTTTTCCAAAATACATACATAGGAAGCCTCTCGGGCTAAAAAACAACAGGGTTCGACCTAAACGCACTGGTTATGCCTAGCCCTCAGGACGTTGGTGAGGAGTGGATGATGGTCAATACCACTTCCCGGTTTTTGGACCATATTACATGGTTTGAGGGGGAGTGGCACCTAGTTTGGGGAGAGTTCACTGGCCCTGTATATTACATGCTTGAGTAGACGTCGGATCCTTGGGAGTTTCTGGGGAATTTGTTTTTGATGTACATAAATTTTTGTAGCCGTAGTAATGGCTAGGCATAACCAGTGCGTTTAGGTCGAACCCTGTTGTTTTTGAGCCCAAGAGGCTCCCTATGTATGTATTTTGGAAAAAAATTATGAACCTTGCTTAATGAAGCTTCGTCTATTAACATGTCTGAAGATTGTAAGAAACTGTTGAGTGTTTATTGTGATGAGAATAGTTCCGTTAGCCTGTGCACCTAGAGTGAGGTCTATCGAGGAATGATAGAATTCTCTCTCTAGGTGTGGCGGTAACGCCTCGGATGTACGGGAAGGTAGGTCCGGGGTGTTACACCATTCTCATAGCAATTAGACCATGTGGAGACATTTAATCAAGCACATTGTGTGCATAATCACTTCCAACTTCCCCTTCTCAAGGGCAAGTTAT
>CM008343.1:24999667-25015200 GCA_002525835.2 Ipomoea batatas
GTGATGCCATCAATAATAGCAGTAAGACTTCTCTTGATAGTAGAAGATGAAAGCAGAGAAGGTCGAAGGCAGAGCAACTTCTAACAAAGAAAGATACAGGTAGCAAAACTTTATCAAAGCAGTACAAAATTAATGAGGATGACACAATGATTAAATCAGCATAGCAAGAGTACTTCAGACAGTAAAATTAAAGGACCAGAGAAATCTTCAAACATCACAAGCTTGAGGTATGAACCTTGGATGCCTAACTTTATCCAAGTAGTAAGCTAGCAAGCTTGAGGCATGAATCATAGATGCCTAAAATCTCGTGTTTATGCCATATTTTCTATAGAAATATACTACATATATGTGTGTTGAAATCTTTGTTTAAGCATTAAAATGATGAAATGTGTTGTTATATATGTGTATTTTGGTGTTCGAATCTTGCAATAGCCTTGTGTTGATGTTGTTGGGTGTTATGTGGAGCTTGAGATGTCAATTGATGGAGATTTTCTCGTGAGTGGCGTGGGGAACCATCGGAACAAGGCTACTGCCTCGTGGAATTTATGTACACATGGGCCAAAGTAAGGGTGTAAATGAGACTAGCGGTCCGCGAGCTGCTCGGTCAAAACTCGGCTCGAGCTCGGTCAAGTTCGAGTTCGAGCCGAGCTCGAGCTCTAATGTCTTAAGCTCGCGGCTCGTCGAGCCATATAATATATATATATATATATATATATATATATATATATATATATATATTGATATAGAATATTATATAATGTATACATAGGGGTGTTTGGCAAATGGCTGGTAGCTGGTAGCTGATAGCTGATCGAGTTAGCTGATAGTTAATAGCTGATTGGGTTAACTGGTTTGACCAATTAATAGTATTAGCTGTCTGTAAAAATGTGTTTGGTAAATTAGCTGTTTACAATTAGTTGATTATATGTAAAATGACTTTTAAGGGCATGAGTATATTATGTTATTTTAAGTTTTAAATATATTAGGAGGTATGAGATCTTAATTTTGATAAATGATTCTAAAATTTGATTCACTATTTATATTTCTAAGTGTATTATTTTTATTTACATAAGTGTATTGTTTTTTTTATTTATTTCACTATTATCGAAAATAATTTTAAATATTTAAAAGGAAAAATGATTTAGCGTAAAAATTATTATTATTATTATTATTAAATGCCTAAGCACCAACCTCCTTATTATTATTATTATTATTATTATTATTATTATTATTATTATTATTATTATTATTATTATTATTATTAAGCCCACTAAATTCACACACTTAAAAGTTAAAACCACAGCCCATTTTCCAACCCACCTCCAAAAAGTAATCCTAATCCCTACCCATTTTCCCTGATTTCCTCTGCATTGCTGAACGCAAAGAAGGCCAGACGCAGAAGAAAACGAAGAAATCACAGATGAAGAACCAGCGATTGGAGATGGAAACTGTATGTAAACTCGTTTCTTTACTTAGATCGGTAGTCATTTCCATTGTTGTTGGGTTTTTTTTCTTTTAATTTGTGAATTAAAAAATCTGGATTTGTTGTGTGTTTTGAGTTTGAGGATGGAGATGATTTCCTTGTTGGGTTAATTTATTTCTTGACTTAGGTTAGTAGTATTTTTCATTGTTAGTAATATATCCCAAATCAAATCCCTAAACCCTCTGCCCCAAGCCCCCAAATCAGACGTGAAGAAATAGCTTCAAGCAATGGAGAAAATCAGAAAAGAATAAGCGAGAATCGAAGGCAATAAGCAATGGGGAAGAAGATGGGCGAGAATCAATGGTAGCAAGGATGAAGATGATCGATTTGGGTTAGTTTTTTTCATTGTTTTTTTTTAATTGTAGATTAAAAAATATAGTTTGTGTATTTGTTGTATGTTCTGAATTTTGAGGATGAAGATTTTTGTGATAAGTTGATAGTTTTTTCCATTTATTATTTACTTTTAATTTGAAAGTTTAGATGTGTTTTCTTGAGTTTTGTCCATGGCTACAACCTGCAAGTGAGAGGGAGAGAATGGGAGAAAAGAAGAACATTGATGGGTAAAATTGTCTTTTAGAAATTCATTGCAACCAGCTATCTTTAAAACGCTGCATCACTTAGCTTTTCAAAAATCAGCTTATTGGGATGAATCAGCCAAACCGAAAAGCCATTAGCCAAACACTTATTTCAGCTGATTGAAAATGGTCAAATTAGCTAATTTTTGGCTGATAAGCCAATAACCAAACACCCCCATATAAAATTATTGTTTATTTTTAATTGAAACGTGAATTTAAAATCAAACATGTTAAATTTGAGCACAAAATCGAACTCAAACTCGAGTTCAATCCTGATCTCGAGCACGAATTCAAGCTCGAACTCGAGCTCAGGATCAAATAATCGAGCTGCTCGAGTTGAACTCGAGCAGCTCGAAAATTGGCGAGCTTGAGCTCGAGCATCAATTCTCGAGCTCGAGCTCGAGCCACCCTATGCTCGAGCTCGGCTCAGCTCGTTTACACCCCTAGGCCAAAGGGACCTGTGGACTAGCCTTCCGTGTAGGCCAAGGGCACGAGTGGCAGGCCAAGTGGTTCTGCCACTCTTGCCCGTGACCCACCGTAGGCTGCTACGGTAGGAATTCCAGTTATTTCGCATAGCCCTGCACGGTCACAGGCCTAGAAGGCGAACCGGCCAATCCCGCCTTCGTGGCCTGACCGTGTATGCCCGCGGGAGGTTGGACCCATGAGGCGATGTTCCAAGTCCGTGTGATATACTGTCAGGTTGTTTTGGAAGTTAAAAAGTTATTTTCAATTCTAAATGATTTTAAATCGGTTAAGAGTGTTTTTGTTGGCATTGGGTTTGTTTTCGTGAATTTCATGACATGAGGGACAAATCTATTTTGGTCATACATTGAATAAAATCGTTCTAGGAAGCGTTTCTACATATGTATGAATATGTGTGTGTGTGTGTGTGTGTGTGTGTGTGTGCGGCGCCATGATGAGTTATGAGTGAATATTGTATCTTTGAATCACCTAAAGGCGAGTATGTTAAAGTACATATGCATATGTATATATGTAGAAATCTATTTTGAGAAAAATCTATTTATATTTGCATATACGTAAACTACCAACATATTTTGGGATAAAGAATTCCTAAAGCTTTATACTACCAATACTTGAAATGAGATTATATATAAATGTATGTATTTTGGAGGATGTGATTTGGGTTGTGGTCCTATCTCTTGAAATTTGTATCCGGTAGAAAACATCATAGATATTTGTATATGAGTAGCGTGGTAGAAAACATCATGGGTTATTAGGGCTGGAGCTATTACTCGTTCGGCTTGGAGTCCCAGTTAGGGGTGTGTATACTTAAAGTAGCAATTCTTTTTTACCTGTGATTAAGTGGGAGTAGTTTTGGGTTCAGTAGAGAGTTATTATTCCGTATTGGACATCGCTGCGGTGATGATCCTTTCCTCTTATTGTTGAGATTAAGTGGGTGGGTATTTTTGGGTTTAGTAGAGAGGTACTATTCGCTTTTCGTGCTCACTTATCAAAAGATTGGATTGGGGTTGCCCCCGGGTTTTACCGTTCTCAATGGAGGTCAAATTGAAAGTATTATTTAGCTCTTAGTCTATGGAATGTCTTGCGGCTTCCTCATTCGCCTCATCACGAACAAACGGATGTCAAATCGAAAGTATTATTTAGCTCTTAGTCTATGGAATGCCTTGCGGCTTCCTCATTCGCCTCATCACGAACAATCAACGAATAAAATAATTGTGGTTGTAGTTTCAAACAAATCAAAAGAACAAAAGTAAAATCAATTTAAGAAAGCTAGGGAATAAATTGTGAGTAATCATGATGTCTCATTATGTATCTATTGCATAGGAGAATTATCTTGTGTGGTTGGTTATTCTCGGGTGACTTGCTACTACCTTTCACCATTGGTCTACTAGGTACTCTCTAGCTTTGGAGTGCTTTTAGGCAACCAAGAGGCATATAGGTATTTCCACAAACACTTTGCCTACATCACCTTACCTACTCAAGCTTCTCAAATCTAGAATAGGAAATCACAATTGACAAGAGCTACATCAAGCCTAGCAATATCTTGCTTAGCCTTGACGCTTTAGATCATTCAAAGAGTTGGCTAACCTCAAAGAACACACACAAATCATCAATTACGAACAAGAACAATTCCTTCAATCCATACAATCAAATCTCCTATTTAAGATTTAAGAACAACACTTAGCATCGTGATACATCACAAGTCAATCCCCTAATGAAAGATTACCTAATCATGATTGCAAAGGCAAAACACAACTAACCTAATTGAATAAATTAGAAATGACAATTGAAATCTAAAATGCAAAACAAATCAAGATAGAATTGGAGATTTACCTAAGCAAAAGTAATATAATTCCAAATCAAAGTACTTGAATGTAGATCTCCTTCAACAAGATTGCAATGGCTTGGGCGGTTTCTTTTTTCTTCTCACTTCCTAGGCTAACGTCGTCGGGTATCCGACTTCACATGGAGCTACAGGCTTGTTTGAAGATCGGTGCAATGGGTCTCCGAAGCCTAGCAAAATGGCTCACCTCCTCTCTATTCTCTCATCTTCTAGGATAACGCCGTTGGACAGCCGAACTTACGTAGATCTCTACGCTTTTTCAAGGATGGTGCAATGGTTGCCCAAATCCTAGCAAGATGGCTCACCTCGGATCTTACCGCTAGGACTGGCCATGCTTAGCCTTTTCAACTTTCACCAAATCAACCCATCTTACCTTTTCCAAGGGATAAGGGATTCCTCTCAAAGGTCACTAAACTCTCTTTTTGCCCCATGCCCTACCAGGATTAGTTCTATTTCCGGGCTTCGCTTACCATTACCCTTCCCACTTTGAGAGATCCTTGACTAAGGTCCTAACAAAATAAGAGGTGAATAACATGCAAACATGCAAGATTTTGAACCTCTTTGGTTCCAAGCATTTCACTTTAGGTGTAAAAGGAAAAACTTCCAAAGGATATTCCAAGAGTAAAAACTTTATTGAAACATGACCAAAACTCTTCTTAGATAGCATAAACAATGACACACTCTCCAAAAATCAAGTACACCCAATTAAAAGACACCAATCAATCAATTAAGCTATCAAAAGCAATTCAAGCACAAAGTGCGTCCTTTGCACACTTTAAACCAAACATCGTTCTGGATGTTTCCATGAGGACCAAGTGGAATAAAGGAGCACGGGTCTATAGAAAATAAAGAAAACCCCTTTCCACACTTTAGAAGTGTTTTCGGGGTTCGGGGTGTCAAAACATTACCCTTTTGTGAATAACCAAATGGAGTGCTCATCATGTGTGCCATGTGCAATGCAAAAACTATCATGTTTCCACACTTTAAAATTGAAAACGGGGCATTGAAATGTAAAAAGGGATAAGAGGTTTACAAATTACAACCAAGTGAGCATCCCTTTTCTTTCTACACTTTAAGCTTCGAGCTATGAGTTGCCTCCGCCATCAATGCTACAAGAAAAGTGTTAGCATATGAACATTCCACGGTGCAATGGAGTAGGGAGCTACTCCTTTTATTATCCTTTTTCTCATTTTTTTCATTTTTTTCTCTTTTTGTTTATGATGCATGGATGCTTGGGGTGCCTCCCAATAGCACCACGTTTAACGTCTTTAGCCGCCCGACTAAAATGTAAAAGTAAAACAACATCAAGCGAAAGAAAGCATCAAACATAGTCTATCTAGAACATGCTAAAAACACTTCAAACTAAAGATCATCAAAAGTCTAGGAATTAAAGTGAAAATGTTCCAAACGAAATAACTACGAACTAGAGAGCAATTAAAGTGCAATGAAAATAAAGAATTTAAAAGTTAGAACCTCACGCATAGGGAACCTAATGTTTTGATGGGACTCAAAGAACACAATTTCAACAACAATTTTCCTTCAAAATTTTTCTCTTCTTTCTTCTTCTTTCTTCTTTCTTCTTTCGTGCTTTGCTTGGAGTTGTGGGGTGGGAGCATCAATGGTCACCACCATAGGACGTGGGATGGAAATGGTTCATGAATTGTACTTGGAGGTCTTCAATCATTCGACCTTGTCTCTCGACGGCCTCCCTTGCCCTTGCGATCTCGTCCCTTTGTAGTGCAATGGCATCACCATGCCTTGTGATAGTGTCTCCATGGGTATGAAGGAGTGTTATTTGCTCTTGATGTAAATGGTATTGGAAAGCCCTCATGCTCTCCCAATCCGTTGATCATCTGGTTAATTTTGAAATTGCCATGAACATTATGAATATGGGAGAAAGTTATGAAAAATGTTGTCGGCAACACAATTGCCTTTATAATTGCTCAATCTGGATCCAGAGTTAGGCACAAGAAGTGTCCTGATTATTTGATATATAAATGAGCAATTAAGGCATAGCTCAGCTCGCTATTGTATTCTCTATATTATGTGTAAACACCATTGAATAGGTGATGGTACGAAAGAAAATAATGATATGATAAAAGGCGAAGATTGGAGCTTATGGGTTTACATAGAAATCTATAATTGAAATGATATACTCTCCCATAATGGATGGCAATAAATTCCGCTGATTAATATCAATTGGCAGTTGATAAAAGTCATGACAACATATTTATGGGTCATTGGACAATATATGATGAACGTCATGACCGCTTATTAAAGGGTCATTAGACGATATATTTGAGAAATCCGTGATGGATTTGAAAATTCTCAAAATAAGAGAAAGCAAAAATCGGAATATGAAGGTCAATATATGACCTGATAATTGAGTATTTTTTCCTCCTGAAGAAGGAATATGCATATGTCATTATATACTCTTTAAAGAGTTGTAAATGGAGTTATTATCCTCGTGAAGAAGGAATAATATGTACCATCATGTGCTCAATAAAGAGTTACTAATGAATTTGTTGATTATCTCAGTCAATATTGATGGTATAAACATCAATGAAATACATGGGAATTTTGAAATAAAAAGCTTGTGAGCTAAATATTATCTCGACCTGAAGATCGAGTATTTCCTTGAAAGGAATTCACACACCAGTTAGCCAATATATAATTTTGATTGGCTAGTTAGACAAACCAATATATGATGCGCTACTTGGGTATTGGCTATTATTATTTGATCCCCGTGATGCCAAGTCCCAAAACTAGTTGTATTATATTTTACCCCATTGTCTTATAAGGAGACAATAAAAATGGTGTTGCACCAATGATTAATAAATGGGTATATTATGAAAAATGCTGACTAGACATAATGATGTCAGCATTATACCCACGTGAACTCCAGAAGAGTCACAAGATTATTATAATGTATATTCACCCCATTGAGAGTTGAACATATTTGTTCACAAAACCCCTCTCTTTTGAAAATTTAAGATTTGTAGTATCATCTGTGCAACACAGGCATATTCACCAAGCCGCCCCAAAAAAAATAAGGTGGATTTCCAAAATAAAACTTGAACCCCCAACCACTTGGTCAACAAACAAGAATCTTACTAACTAAACTATAAGCACATTCATGTATATATTCACCATATATATATATATATATATATATATATCATGTACTTTAGAAAGGTGAAATAAAACATAACAGACATATTCACCAAGCCACCAAAAAAATAAGGTGGATGTCCAAGATGAAACTTGAACCCACAACCACTTGGACAACAAACAAAAATCTTTCCAACTAAGCTATAAGCACAATCATATATATGTTCTCATGTAGTTCCTCTTGAACTTAAATGCCCAAATACAATCAGGTTTCAACTTCCAAAAAAAAAAAAAAACTCATGATGGTGGAGGGAATTAAACACATGCCCTCGCACAAAATGCTGAGCAAGTGACAAACCAACTTAGCTAGCTTAAACACTTATCTTATTTCTGTATAAATATTATTTATTTATTCCCATTCTGATGCTATATAAACCCACACCCCCTTTGTACAATTGATCAAAGATGTGAATACAAGAGAAATGAATTCTCTCTCCTTCTAATTCCATTATACTGATGTTCTTACTATTATTTTCATTTACAACATTATTATTACTATTGTTGTTATTATTCATAACAATTTGATAATAGTTTATTTTTTAGTACTATTGACTCTGTTACAATGTAATATCTGTTTATAGCTACTTTTTCAACCAAATGAAGCACAAAGAGCCAATATCGCCTCCACTGAGGCTCGAACCCACTCCCTCTCAAGAAGTGAAGTTTTGAATTAAGGTTGACTCATGATACATAGGGGAGAACATGTCGCATGATGATGTGCAACCACCATGATCTATTCAGTTTTATTTCAATTATGTTGTACTTGGATGAATTTATGGGCATTTCTCTTTTCTTAGGACCTTAGTGAAAGATCTTTCAAAGTGGAGTGTGTACCCTTTAACTTGAGAAATATAATGCAAGCAAAGCCAGGAAAATGGACTAAAATTGGTAGGGCATGGGGCAAAAGGTGAGCCTAAGGTGAGAAATGTGAGTAAATCCCGATTCCCTAGAAAAAGGCATGAGCGATTGATTCGGTGAAATGAGAAAAAGGCTAGATAATGGCCACTCCTAGTGATAAGATCCGAGGCGAGACGTCTTGCTAGGATTTGGGGCAACCATTGCACCGTTCTTCAAACAAGCATAGAGATCTACGTGAAGTCGGTTGTCCCGACTAGATCCTAGAAGATGAGAAAATTGAGAGGAGGTGAGCCACCCCGCTTAGATTCGGGTACCCATTGCACTGAACTTCGAAAAAGCATGGAGGCATGTGAAGTCGGGTGCCCGATGACGTGATCCGAGCCTCCGAGGGGGTTGAGAAGAAAGGGTGACTGCCCAAGCCATGGCGGTGAGTGGTCCATACCCCTACCTCATTTATTTTAACGCAAAAGAGCTTTGGTGTTTAGGTTGGACAATTGGTTATAGTGTACACATTGTTCGCACTAGGAGGATCGGCTTACAAGCCCTTACAAAATGAACGGTGAACCCCTATTGTGTTGCATGCTTGAAATGGTGTGAATTGGTTTTCTTGTACTTGAATTTGACCTTTAGAGATTTTTGCTTCCTTAGCATACTTTTACAAATTGAAAGATACATGATTAGCACTTTTGGTAAATAGTGTGGGGGATTTCACCCTCTCCAGTCGATTACACCCTAGCATCACTTGACCGATCAATTGATTGAGTTGCATAACTATTTTGGCGCTTAAATGATTAGTGTTTAGATTGTGAATTGCTTGAGGGAAAGAAATAGTTAAAGTGTGGAAACTTTGATAAGCTCCAAAAGCAGTTAGGAAAAGGTTCGGTTTGAGAACTTTAAATGCAACATTTATGCCCATTTGTGATTAAATTAGTGCGTAATAAGCTTTGATGTGTTCATTCTTGCAAAACTTTATCTTTTGTAGTGTTTCAAAGCAATTCTTGTAGGATTAGAGGAAACTGGAGGCCAAGGAAAGAAGCAAAGAAAACACCTCGCTTGTGGATCCTAGGCTATGTACGAGGCTATGTACGATCATACTCCCCCTCATACGCATCGGAATTTTCGCCGACTTTTCTCCTCCACGCGTGGAACACACATGGAATAATTCCAATAGGGGTCTACGCCTAGGGTCCACACGTGGAGCGCATCATTAAGGGCAAAAATGGGATTTGGCTTTGTGGTGACTATTTAAATCAATCCCTAACATTTTTAGGGGGGATCCACCACTTTTAGATCTAATTTTCCTTTCTCTTTCCCTTAGGGGAGTTTCCCCTTTTCTTAGTTCTAGATTTCTTTAGGTAGGGGATAGATCTAGATTGATTGGATGGATTGAAGATCAAAATGTAATAGAAGACTCACATAGCTTGGTAATCTCTACTCTACTTTCATTTCTTTAATTCCATTTTGCAATTTCAATTTGATTTCATTGTTGTTAAGTTTTGCTTTGCTTTTATGATTTTGATGATGATTGGCTAGTGTAGATTGGGGATTGGATGTTCCAATCTAGTTATTGTGCTTGATTTGATACAATTCTTCCATTTGATTCTAGAAATGTTGATTTATGGTTCTTATGTCATGTGTGGTTGATGTGTGGATTGATTGGTGCCTATTTATGGCCACAATAGGTAGCCAAGTTAGGGGAAGTGTAGCTTGCACAATAGCGGATCTACATGAGTCCTAATTGACCACATCCCCGCCCTTGATCCGGAAGGATGAGACCCGGGAGGAGTGGTTGACCAAGTGGTCGATAAAATCCCCATCCGTATGAGGAACCGGGAATCCGGAGTGTGGCGCCACCCGGTGATGGTGCCGTGGGCTCCCTTGATTGAGTCCGAGTAACATTTCCTAGAACACCCCGTAGGTTGTCAAGCATGAGATCTAAATAGCACATCCATTTCCTTGTTTCTTTCATTATTTTCCTTAATTTTACTATTGCTTACCTTTTCCTCAATGATTCATTTGTTTTCTAGCAATTCTTGTAACTCTTGCCTCTTAACATCCTAAATGCCAATACATAATTCGGTTCCAAGTTGTCATCCATGAGAACACGACACTCGGGGAACCTGTTCCTTGTTTTACCACCTTCATTCACCTCACACTAAACTACAAACATCACGGTGCCCTAAATGCGAAGAGTTCCAAACGCTACCAGGTCGACCCGCAACCAATTATACTCATGTGAGCACAGCAATCCCATTTTCAAGATAGGGAATTGACTTGGTAGGGGCCCTCCCCACAGGCTCTGGAAGCCGGAAGTACACCATTATCGCTGTTGATTACTTCACTAAATGGGTAGAAGTCGAGCCTCTCGCTAGCATCAAGTAGTAAGGTGCAAAACGTTTGTTGAAAAGAATATCTTATGCCACTTCGGTGTCCCCCTTCAAGTGATTACGGACAATGAGCGCCAGTTTGAAGCAATGGAATTCTCAGAATTCTTGTCAGAGCGAGGTATCAAGCATAGCCAAGTAGCGGTCTCTTATCCTCAAGCAAATGGTCAAATGAAAACCGTGAATAGAACCATCCTTGATGACTTGAAAAAGAAATTAGAGGTAGCTGGCGAAGCATGGGTAGAAGAACTTGACAATATCCTTTTGTCCTACCACACAACGCTGATGAGGGCCGCTAGGGAAACTCTGTTCGCCCTCACTTATAGATTTGAGGCTCGGGCTCTAGTGGAAGTAGTGGTACCAAGTAGGAGGGTGGAAGAATACGAGCCGAACCAAAATGAACTCCAACAAGGGGTAGATCTTAATTTCTTAGATGAAAAGAGAAATGCGGCATTTTGCAGGATGGAGAACTACAACCTTCAGCTAAAGTCCTATCACGACGCAAGGGTCCGACTCTGGTATTTTCAAGTAGGTGACTACGTATTGCGAAAGAGAAAAGCTAGTCAGCCCTAAGAAAGGGGCAAGTTCAATTCGCTAAAAAAGTGGGTGACGAAGTCATTCGCCTAGGAACTTACAAGCTAAGAACAGTAGGAGCCAAAATGGTCGATAAGATATCGAACTCGGAGCATTTAATCAAATATTATCAATGTAGTATTAATCATGGTCCACCTAGACTAATTTATTCTTGTTTCTTCATATGGATATGTGATAAAGTCAAAAGTGCAGTAAAAAAATTGCAAGCTTGTACAGTGAAAAAAAAAAAAGTTTTGACCGAAGCCCGCAGCCAAGGTGGTACCTTAGCCCCAGGTCGAGGCCGTGCGCAAAAGGTGCCCTCCGCCTAAAAAAATGGAGAACACGAAAACGTAAATAAAAAATTATTTATTAGCGTTTGAAGGTTATAAAAAGTAGGGAGGTGATAAAAAATAGCTAAGTGTCTAAACATTATTCAAAGATTTCAACTATGGAAAAAATAGAAATGTAGCAACAAACTATTCATCCTCGGTAATATCTTCAATGACTATGTTCTCTAAGGAAACATTAGGAACATTATTGGTATTGACGCGGAGAAGGTCGGCAATGGGAGACATTTTACGGTCAGCATCCTTCCCGGTGGCAACAATATCAACTTTATTATTAGCAACATTAGCTTCATCATGCTTGGCATCTGGATTAGGATTCTCTTCCATCACTGGCAAACCCATGGTCACTTTGTCAAAACCGGGAACTTTCTCACGTAACACCGGATAAATTTGTTGCTGCAAAATATACATTCCAAGTTCAAATGCAACTTAAACTTCTGCCTCAATTGCTTCTTGGCCCACTTTGGTTTTCAGAAATTCCTTAGCATCCTCAGCAGTGCTTAGGTACTCTTTCACATCTTCCTTGGATTTGGCAAACCGCTTATAGACCTCTTCCACTTCATTAAGGATTGCAGCATGGGACTCTCTCAAAGCTGCGATAGAAGCTTGGGTCTTCTCATGATCCTTTTGTTCCTGGTTCAACGCAGTTGTTAGCACCTCGTGATCTTTCCTCAACATCCCAAGCTCACCTTCACGTGACACTTGAAGCTCCTGGATACTTTTATTTTCCGCAAGGGCCTTAGTACATATTAGCTCACACTGGGCGTGAAGGATTTGTCCTTCCAGCATAACCTATAATGTAAGAATAAGGTGAGAGGTGTTGAGGTATAAAAAATTAAATTTTCAAAGTCAATACCCAACCTCCAGCATGTGTCTGAGGTACCGCTCCTGTAGCACGCTCACATCCATGGCGCTCAAATAACTAATATCCGTGGGAGGAGCAAGGCAGGAGGCGTACTCGACAGCATTGATACTCCCGTTTATTATAGATGCTCCAGGAGGCACATCCACTCCTTGCCGAATCAAGTTCGTCCGGGCACGTGGATTTCAGTCTTCAGAAGTTTTTCCTTGCTCGGGGGGCTGGGAAGAAGGGACAAAGGATTTAGTTGGAGCCGACATAGAGTTCAGGTTTGGCGGGGGAGACGTTGCCTCCTCCACCGCTGCTGCTTAACTCTTTTTTCCTTTCTTGTCCGTCTTACACTTCTTAAGCGGAGGATTTTGTGCAAGCCACGACAAATATCGGTCTGATCTCGAAAACATGGCACTTACAAAGAAAACACGGTTAGAATAAGCAATTAAGGAAAAAGTCAAGAGTCGCAAACAATAGAGGTTTACCGGTTGAATCAAGGGCAGCTGGTCGAGTCATCAAAAAACTCAACTTTGCGAACTCCCACTCGGTAGTATATTTAGCAATCTTTAGAGGACCACCCTTCCTCATCTCAACTATACCCTTACTCACAGATGGACTCTTATCTAAAGGTGGGTGGCACCTGACTTGGGATCCCCACGTAACGACAAACGGGGGTGGACAACCGAAAGAGAAGAAGATAAATTTTGGTTTCCACACCTTATTAAAAGTAACATGATCGTCAAAAAGCTTGAGACGGGGTCTGAAGGAAATAACAACAAAACCTTTACCCTCGGAGGAGGAGGACGACTTACCAACTAAAAATAGGGCTTGAAAAGGACTTAATGTGGGCTCTACCCCCCCCCCTCTCGGCAAACATAAAGAAAACCAACAATTGCCTGGTAGCCATTCAGAACAAGTTGACCTGGGACTATCTCGTAATAATTCAGAAACTCTATAGGAAAACTATGGAGAGGAAACCCAAGCCCCAACTTCATGGATAAAATATGAACTCCAAAATATGTGTCTCTAGGATGATTCATAACATTGGCGTCAAGCTCAGAATTGAGAGTGAGAATGTTAGGACCAACAACACCTTGGGCATCCTCCAAATCTTGGGGATCTAATTGAGGTCGTATTAACGCTATAGGAGAATTATCAAGGGAGGAATGGAGGGCCCCGCGCCTCTTCCTTTTTGGACGAGTTTTTGGCACTTGTAAATTTGAAGGCGAGGGGCCATGAGTATAAGGAATATGAGGGAAATTTTTAAAAGAGGTAGTAAGGTCATTATCATCTGGTAAATACTCCTCGTCATCATCGAAATAAGGGAGATCATCAGCATCGAATATATAGCACATCCATAATTAGGGAGACTAACCTGGTTAGTGAACAAGATGAGAACCAACCTGTCAACAAGCGAGAAACCACTCAAAAAAGTAGCAACCGAGGCCAGGGTCGTCGCCACGGCCGCAGCTGAAGGCTGCCTTAGCTAGGGTTCAAAAAAAATTATATAATAAAATAAATAAATAATAAAAGTTTAGTATAAAAAAAAAAAGAGAAGCATACCAGGGTAGAAACGTGAAGCAGTGGTAAACAAATTGTTAGAATAAAGAATTTTATATGACAAGAGATGACATAAAAAAGGAAAGAAAAAATATTCAGAAGATTATAAAATATTTGGAAAATAGAAAAGATAAAGGAAATCCTGAGATTTCCATATAACAAAAGAGTTTGATTCCTAATAACTTAAAGAATTTATAGCTGATACAAGTTATTACTCCCAAGCCATCTCGACCACTCTCGTCGGCTCTGGAGTAGGGACTGGTGACAGGGTAATTGGGTAAATACCCGATCCAGAATCACAGGCAAGCAGGCAGACGCATGGAAGTCAAATGGTCACCAGTTGTACCGACACATTGCAAAGAGAAATTACTCCAACGGTTCCCCATTATTATACCCAAGAACCCATCACTCAATGTATGCTCCATTACACTCACTAGAAGAGCCGTTACGTTCATAGTATAAATAGTAGACCATGTAGTAGAAAGGGACTCGTTAAACATTTTGTATTGAGATTATAGCAACATAAACGATTTACTTATCTAAATATATTCCGGTAACATATTTACCGTCAATACTCATGAATTAGTTATCGCATTATAAGTTAACTAGGTAAAGAGAATATTATTTAAAAAGAAATTAGCCATTAGTGAATAAAAATAAAGTATAATTTTAGAAACTTAACCTAACATCCTTTATGAATATTGGGGCTTTAAGTTTCAGTTAGACTCTTTGTGAACAGAAGTATACCGTTTGACATTGAATTTTGAAACTAGATTGGTTCGATTTATCTACTCATAAGTTTGAGAGTGGGTTCCTGAGGTCTAAGATAGTATAATTTAGTGAAGTTGGAAATTGACATTATCAAAAACAAAAAAAATAATAAAATAATAATAAAATAAAATAAAAAAATAAAAAAATCGTTAGTATTGGGATTATATTCATCTCAGATTCCCAATTCATTATAATGGCCGACATGCAACCTTAACGGAGCCTGCATATTTCTTGCCGGTAATTGGCTAACCTAAAATGGAGTACTTGATTCGAATTTCTTAATGACATCAAATCATTTCTAGTATGTTGATCTTTTGGGAGAAGAGAATCTCTTGCATGCTTTATCCAATTCTCTTCTTTAATGTAGTAACAAACACGGTGTTTATTGTTTTCTGAGATGGTATTTAGATGTGGCTATTATTTTAATTTGATAAGAGAAATGGAGTTTTTTTCCCTTTAAAAAAACATTTATACTTATTTTTCAGAGTTAATACCATCTGAGGTCCTCCGAGTATAATGATTTTGCCACGCCTAGTCCTAAACATTTAAATTGACTACCCGTGGTTCATCAACTTTCAAATTGTTACCATCTGTGGTCCAAGTTAATCACCCATGGTTCTTCAACTATTAAATTT
>CM008343.1:25066688-25079456 GCA_002525835.2 Ipomoea batatas
TAACCGCTAATTCCTATCCGTCGTTTGCAAAACAATGTTGTATTCTATAATAGTGTAAAAAATATTATGATTACTAGACTAATCTTCCAAGGGTCAATCACCAATTTCCTTTAACACAAAAAGATGGTTGTTGTTGTTGAGTGCAGGACTTGTAAGAATTATAAAGATTCTTCTTTAGCTTAGAAAATTTGATATAAACTTGATTTCAACATTGTGAGCATATAAATATAATATAAACATAAATGTGCAGTCCAATTATAAGCTTAGCCTTTTAGTTTGATGGGACACATGATTCAATTTGGTATCAGAGCCACCCAAAGGTCCTGAGTTCGAAACTATGCGCCACCTATAAAAGAAACTTTTAGTTGGATGGAGCACATGATTCAATTAGCATGACCTTCATCTTTTTCTAAGTGAGGGGTCCTTCTTTATAATAAGGTTGTGGCATCAACTTGAAATTTGGATTTGTCCATTGTCACTGAGAAAGTAGTAGCTGTCCAAAAATTGCCACAATCTCAAAAAAATTGCTCCCAATACCTTTACTTGCACCGCTTATGAGCTATACAATAAAGACCGTTCAAAAAGACTTCTACTCATCACCATTTTGTCTTGTCTGTAGATGTCGGAGAAGTTTTATTTTCCTTTCTTGTTTGAACGCCTTCAAAAGTAGGTTTTCTTCTATTCATCTTGGATGGCTTCCACACTAACTCCAAGGGTGTGTTTGGTTCGCACATGTGAACCGGAATCGGAATGGTTATCAAATACTTGGTAATGGTAATGGGTTTTGGTGAAAGTATTTTGCATGTTTGGTAGTAGGGTGGAATGTGAATGATTACTAATAGTTGGGGAAGGGTTGAGAAGTAAGGGGATGAAACCCTTATTTTATTAGGGTATGGGTTTTGCAATTAAGGGGGTAATCAAAACCCATAGTACTTGAAGGGTAGTATTTTGCGGTGAGGTAAATGTGTGGTGTGGAATGTTATAAAACGAAGAGTCAAGACTCCCCGAGTGTTGGTCTCTCAAGGAACCCTAAACCCTAAACCTAAACCCTAAGGGGGCCCACTCAACAACAGAGCCGATATCACCATTCTGGCGAATATTAACAATCTCAAAGTCAAAGACTTGATTTCAAACAACTGAACCTGGAACTTCACGGCGCTAAACCAATACCTCTGGCTTCAGTTGTTGATAAAATCCGTGCAATTCCGATTCCAGTCATTGACTCGAGAGAAGATGTGGTCAGTTGGCCACACTCCGACATAGGTATGGTCTCTGTTTCTTCTGCGCACTCTTTCATTGCAGGGTTCGAAGGTGAACATGAGGACCTTGATTGGATTTGGCGAATCAACTATACGGAGAAGATTAAGATTTTCCTTTGGAAAATCTTAAAGAACGGGCTGATGACTAACGCAGAACGTCAACGAAGAGGAATTTCTAAGTGTCGCCACCTGTCCATGCTGTGGTGCCAATGATGAGACGATGGACCATATCTTCAGACAATGCGACATAGCGGCGGACTATTGGGCCCTAGCGTCGGGGCTGTTAGAAATAATTATTTCCTAACATTGATTTATAAAATAAAGGTTGTAATTCCATAAGGACTCACGTTGATGATTAGTGATGTATAAAGGTGGAATTACTGGGTGAAATTCCCTCCCTCTCATTCTGTTAAAATTTAAGTATATAAGGGTCAAAAGATGTATAATGGAAAAAGGATATGAGTTCTCCTAAAATGAGGTTTCACATTCCTAAAGGGATTTCTATTCCTGAAAGGAGGTTTCCCATTCCTCTTGAAAGAGGGTTTCTCATCACATCTATAAATATCCAAGAAAACTCTAGGGACAATATGGTTTTTTGATCATAAGGTTTTAGTCTCTGAGTTTTCTAGTCTCCGTATCATCAGGAGGTGATTAAGGTATACAGATCAGAGAGGTGAAGCATTATTGATTGTTCAGGTTAGAGATTACATCTCAATGGAATCAAGTAAGTCTTTATCTTTATTCATGTTTTAATTAAAGATCCATAATCATGAACATTGTTTAGTTGATTAATTTGATTTACATACGGTTCATTGTTATTTGTGCTTCCACATTCAAGTTATAAGCGCATAAAGGGTTTTATTTAACAGGGGCCTAATGACTTCAACCTCACAAACCACCTTCCCCTGGAGAGCTGGATGAAGCGTGCCTGTTTCAACAATGGGAGGGCAAACACTAGAAGTAGTTGGAAGCTCATTTTCCAGTACTTGTTGTGGAATATCCGGTTAGCAAGGAATAACATCTCCTTCAATGGCACTTGGACTCCACCTTCAGAGATTTTGCGGCGTGCAATTAAAGGTGCGAAAGAAGCTGAAAGATTCATCCTTAATCATAAGGGTCCGGGTTCATCAAACTTAACACGGATGGTGTGAAAAGAGCGAGCACGGGGTTGGCAAGTGCGGGTGGCCAGATTAGAAATCACACAGGGCAGTGGATTGTGGATTTCATTTCCAACAATGGCTTAACTAACAGTTTCATTGCGGAACTTTGGGGGTTTAGAGAAGGTCACACAGTCGCAAAGTCCCGGGACCTTGATAGATTAATAGCAGAAACAGATTCTGAGTCGCTAAAGCGAGCTTTGGAGTCACGATCGGAATCTTCCCCCACGGCAAATACGTTGCTTTCCGACTGTTTGTATCTCATGGATCACTTCCACACCATCGAGATCACTCATGTTTTACGCGAACGCAACCAATGTGTAGACTTCCTTGCAAACTTGGGTCAGGAGGCATCCGGGGGTACTACTTTACTTGAAAACCCCGAAAGGTATAAGGGAGCTCCTGGTTCGTGACTCTCATAGTGTGGCTACTAGTAGAAGACGCTAATTTTGGGATCGTTGGATCCCTTCTCTTCACCAAAAAAAATAATTATAGCATTTAATTGCTCAAATTCGACCTATCATTCTTAATGGCCCAAGTGAGCTATACCATGGATGGAAAATGGTCTTGTACTAAAATAGATCCAAAATATTATTACCATCAATGATTACCATTAACGAAATATGGTAGATAGTAATAATTAAAACTTAATAACCATGTTATAAATCCAAAATGAGATATAATTATTAAAAATACCAATCAATAATGATAAGATCCTTACTTTATTGACCCAAGATAGGTCCCAAATAGCTTGTTCAAAATAGGTTTTAAAGTCCCAAGTCAAATATAGGACTAAGATATGCTCAAATTAAATGACAAACCAGACAAGCTGCCTTAATAGGCCATAATGACTTAAACTGACCTAAGGATCCAAAACTGAATGATATATTCTATGAGTTAATAATATGCTAAATTCAACTTTAATGCATGCTTTAATAAATGTATAATTGAAACAATAAACTAAATATTTGACAAATATACAAAGTATGCATGAATTTGCATATTAATGTATTATTAACCCATATATTCTTAAATAAATTGTAATTCTTGAGGCAATTTAATATAACCTTAATATTAAATTAAAATTCGAATAGCAAATCAAGACTTAATATTTGCCCCAAATTGAATGATAATTTAATAATGAATTAAGGAGGAATTAAACTGAAAATTAAGTTAGAAGAAGTCCAAATATAATGAAAAAAAAAAACTGAAGCATACCCAAATGGCCAAATCACTAAAGTAGGTCCAAGATTATTATTTTTTAAATAGTGGACCAGGTCTGGCCCAATAGATCAAACCCGGCCCATATATTATAATCCATAGTGTTCTTCATTCTTAATGCTTAATCAACCCTAGCAGCCATGTGAGAAACCAGCTCCATCTGAAGGGGAGGGGACCCGCGCTATTGCAGCGACGGCACGGCCTAAAGGAGGAGGAAGAGGGCATCCGACTACGCCAGAAATCCAGCCCACCTCTGCGATCTTTCCTCGTCGCGCCTCGCCGCCGTTCGTCAGATGAACGAATGAATTCTGATTCAACTGACAAAGAGAGAGATACAGTCCTATAAGAGGAAGGACACTAAACTCTCCTATTCTATAGTTGTTACATTCTTGACTAAGTATTAATAATAATAATAAAGACTATACACAATATTATAAAGATACTTAGACTATGGTTAATACTCCCCCTCAAGCACAAGGGTGAAGAGAAGAAACATTGAGCTTGTCCCGAAGCAACTGGAACCTTGGTGCCGGGAGTGGTTTGGTGAAGATGTCGGCCAACTGATCCCTAGTCGAAATGAAGTTGACCACTAAGTCCCCAGAAGCAACCTTTTCACGTACAAAATGATAGTCGATCTCAACATGCTTCGTGCGGGCATGAAAAACTAGATTGGCTGCTAAATATGTGGCACCGAGGTTGTCGCACCAAAGAGTTGCCGGCTTTCCTGAATGCAGTCCTAACTCGCAGAGTAGTGAGACTAACCAGGTGACCTCGGCGGAGACATCTGCTAAGCCTTTGTATTCTGCCTCTGTGGAAGAGCGAGCCACCGTGCGCTGTTTCCTGGAGACCCATGAAACAAAATTGTCACCGTAGAACACGGCATAGCCACTGGTAGATTTCCTTTCAACTGGACACCCGGCCCAGTCGGAGTCTGAATAAGCATGCAACTCGGTTGATGGAGACACCACAATACGCAACCCCAAGTCCTATGTGCCTTTTACGTAGCGCAACACCCGTTTGAGCAACCCCTAGTGCTCATCTGTCGGAGAGTGCATCAACTGACATAGGCGGTTAACCGAATAGGACAGATCAGGCCGAGTAATAGTGAGATATTGTAAGGCCCCGACAATTCGACGGTACTGCGTTGGATTCTCAAAGGGATGCAAAGAAGGCGTGGCGGATTGAGTGACAGCGGCAGGCGTGGCAAGGGCTTTGCAATCGGTCATTCCGACACGAGTTAAGATATCTCTCATATACCGACGCTGAGACAGAACGAGGCCTGTGCTATCGGTGAGTGTCTCTATGCCCAGAAAGAAACTTGCTGTTCCTAAGTCCCTGATCTTGAAAGCAGTAGACAACTGTGAAAGGAGAGAATCTACCAAGGTGGAGTCATTGCCCATCATGATAATGTCGTCAACATACACGAGTAAGAACACCCGAGAGGTATTCACGATGTAGTAAAAAAGTGAGACGTCTGTCTTCGAGGCATGAAAGCCGGTCGTGATCAGAAAATCGTGGAGAGGTTTAAACCAGGCCCGAGAAGCTTGTTTCAAACCGTATAAAGACCGCTTCAAATGACAAACGTGGTCAGGTTGTAGTGGATCTTCGTAACCAGGGGGGCTGCTTCATATACACGGTTTCGACCAAATGTCCATTCAAGAACGCATTATGAACGTCTAACTGGCGGAGAGTCCAAGAGTTAGAAACTGCGAGTGAAAAGAGCAGTAGAACTATTGTTGGCTTAACTACTGGACTGAAGGTGTCGAAAAAATCCTCTCCGGCCACTTGATTATACCCTTTTGCGACGAGGCGTGCTTTATAGCGTTCCACTGTACCATTTGCTTTGCGCTTAGTGCGAAAAACCCACTTGCATCCGATAATGTTCATAGAAGGAGTAGCCGGTATTAAATTCCAAGTGTGGTTGTGTAACAGTGCATTGAATTCTTGGTCCATGGCGTCACGCCAATGAGGATGACCAACTGCCTGTGAATAGCAGGTAGGATCAGTCGTGGTATTGAGAGCATATAATTGCTCCCCAATGCCTTATGTCTTTTGCCGGGTTCTCATAGTATGCCCTCCTCTCTGAACTCGTCCTGTATCGGGTTGAGTCTGTGAGGATGTGGACGTGTTAGCCCTAGTGGTGGCTTGGGTTGGTGAACCGGATGAGAGCAGTGACGCAATAGGCTGCGGATCAGGTTCCACAGTTACCGGTGGAGCTGTGAGCAGCGGAATAGGTTGTGGATTAACAGGCGCAGCGACCCATGGTAATTGCGCCGGGGAGAGAGTATCCTGTGTGGCAATCTGCATAGCAAAAGGAAAAACACTTTCGTCAAACCGCACATGACGGCAGATAAAGACCCTCCCCGTGTCAATGTCCAAACATCGGTATCCCCTATAAGAAACTGGGTAACCTAAGAACACACATGGGGTGAATCTGTACTCAATTTTATGACGATTGTATGGCCTTAGGTAAGGAAAAGAGCGGCACCCAAACACCCGAAAGAAAGTATAAGGTGGATGAGTGCGATGCACCCGATAGTATGGTGTGTCAAAATTTATAGCAAACGAGGGTATGCAATTTATTAAGTACGTAGCTGACTCAAAAGCAAAGTCTCAATATTTTAGGGGGGAACTTGTGGCTAGTAGGGCAAGTCCCGTTTCAACTACTTGCTGGTTTCGGCGTTCTACCCTCCTGTTTTGCTCGTGGGTATATGCACACAACTGACGGTGAATAATACCAAGTGACTTAAAAGTGTTATGCAGGCGGCGGTATTCACCTCCTAAGTCGGACTGAATGGCTTTGATAGAATGTGAAAATTGCCGTTCTACCATCACCTGGAAAGCATAAAAGATTTTATAAATGTCTGATTTTAACCATAACGGATAAAACCAGCAAAAACGTGAGTACTCGTCTACAAACAAAACAAAATAACGACTACCCGAAACGGAAACAACTGGTGACGGGCCCCAAATATCCGTATAGATTAAATCTAATACATTATTGCTACTGCGTAAAACCCTATCTAAAGGAAAACGGGCCGATTTGGCCATTTGACAAGCAGTACAAAGATGATCTGGATTAACTTTATTTGAGGTGACCGGACAGTGTTTGAGGACTCGATTCAAAGCTTGAGTGTGCAGGTGGCCTAGACGCTGGTGCCATACACTAGAGGATGCTCTCGCGGAAAGAAAAGCGGAGTGAGTACGTGGGACGAGGAGCTTGTATAGACCTCCCGCAGTAGACCCTTTAAGTAGTACCGCCTGCGTTTTGGAATCCTTCACAAGAAACAAACTCTTATGAAACTCAAAGAATACATCGTTTTCATTTGTGAATTTGTAAACCGACAGTAAAGGTAACGACAATTGAGGCACACACAGAATATTAGACATTTTTAATTGATGGGAATTAGAATAGATAACCGATCGACCGACACGGGAAACATCCAAACCTGCACCGTTGCAGACCTTCAGGACGTCACCACCGGAATAGGCGGTGGAATGATCAACCATCTGATCATCAGGCGTTGCGTGTGATGTCGCCCCGATGTCCGGGTACCATGCGTCAACGCCGGTCGGGGCTGCACCGTCGGTGGAGTACGCCACATTGGCTTTGTGAGCGTGCGATCGGCATATCTGACATCGGGGAGTACCGCCTCAGCCATGGCCCTGGCCACCTCCGTTTCGACCGCGACCATGCCTGCCGCGGCCATTGGAGGATTGTCGACCGCCATTGCTGCTTCGTCCACGACCAGCGTAGAACGCCTGCGGGCCTGAGGTTGCCGATGCGTCGCCAGGCAGAAGCTCGTTGGAGTAAATAAACTCCTGAGACTGCAGGTGATCGGCAAGCTGCGGGATCGTCACTGGAGCACCACCAACGGTGAGAGATCCGGCCATCTGCCTGTACTCCGGTCAAAGACCTCGCACAACGTAGAGAATTTGTTCCTCCGCTGACAATGGCCGCCCGACGAGCGACAGGGTCTGGACGAGTATCTGAGCTCTACCCAAGTATTCTGACGGCGTGGTGTTGCCTTGACGCAGCGACTGGAACTGCCCTAGCAGGCTGAGGCGGCGGGATCGGGTGGAGGCTAAGAGAGCCGCGGTAATGGAGTCTCATACCTCCCGTGATGTCTCGAGCCCTACCGCCAAGTACATAACCTCATCCGACAATGAGGAAACGATCAGCGAAAGAATGAGCTGATCTTGTTGAACCCAGGCGTGGTACGCGGGATTCGTCGGAGCGGTGGAGGTGCCCGTCGGCGTCGGCGATCCGAGATTGGCCGGCGGACATGGAAAGTTGCCATCTAGGTAACCCAACAAACCTTGACCTTTAAGAAAGGGGTAGATTTGGGTACGCCAGTATAGATAGTTTCGGGAATTCAGACGTTGAGAGACAAGGTGGTGGCCGGCCGTGAGTGGGTTTGGGGTGGCTGGAGGCGGCGGTGGTGCGGTGGCTACCGTAACAGCGGTGGTGGTGGGAGGATTAGCCATCGGTTTAGGAGGATTGTGAGTAAAAAGCGCCTAACACTATTGATACCAGATGAACGAATGAATTCTGATTCAACTGGCAAAGAGAGATACAGTCGTATAAGAGGAAGGACACTAAACTCTGCTATTCTATAGCTGTTACATTATTGACTAAGTATTAATAATAATAATAAAGACTATACACAATATTATAAAGATACTTAGACAATGGTTAATACGTCACGCCTCCACCGGCCAACGACCTTTATAGAAGCACGGAGATGGAGCAGCTGCAGCCCGTCGCTGGAGTCGCCTGACGGAGGAGAACGACCAGAGACGTCGCGGGAAGAACCCAGTCTCGCCTCTGCCGTCCCTTCTCTGCGCAACGCCAATAACCGTCGCATGCCATTCCAACTCGTGCCGCCATCGTCGCCACTAGAGGAACCAGCGCCGAGATATAACAGCTACAGCCCGGAGTCAGTATCGCCTGAAGGAGGATGGAGATGCAGCGAATGGGAATCCAAAACCATTGCCAGCTCCGCATATCTCCTTGCCGCAGCGCTGATGCCACCGTTGCCCGCCGCCGTTCTCCATGGTAGCCGGCGACTAGAGGGGAAGACAATGCAAATCTACCGGAAAACTATAGCAAATTTTTTTTTTCGGATACCTTAATGCAACAGTTCGTAATAAGCACAACAAATAATTCTAAAAATCCTAAAGGAATTACAATTGTGCTTAATGCCAAATATAAATTTCAGTAAACCAAAATAAATCAATTACAAGTAATTCACTCAAAATATACCAGATTTACTTAATTATATCATAACCAAATAGATATATCTGTATGCAAATTTTGAAGAATTAGAATGAATGTAATTGAAATCAAAATATATACAAAACTTAATGTATATAATACTTAATATTGTTTTAGGCAAAAAACAATCAACCGGTCAGAGATTATAAAGGCTCTGATACCAAATGTTAGAAATCAATAATCTAAGACCTCGTAGTAGCAGAAGCGGAAGCAGTGTTGATCTCCAACCAGAATTGATGTGATGCCTTTAATTTTGAATGGTAGATCGTTAGCCATATTTGTCTCATACTTAACTCAGAACCCTAGATGATGCATTGGTGTCTACTAAGTAGTATGAGTACCGGGAACTGTATGTGCTATACAATGCATATCATGTATTCCATGATTCCCATCTATACAGGATTATATAGGCACAGAGTCTGTTTGAATAGCAACTACTAGTTATTTAGTCCAACCAAACCACTTAATAAGTCTAGTCAACTTGCACCACTTAATTAAGTCCCTAATATATAATATATAATATATATATATTATTAGGGAAAATCTTACACAACCCCAGCTGCTAAGAAAGCCAATCAACTCTGCAACTGCAAGGTTACAATTCCCAAATGCTGAGAAAACCATTGATCCATTTCGCTTCATTTATCATATCTATCCTAAAGTATTCGGTCTGCCCATGTGTGCGCTATATTATTACTAACAATAAAAACCTTTCTCTTTGTCTTTCTATTTTTATTTTTATTATGTTTTGAATGTTAAAATCATAGCCTGCTTCGTTATCATCTTTGTACTAGTTATATGTCATCATTTGTATATATGAAAGACTACAGTGCACTCTCCTAAAAAATAAGGATCCTGTCTAATTGATCCTGCAACATGGGTTCTCTGAGTATAGTAATTTTGTCATATTTAGTGCTAAAGTTTCAAATTGATCCTCGGTGGTCTTTTGACTTTCAAATTTAATCATTTGTAGTCCAAGTTAACAGCTCATTGTCCATCAACTTTCAAAATTTAACCAGTTGTGGTTCTCTTGAAGGACTATGGTTGGTTAAAATTTAATAGTTGAAAGTTCATGGATGATTAACTTGGACGACGAATGGTAATAATTTAAAAGTCAAAAGACCACGGGTGGTTAGTTTGAAAATTTAAGATTAAATATGACAAAAATAATATACTCGAAGGACCTTAGATGATTTTAACTCCATCTAAACGTATGAAATTTCCTCACATTTCCACCAAACGTCATCCTTATTTCATATGAGAAAATTTAATATATTTTAGAATAAATTTAGATAAGTTCAAAATAATAATAATAATAATGTTATTATTATTATTAATGCCTTATTGTATGTATTGTCATTGAATTTCATAAAATAAGATGAAACTAAATATTTAGGATATAAAGTTATACAAATGACAGATAACGCAAAATTTATTAATAGTTATACAAACTAAAAAGAGTTTTTTTCTCAAAACGGTCTCTCGACTATTGCTCATTCTAGCTCAATTTTGCATTTCGACTTTCAATTGCACCAAATGTGGTCCCTCGACTTTCAAAATCTCACCCAATTCGGTGCTCCGTTACATATTACATCCAATCAGAGTTAAAATGAAGGGCATTTTTGTCCATTTACCTATTGTTAGCCTAATAAACATTGAGAAATAGTTGAGGGACCATTTTGAGAATAGTCGAGGGATCATTTTGGGAAAAAACTCTTTTATTTATTTCATTTTTGTTTATTTTCATTTTTTAAACTCTATCAAATTAGAATTTCTATGCATTTTTTTCTTATAAATATAAATAGTTAAAATTGCGCAATCCAAACATACAAACTGTTCCTATGAAGTTTTACAATAAGTTCCGTAAATTTCATAAATACTCATATACTTTTTATTTTTATTTTTTATGAATCAAGCAATCACTTTGTATCACATTAAATATTATTTTTATCATTGAAAATAATATTATTTTTTTTCGAGCATAGACAGCCAAAGCGTGCAAAATGTAGGGAAAATGTTAGATCGAAAGGTAAGTTTTTCCAATACACTTCTCGCGTGAGCCGAAAAGTAAAATCTCATCAATGTTTCTTTCAATATTTTCTGTATTTGAGTTTGAAGTAATTATTAAATTTTATATTAATTTGCATTATTTGAGATATTGAATGAAATTTTTTATATGTTTACCTCTTCTTATTTTTTTATTAATAAATAATAATTAATTATTAAGGCAATTATAATTTATTTTATACTATGGACAGAATATTTTTAATAATTTGGGTTTAATTAAATTATACCTTAATTATAAAAATCCTACCTAATAATTTTAGTATATTACACGGGACACAATAATTACTATAAATAACGTTTAATAATTGTCAATTTTTATTCAGCAATAAAATTTATAGTTATTTTTAAGTCAATTATAAAATCTTCAGTAGTGTGAACACCTTATTTTTAATTATTTGGGATTAATAATATTATATCTTATTTATAAAAAAAAAAACAAAAAGTAATATTTTTAGTACTACGGATGCGACTAAGAATTATTTTAATCGGTGCCTAAACGGAATTTTTGCAACACTGGTAATTAATAATTATTATTAAAATTATTGCCTAATAATTATTTATGTTAATTCTCATCACCTTCTTCCGTGTAATTTTTAGGATAATCTATATACATATGTTTATACATAGTGATTGATTGTCTATGAATATAAAATAAAAAAAGAAAAATAAAAAGTATATGAGTATTTATGAAATGTACAGAACTTATTGTAAACTTGATAGGAATAGTTTGTATGTTTAGATAGAGTGAAAAAGTGTGTAAAGAAAGTTAAAAATTTTGAGGTTGGATAGCACGATTTTAACTATTTATATTTCTAAGTAAAAAAATATATAGAAATTATAATTTGATAGAGTCTAAAAAATGAAAATAAACAAAAATGAAATAAAAAAAAAAAAGAGTTTTTCCCAAAATGGTCCCTCAACTATTTTTCAATGTTTATTAGGCTAACAATAGGTAAATGGAAGAAATTGCCCTTCATTTTAACACTGATTAGATGGAATATGTAACGGAGGACCGAATTGGGTAAGTTTTTGAAAGTCGAGGGACCACATTTGGTGCAATTGAAAGTCGAAATGCAAAATTGAGAATAAACAGTAGTCGAGCTGAGGGACCATTTTGAGAAAAAACTCAACTAAAAATATTAGGGATAAAGGTCAAATAAACCCTTCACTATAGCTCCAATTACCCTTCATCTTTTCACTTTTGTGCAATTAAGTTAATTAGCTGGTTGCATCTAAGTCACAGGTAATTTTTTTTTTGAATATATATTTTAAAAACTAATTAATTAAAATTTTTTTGAATACTATTGACTCTATTACAATGTAGTATCGGTTCATACATGCTTTCTCAACCTACTGAAGCACAAAGAGTCAACGCCCCCACTGGGGATCGAACCTGTGATCTCTCACTTAGGAGGGTCAAAGCTATGCCGCTTGACCACCAAAAAAAACTAATTAAAATAAAAATTTATATTTTTAATTCAAATAAATAAATAAATAAATAAAATCGGCAACCGATTGGCTTCTCCGTCCAATTGGACGGAGAAACCGATCTGACTTCTTCGTCCACAAATTGTTTGCTGGCTTTGTTGAATGAATGTTCATACTCAAGAAACGCCATTAGTTTATATAGAAGTTATTTATGAAGAGTGAAGTGTTATCATTGAAGTTTCTGATTATTGGTTTCTTGAAATTCATGTATAGATTAAGGGGGTTGTTAGTGTTAGTTGAGGTGATTACCATTAACTCAGAGAATGAAAGAATGGGCTCCAGATTGACATTCTTGTAG
>CM008343.1:25123253-25134597 GCA_002525835.2 Ipomoea batatas
AAGATATCCCATTTCAAGATTGTTCCACTTCAAGGATAAGACACTTTGCCTTATTAATTATAAATAAGTTCAAATTGTTTGAACTACAAGTTGTGCAACATATTTATGAAAATGTTGTAACAACACTAATAGTTTTTATTTTTTAAATGACATGAAGTTTATGGTGTACTATTATGAGTTGAATTCTTTAGCATTTATTGGAGTTTTTCGTCTCATCAAATTGATCCTGGGTCATTAAGATTTGAAAAGGCTCATAAATTCAATGTTGAGAGGCATAAAGCAAGCAAAGGCTCATGAGATTGATTCATATTGAGGATTTTTAATTATATTGATACAACATTTGTGTTGTTTCATAAAGTTACATAAATAAATCCTCGTTATTGCTCTATGGCATAAAAGTTGGGTTTTTCCTTTTTTTTTTTTTGGAGATTATTTATAAGGTGTATGTTTAAAGTTCCCTTGTAGGCTTAGACTAATTGGTTTTGTCATTTAAAGCCATTGGAATATGGACTACTCAATTACTGTCTTTGGCTAAGGTTAATGAAAATGGAGTGACAGACGTGTCAACTCCGAAAACTTAGCCATCATAGATAGTATTAAAGATAAGGAGTTGGTCGTGTTAAATATTAGCATTTTGCTAATAGTTTCGAATCCTTACTTAAGGCATGCTTATAAGAATTTAAGGATCATACAGGATACATGGAACTAATTATGTGACTATATTGTACGTACATACATTTTGTCACTTATATGTAATATGGATGGTTTCTCATATGGTTATGCGCATATTTATTTGAGAAACATCCTCAAAATTGGACCAAGAATAAACGTAGGGTTTATTCATAAAGGACCTGAGTTTGAAATTAAAATGCATGTGATGCATAGTTGGTATTACTCACACTTTAATTTAGAGGACATACCACTATGATTCATGTTTTTTATTTTAAATGAAGGTTGTGCCAACGCTTGCACCAAATGGAAAATTATTTCCATTAATATTGTACAAATCAGGCGGTGTGAGTTTATTAGGCCAAATTTAGACATTGTGGCAATAATTAGTTTTTGATAACTAATTACAATCAAGAATGAACATAAGGTTTATTCATTAAAGTTTTATACCACATAAGGTACTTAGAGAATAAATTTACATTGTAATCTTAAGTGGATACTACTCACCTTACGAGGAACTATCTCTATGGTTCATGTTTCTTTTGCTTCTTTGAGTTAATACTTGCACCAAGTGGGAGAATGTAACATTTTTCATTATGGCACTATTTAGTGGTGCAAGTTTAATAGACCATTTATGGTCATTATGTTATTGTGGTTTGAAACAGAAGTAACGGAAACCGTTACTTAGCCTATAATGATGGCATGTAGGCTATATATGTATGGTCCTCCCACTGCTCCTGTTAAGAGATACAGACTACACCATCTAGTTACCCAGGAGTTAAAGTGGTAGACAAAACACTCTATAATTCCTCACAATCCTTCAAGCAATACTACGGATATGACAACTATGGCTGGAGGTACATGATCCTATTAGCTTCCGCAATGAGGTTAGTTTATTACAACTTCTATGTTTGTATATTTGATCTAACATATACCACCATTTATACTAGAAGGAACCATTTACTATAAGAAAACTAGGAACCATTTATCTAATATATTCTAGGATGAAGATCATCATATCCAAGTATATACTATATCATCCGCTGCTAAGACTCCATATTGTGAGCCACCATTCTTCGATCTTGAATTGTTCAACAAAAAAGCTAAGGCTAGTTTGAGACTGGGGGAGATAAGAGAGATAGGGAGACTTACACTATTGGCGGGGATAAGAGTTGTGAACAAATGACGGCAAAACTACATATAAAATTTTTAAAGTGTTTAGAGTTTTACTCTACTAGCTGGTATATAAAAACTTCACATAAGACATACAACTTCGGTTATTTAATTAACCGACATTATATATTATTATGATTTTTTTTTTCGCGTAAGACATACAACTTCGGTTATTTAATTAACAGACGTCGTATGTTATTATCATTTTGTTTTGTTTGCGTAAGACATAAGACTTTGGTTATTTAATTAACCGACGTCGTATTTTATTATTAATTTTTTTTTTTAAGAAAACATCTTCTTCCGGCAATGCAACTGGACTGCAAATCTCATCTCCGCGAAATACATGCTCTATTAAACGAAGGTCAGAGCCACTAATCCCACTTTGTTGATTGATTGAAATATCACTCTCCAAATTTTATGAGATTCTCAAATCATAGAAACTGCCCTTTTCCCCAGGGCCTTTCGTTTAGGATCCGGCAACCGTATCACGGCCCTACACCCCCAAATTTTTAAGTAATTCAAGTTGGGTTTTCTGTTGTGCCAATGCTCACAAGGTGTTACCCTATTTCTTTTATTTGGAACTCTGTTGAGTACATAGCATGCAGTCAACATGGCTTCTCCCCAGAAACCTTCACTCAGACCAAAAATTGATAACATGCAGTTTACCATTTCCTTGAGCACTCTATTTTTCCTTTCTGCTACATCATTTTGTTATGGTGTATAGGGTGTTGTGGTCTCATGAATGATACCCACAGATTGAAAAAATGGCAGGTCTGTAAGCTAATTAATCACGTAATAACATAAACACGTGAATACGTGATGAACGGATCTTTAAAATACTAACCTCCAACCATAGCTTCCAATTGAAGAATGTTGTGTAATCAGGTTGTGTAATCACAAGACTGTTGCAGCAGAGTAACAGTACTGTTTCTCTCACTTTCTCAACCCTCTCTTGATGGTGTAGAGGAATGAATGTTCCAGCAGTGAGAGGACCAAAGGGCTCTATTTATATTATCCATATGCCATCAATATGGTAATGTATCCCTTCCCTAATTACATTTTCAATTACCATTAAGTCTTACCTTAATTAGCAGAAGCTTGTATGGAAGTAATGCACCAAATAATGTATTACCTTAATTATTATAATTTACTACCTATATTATAATAGTGTAATAGTGGTAAGTGTTACATTCTCCCACTTGGTGCAAAACTCCATAACCCAAAAAATCAAAAAACACCAACCATAGTGATATGTCCTCCTTAAAACGAGTAGCGTTCATTATGATCAAATGCAAACTGTTTTTGAGCACTTAATTTAGGAAACAAAAAAACTTAACGAAACAAACCATATGTTTATTTGAAGTCCAACTGAAATACATTATCTCAATAAAGTAAAGGTGTACAAACTTAAATGAGATAAATGTCCGAAAGCAAAAGAATTTCATTAAAATTGAATACTGAATGTATATATACAATTTACAAAGTGGGCGAAAGTCCCATTTCTTTAACTAGATCTTAAGTAGAGAGCTCTTAATGTTAGCATAATGCTAACTACGTTCCATGACTAGTTTTATAACTTAACTTAAGCACTACCTCTAACGGCCAAGAGCTTGGAGTTGACACGTCTGTCACTCCCACTCATCAAAATAGCCAAAGGATAGTTTAGTCATAGAAGCATTCCAACAACTTAGACAATAAACTAAAATTCTAAGTCCATAAATGTTGAATTTTAAATATACACCATAACTTCCCAAATAACTTTAAGGTCCACTTTATAATGAACTGAACATTATGTGTCGTACTGTTATGTCTTGCAAAATTGTCTTGAGCCTTACAAACCAAAAATGGCCTAGGATTAATTTTGAAGAAACTAAAGACTCTATTACATGCTAAATAATTTATTTAAATAACAGTGTATCACAAGTTAAATGTTTTGTTCTAATAAACTCCTTAAAATTGTTACACCATTTTCATAAATATGTTGCACAATCAAATGTTCAATAATTTGAACTTATGAATTCAGTGGAGCATCTTAATGATCTTTTTCTAAATGATCACTCCCACTGATTAAAATATTCTTCAGCAGAATTAATGATATACGTACTCACAATTGATTCGACCAACTAAATAATGAAGATATAGTTTCCCACCATTAGATGGGCATACTAAATAATCAATATTTGGTTCCAATCCAACTAAAGTAATAACTAATGAGGACATAACTCCCACCATAGTTGGACATACTAAAATAATAAAATACACTTTTGAAAACCAAGTTGGAATTTGTCTCGAAGAGATACATTTTAATTCTTGGAAACCAAAAGAGGTATATCGAATATATCACGTAACTTACTACAGTTAGTCCAAATAACCGAGCAAGATTCGTGAAATAATTAATAAAAGTGGTTAAATTTTGGGATTGTAACTAAATGTATGTTTTGCCAATGCAAACCATGAAAACTTAGAAGTATAATTGTTAGTGTACAAGTTATACACCTTGAACAACCTTTTTATTGGCTTAATTATTAGTCAAAAACTTAAGTTATGTTATTAGGTAGTTTGGTCCGTCTTCGTGGTTAAAGGCAGTTTTCCTCACGTACTCTGGAGCAGCGCCAGCGAGTAATCCAGTGGACGGGATTTATTCAAATCAGAATTCAGTCATCATGATCCTCACTTTACTCTGATCTAATCCTATGGCTGATCCTTATTTGGAGTGGTTTTCAGCTACAAACATTAAGGGAAATTTGATTAATGGCTTGGCTATAAATAGAGCTCTTTTACATGGGATTAACTACGCCTTTTGATTATTCTAAATCCCACTCTCATTGCTCTCACGAATCAGATTCTATAAAGAGGTTTTCACATTGGTTTCTCTACAGTGCTTCACTTGTTCTTATTTCTGGTTGCTTGAAGATTCAATCGTGTTGGCGAATCATGATGTTCTGCACAGTGTCAGCTCCAAGATGAGGAAGGCTTAGCTAGGAGTTTGTTTTTGTAACCATTAGTATAGGATGGTTGTTGTTAGACTCCTTGTAACCCTTGTGATCATCTAGTGGATTGGGCTGACGTGAAGTGCCCCGCAGATGTAGGAGTGGAGCTCCGAACTGCGTGATCAATTATTGTGTCTGGTTCCTGTTTTATTGCTTTATTTTCTTCTTGTTGTTTATTTATCTGTTTTTATGGTTTAGTTCTTTTAGATAAATAATCTCTTTAATATAAAGTTGGAACCTTTAGCTAAATTGTACATTCAAGACCCACAATATAATTTCAATTGTGTTTCTTGAACTTACAATTTCACAGTGCTTTATTATTTTGGTTATACGCCTTTTTATTCATCTCACTGTGTGTTAAGTACTCCAGGATGGATAAGCACCGACCTTCTCCAGAACTAACCGGAGAAAACTATGCGTACTGGAAAGCTCGCACCAGAACACATCTGAGGGCCCAAGGTGTATGGAAAACAGTGTTATCCGGATGGGTTCATCCTACAAAAGACGGTAAAAAAGAAGGAGATCCAAAAGTGTTAAAGCCAGAAGTTGAATGGGATGCTACAGAGACTATTACAGCAAGCTTCAATGCTAAAGCCTTAGATATTATATTTTCTTTAATACATGAAAGTCAATTTAACTTGATTACAGGTTGTGACACTGCTAAAGAAGCTTGGGAAATTTTAGAGACCACTTATGAAGGCACGAAGTCGGTCAAGCAGTCCAAACTTCAACTAGTCCAGAGTGATTTTGAAGACCTACGTATGAATGAGGATGAAAACATAGTAAACTTCAATGAACGAGTTCAAGAGATTGCTAACCGTGCTGTCACTCTGGGTGAACCATTTTCACAACAAAAACTGATCAAAAAGGATCTCTGTTCTCTCCCGCCTCGGTTCAGGATAAAGGTAACTGCTATACAAGAACATTCCGGGTTGGAAGACCAAAGCTTGGCTCAACTTATGGGTAACCTCAAAACTTATGAGATGGAAATATTGACTGACCATTCTAGAAAACAAAAGAATGTTGCCTTCACAGTTGACGAACAGGGTACTGTACCAGATCCAGGCGAAATCGAGGATGATGATCCAGTTGTTTTGTTAACTAAACATTTCAATAAAATCCTAAAATAGGTCAAACAAAAGAACAGCTTCCGCGGTAACAGACCTCAAAACTTCAATGGATCAAAATCTAATTCAACAACGAGTGGATCAAATTACAAGCCCACTGCGTCTCGTACAACACAACCGTCTACATCACGGACAACTCAACCTCGAGAAAGAACAAGTGGCAAAAACATACGGTGCTATGAGTGCGAAGGCTACGGACATGTTCAGGCTGAATGTCCTACCTATTCGCGAAGGAAAAAATCAATGGCAGCACTAACATGAAGCGATGATGAAGCTGACCCAGAAGTTGCAGCTGATACAGAAGAGATTACGGGCAATTTTGTTGCTTTCACGGCCAGGATTACAATTGATCCAGAAGCTGAAGAGGAAGATCCAGCTGACTCAGAAGGTTGTGACTACAACTCGGCAGAAGATCTTGAAGCCCCTGCTTTTTCTTTTGAAACCGAGTATAAAAAGTTGTATTCAAAATGGGAATGTTTACTTAAGGCAAATCATAACTTGTGTAGTCAAGTAGGGATATCAGAAAAAGCCATCAATGTATACAAAGATCAAATAAGTGAAAGAGATCTACAACTCAAAGCAGCTTCTGAACGAGAAGCCAAGCTGAATCAAGATGTGGTCAAGCTTACATAAGAATTAAGTTCTCTTAAGAAGCAAATCCAGATGATGGACACCACATCAACACTTGATGAAATTCTTGACACAGGTCGACAATCAACTACCAAATATGGTCTTGGCTTCACTGCGGACAAAAACAATGGGCAAACTATCTTTGTCAAAGCTACTGGGACAGTTCCAGAAGATACTCCAGAAGCTAGTACAGCAAGGCATATGAACTCAGCAAGGCATCGTCGCAATATGGTCTTGAAGTATACACGTATCTCTAAACCTTATAACCCTATTTGTCATTATTGCAGGATTCGAGGACACACTAGACCAGAGTGTTTCTACTTCTACAAAGATCAGAGGGTCGAAAAGTACAAACAGGTTTGGGTAAGAAAGACTGATTACATCTGTCATGTCTCTCTTCTAACAAAATCCTCAGGTAGAGAAGAAAGGTAGTATTTTGGCAGTGGTTGTTCTTGCCACATGACGGGAAATATCAACTCCCTGAACAACATCAAAGAAAGTACAGGTGAAGTGACGTTTGAGAAATAAGTAAATTAAAGATGCTATGGCTATTCTTTAATGAACTGAAATCAAATCACATTGGCAAGGAATAATTAAAACTTTAAGAAACAGATTATAGCAAATAATGATGGGAAAATTCAAATATATGATATTTGAGGGGACTAGTGGCACAAGATGTTCTTAAGTCATGGCCATAAAACTAGTATGCCTCCTCAATTCATATGCACTCAATGTATAACTGTTTGGGGGTATAAACCTAAAATAAAAATTGTAGGGTATACACCAAATTTACATGGTTCACCTATGATTAAAGCTTAAATGGGCGAGCTAAATCAATGGTCCAAAAGTACTAAGTTCAGGCACTACCGTAACTAAAGTTTATGCATAAGTCCAACTTAATTAGGAACTAATATAATTTCATCCTAAATTTACGCATTGCTAAAGGCATAAAAAAAATATTTTTCTTAACAAAATGTTATGCGTTGGACAAATTAATATGCATAAAATTAGGCATTTAACTCATATATTCTAAACAAATCGCATAACTTAAGACAATTTTTAATATGAGCTTTCAAAGCATAAACTTAATATTCAAACTCTAATGAGTCCAAACCAAAGAGACCCAATTTTTTTTTGAATAGTAAAGTAATAAATATATACTTTGAAACTTCAAACTTTAAACCCATTAAAAATGTTTTTAATACATAAAGATCAAATTTATGAGAAATAGACCGAATTTACAAATTCCAACAATATCTAACCAAAAATATATATATATATATATTGTCATTTGTAAATCAAAATCTCACAAACCCTAATTGCATAGTTAATCCTAAAATTATGCACTTAATGTGATCAAATTCATGAAACAATCTAAAGAGTATGAACCAACTATAAAGTACGAATTTACACTAAAAATTCATTATTCATACGTAACCAAATATGGACATAACGAACTAAAATCATAATTCAAAGAACTTAAAGAATTATGGAATTAGTGGCAATAGCCAGTTGCCTTAGCAAATATGTTTTTCCAAAATTACTAAATTGATTCTCCATAACCCAATTAATAATATTATTATCATCAATGGCAAATTGCAAATAATCCAAAAAGCAATAGTCATAATAATATTATCACATTAAATAGGAGACTAAATATGGAAAAACAATAGTTAAAACCACTAATTGTAGAAACGTTCTCAGATATAATTTTGAAACTTAATAAAATTTAAACTCCGAAAAATGCCAAAAACATAATAATGACCAAAATATTTTCTTAACTGGAACATTGTCACATAAACTTAATTGGAAACAATTCAGGATTTACAACTGAATACCATATTAATATTAATGGTTTCAATAATTAAAATATTTGATGGTAGTAATCAACATTAATATTTAACAATGACAACCAAATTACGGTAAGACACCTTCTTAATGTTTTCATATTTGTAAAGATAAAATATGTGACTAGTCCAAATTAGTGGTTAACTTAAGGCTTGGTTAGGATTTTTAAGACACATAATAGAGAGAGAGTAACTGAAGTACATAATATTATCAAAAACTGAATGGTGGAAACGGAATGGGTACGGTTTGGGTATGATTTTTCCACCCTTAATGACAAACCTATCAAACTATATGCCGATACATAATCCCTGTGGGCAATTGTGATCATAGTTTAGTATTTCATCATAATTAACCGTACAAATATAACAAAATTGCATGTGGGCTAAATTTTGCCATATAACGCAGAGTTAACTACAAGGTTCTTGCCTAAACTTTATGTGATTAATACTTAATATGTAATTTCAGTAAATTAAAGATGTTGTGGCTACTCTTTAATTAACAAAAATTAAATATAATCACAATGGCAAGGGTATTTAAAACCTAATCAAACAAATTAAACCAAAACATGATAGACAATCCTTAGGTATACTCCCAGGAAAGTTGGTTGGTGCTGAGGCGCCATTAAAAACCAACTCCATAGACAGAGTAGCGTCGCAAGGGGACTAGTAGCAATATGGCGGTTTTAGCCAGCAAGGCATTTTAAGCCAGGGCCAGGGAACTAGTATTCCTCCCCAAGAAACTTCCCTAAATCATGTGTTCTCATATTTGAAGTAAAATCGTTTGGTTGATCTATATAAATGTGGATTCACCTAAGGATAAGGCTTTAAATAGGGTAAACCTATGAAAAGTTTTATGTACTTTAGGTGTTTTGAAATCCTTTTAAAAAAGATGAACAGAGTAATAACTGAAAAAGTAAGAATATGCATAATCTATTCTTAAAAGGCACTACATTTACCTAAAAGGCACTAAAACATGCATAATAAGCATATAATTCAGTCCTAAAAGGCTCTAAATTCAATCTTAATGAACATGTTTTTCTAAATACATAATTATAACAATGAAATAATTATTGCAATAAAACATATAAGGCATGTTTAGATTATGCATATCAATTACTCATACTCCATAAATAAATTGTAACACTTATTACAATTTAACTGAAAATTCAATATTAAAATTAAAATTCAAACAAATTTAAAACACTTAATAATTTGTTCAACAGCCGCCGCCGTCTCCCTGTCGCGTCGCTAACCAGCCGGCCGAAAAACTTCAGCCTCTGCCCATTCGTCGTCCTCCGTTGCGCAGTGAACAAAATTCGACGAGCATGCAAAGTGACGGGAAGAAAAAAAATTTCCATTTTTCCAATTGATTTTTACAAATATATATTCCAAAAAATGAATTCTTAATGTAATTTTTATTTTGTTTGTTGTTTCTTTTATGCAGAATGCACAGATTCCCGAACAAACAAAACAAAAAAAAAATTACAAACTGAAATATATATATACTGAATGCGGAACAAAAAATTTAGTAGTCCACACCAATTGCATATAGATATTCACATAATAATATATAATATATGCAATCAAAACATTAAGGCTAGGTAGAGATAAATCAGGCTTTGATACCAACTGTAAGCTAATTAATCACGTAATAACATAAACACGTGAATACGTGATGAACGGATCTTTAAAATACTAACCTCCAGCCATAGCTTCCAATTGAAGAAGGTTGTGTAATCACGGGACTGTTGCAGCAGAGTAACAGTACTGTTTCTCTCACTTTCTCAACCCTCTCTCGATGGTGTAGAAGAATGAATGTTTCAGCAGTGAGAGGACCAAAGGGCTCTATTTATATTATCCATATGCCATCAATATGGTAATGTATCTCTTCTCTAATTACACTTCCAATTACCATTAAGTCTTACCTTAATTAGCAGAAGCTTGTATGGAAGTAATGCACCAAATAATGTATTACCTTAATTATTATAATTTACTACCTATATTATAATAATGTAAAGCGTGTTTGGTTCCCGACCTATTCCACTGTTTGGTTCGTCATTCTATTCCTAGGAATAGCATTCCCGAGAATGAGCTATTCCCTTTGTAGGGGGAATAGCCATTCCTAAGGCCCACCCTAGTATTAGCTATTCCCAAGTATTTGGGAATAGCTTTGATACTATAATACCAAAAATGCCCTTTTGTATTATATTATAATTCATAATAATAATAATAATAATTTCTCAACCTATATGTGTGTGTGTGTGTGTGTGTGTGTGTGTGATTTTATTAGTACATGGTCCACAATAAAATTAACCCTTGGGTGGGACCTTATATTTGTGTGTGTGTGTTCGCGTGTGTTAACAAGAGAGAACTGTCAGTGAAAATATACAATTGTATTTACTTAACCTATTTATATAGAAAAATGAAGGATGTTAACCAAATATTCAAACTCAAAAACTTAGGCTAGGAGTGAATCTCTCAACCTCCATGTATCTTGGTAAGTGCCAAAAGTAGCTGTGTTTTAGGGGTCATTTAGGTGTAAAATATGCTACATTAGATGTCCATTAGGCCCAAAAACATGCTAAGATAGGGAATACCTTGCTAGCAAAGTAAGCAATCCAAGGGATGAATTTTCTTTTATTAAAAGACACACTTCTATTTTCTTGCCTGTTCCCGACGGCTGTTTAGGAAACTAGAATTCCTTTAGTAAGATAGCTCATGAATGAAGCTTTCAAACCAGTTCCTGATTTCAGGAGTTTTAGGAGTACATATGAGTTCATGAGTGCATGAGTCAAGGTGAGCTATTTCATTACATATAGGTCTAGGGACTAATTGTTTGTGTTTCAATATAATTTGCACAAATCTAAAATTTCGTAGGGCATTTCGGCGACATCTCAGTAAAATAGAT
>CM008343.1:25152752-25163082 GCA_002525835.2 Ipomoea batatas
TTCCAACTATTAAACCTAATTAATAGATTTGTTAGATGACCTTGTAACAATTTACTGAACTAGTGAACGAAATAGATCAGGAAATAGCATTCAGATAATCAGCAAGAAAATATCAAAGTAGTAAGAACACCTAGAATTGGTAACCCAGTTCGGAATCGCAATTCCTACATCTGGGGGGCATCACTTTGAACACCCAACTCTTCATTGATCAACCTGGAAATGGGTCAACAGTTTACAACAGAAAATCACACGGCAACACTAGAAATCATCAATCACCATTCTAGAGTTCAGCCTTGAAGAGTTGTGCGAATCTTGATCTCCCAATTTTCTTGAATTGAGGCTCCCCCTCAATTGTAGTCCAACTGGCATTCAGAGTGATTGCTTGCCCAGTTCCTCACGATGAGAGTCATCTTGAATCAAAGGTAAGCTTTGTCAAGATATCGATTTATCTTATCCAAGAGAAGCTCATCTTCATTTCACTCTTGTGTTCTTCAATATGATCTCACTTTCTTTTCTCAGGGAGTTCTGTCCTTATATATGATGCCCGAATTCGGTTATATTCATAACTGAATCTGTTGCTCTTCTTGTCTTCTTTGTCTTGTTCCAGTATTCTATTCAGCAGTTCGTCTATACATTCTTATGATCCTTATGCTGAACTATAAGAAGCTTTAATACAAACAAGACCATATGTTATTTTGAACTATCTGCTGAACTAATGAATTGTCACAAGAACTTGTTACAAAATAAGGAGTAAAATATTTTTCTTCTTTTGTAATTTTATTAACAATCTCCCCCTTTGTAACAAGTTGCTTGGCAATTTACTACAAACTTCCTAGATCATCAAAGATAGTTAAAATAACTTGATTTTTTTTAGAAAAGGAAAAGAACCAACACAACTGAATTGAACTTAAACAAACAAAGTTCGAGGATGATTATATCATCTAACAGAAATACAGTAACAAAAACTAACAGGAGACCCTATTACAAAAAAAGTTCATATTCCGTAACATTCAGCAGAAAGAAGGGTCTATTAGAGCAGTGATCAGAAATCCAACAGGTAACCGATGATTAGAAGGTTGTTCCTACTCCCCCTATTGCCAAGAACTTGTGAATCTGTAGCCACAAGATTCTATAGCAGGACCAAGTAGGAAGAAGCAACCCAGATTTTTAAAAAGTTTTTGAGGACTCATCATCCTGGCTGTCAGCAGCAGATTCAGCTTCAGAAGATTCAGATGCGGAGGGATCAGCATCAGGTGTAGTGGGCTCAGTGTCAGGTGCAGCTTCAGGTGCAGTAGATGGAACAGTAGGTGATTCAGCAACAGCAACAGACATCTCTTGGTCTCTCAGCCTTAGTTGTTCTCTTAATTGCATCTCAACTGTCCTTTTCTCAACTAGTATCTGGATGATTGTGTTTAGATCTTGGATGCTTTTGTCAAGGTGTTGTGCTGTGAGTTTACTAGTGTATGGTACATCCAGGTTCAGTGCTGGGGCCGAGCTACTTGCATGTTCCGGAAAGATGTCAAGTACATGACTTCCTTGTTTCAGTCTGGCATCGATTGTTCTGACTTGTGGTGCTTCCATAGGTTCATTTGGTTCGGGTTTGAAACCTTGTGTGCGAAGAACTCCATAAATTGTGCAGGGGAAAGGGAGTTTTACCTTTTTCTCCTTGGACTCTGGTTTTCTGAAGGATGCAACATGTTTGAAGATGATATCACCCAAATCAACTGGAATACCTCTGCCAATCTTGTAGATCAAGGATGCCATGAGAAAGTTCAAACCACCTCGATGTTCATTTGGCATCCAATTTGTCATGGCGATTTTATGCAGAACAGCATACTTGGTTCTGAGGGATTTTGCTGGTAGCATATTAGTCTCACCAGGCCAGTAGCTATAAGTTCCTCCAGTGATGACTTTTGTGATGGCATTTGCTACTAGTACTGGATCTTCAATGTCACTTGCATCTATCCCAAGATATAGATTGATGGTTCGTGTGTCAAAGTTGTATTCTTTTCTTCTTAGCCAAATACGACCGTAGACTTGTGAGCCAGCATCCTTGATAGTTGTCAGAAGATTTACATAAAACTCTTTGATTGCAATGGGTGGATAGCTTGTCTGGGTTGTTACAGACTTGACCAGATTTAACTTTTCGAACACTGGCATCAGCTGACATTGTGACTTGAATTTTTCCACATCAAGATACCTTTCACTCAAGATTTTCCTTTTGTTGGTTGATTCCCATCTTGCAGCGTACTCATCTGACACAAATTGAGGTGTGATTGCTGCAAGAGGTGCTACAGCTGAGATATCTGGTTGACCTTCAGGTTGCTGAGATTTAGAGGTGATTTTCTTTCTCTTTTTGCTGGTGGTTGTTTCCGCAGGAACAGGTTGCTCTGCAGTTGGCTGTTTTCTCTTAGATTTTCTTGTTGGTGAGGGAGTTTCCTTTAGTAGTTGAGCTGTGGATGACCTGGTTTTTCGCCTGGTGACAGGAGCAGGGAAGACTTGTATTTTGGTCACGGGGTTTTTGTCAACATGTTCTTCTTGAATCTTTTTCTTTCCTTTTACTTTTGCTTGGTTTTTCTTCACTTGAGCCAAAGGTATGTTATCTTCCTCATCAGCTTATTCTGCAACTGGCAATACTGGAGAATTTCCTGTTTCAAACTCAAAATCTAGTGGAGAATCATCAATGGGGATGATGGCGGTTGTTTCAGGATTTGGTTCAGATTGTGGTTCAGACCTAGTTTCATCAGTGTGAGAGTTTTCTGACTGTGTGGGAAGGGGATTTTCAGGAAGGTTCTGCTGTTCAGGATTTTCTACTAGTGAGATTTGTGGTGATGGTAGAGGCAGAGTTTTATCTTGTGTGGGTTCTGTGTTTTGTGGGATATTCAATGGAACAGACAATCTATTTGTGAGGGAGGTTGTTCTTCTGTGTTCATCCATTTTGTTGAAAAGGTCTATTTTAGTGAAGAGGGATGCAAGAGGTTCAAGTTGGTGAGGACCATATACTACAGCAGACTCTAGGATGACATTTTCAGGTAAGGATAATTTTTTCTCAATAACAGGTGATTTTTCTTGTTCATCATCTATCGGTTCCTGTTTGACAGACACTAAGGGCAAGGGTTTTTCTATAGCAACATTTTCTGGATTAGCATCATCCTCAGTATCTGATAGAACAATTATATCCTGAAAAAGGTATTTAAGGCAGAAACTATGCTGTTTACGTATAATCATTTATAAAAAGAGAAAGAGGTAGAGAGAATGTTTGAGAATAAACCTCAGGATCTTTTGCCTTAGCTGTTTCTCCTTTCTCGACAACAATCGGTTTGAGGAATCCTTTCAGGTAGTCTAGTTGCTCAGCCCTTGAGTACCATGACCGGATTGGTTCGCCTCCTGGAGGTTTTATCTTGTTGTTGATTATCATCACCATCTCCCGTGATGCTTGATGTTGAACTTCGGAGGGATATTTGTTTGTGAGTCTAGAAAAATCAAAGTATTGGGTCTCGTCTTGATCCATTTTAGAGCTTTGTTCCTGGGTTTTGATTTTGGGAGAAGTTTTTCGGAGGGTTTGCAGTTGAGAGAGATTGATGATCTTTGTTTTAATCTAACTGCGGCTGGCTTTTCAAGGGTCGAAAGACTTCAACAAAAAATGACCGGCTTTTTCGGGTCACGTGATGAGGCATGGGCTGAGTGGGAGTCGTGCTGATAGGACGGTTCTCTTCTCCGTAATTAATGCTCTGGCAGTTTTGGTCAGTCGGGTACACTGTTCTTCAGATATTATATGCTTATAAAAGGAGATATTAGTAAAGCGCGGGAGGAAGGAAAAAAAAGGAAAAAGTTACTTTTCTTTGATAAAGATGCGAGGAAGAATTACTCAAAAAAAAGTTGGTGTTCTACTTACTGTACTAGTTCTGTGGTCCATTACACATACCAAGTTCTGATTTCAGGATGTTGAATATGGTCAGATCTAAGGCCTTAGTGAATATGTCTCCGAGTTGTTTATTTGTTGGTATCTAGTGCATTCTTATGTCTCCACTTTCTACAAGATCCCTGATGAAATGGTGTCTGATGTCTATATGCTTAGTGCGGGAATGCTGGACGGGGTTTTTGGCAATGTTGATAGCGCTGGTATTGTCGCAATGAAGGTCAGCACTGCTAAACTTTAGTCCATAGTCGTTCAGCATCTGTTTCATCCATAGGAGTTGTGTACAGCAACTCCCAGCAGCTATATACTCTACTTCTGCCGTAGATAATGAGATTGAGTTCTGCTTTTTACTGAACCACGAGACAAGATTTTTACCCAAGAAGAAACATCCTCCAGATGTACTTTTTTCTGTCCTCCAAGTTTCCTGCCCAGTCAGCATCGGTGAAACCGAGTAGTTCAGTTCCTGAGTCACGAGAGTACCACAGACCATTATTCACAGTTCCTTTGACATATTTGATTATTCTTTTAACAGCATTTAGGTGTACTTCTTTTGGATTTTCTTGGAAGCGAGCACACAGGTCTACACTGAACATTATATCTGGTCTGCTTGCTGTTAGATAAAGTAGACTACCAATCATACTTCGATAGAGTTTGCCTTCAACAGGCTTTGAGTCAGAGTCTTTTGTCAGTTTCAGTGTTGTAGAGAGAGGTGTCTTAGCTTCCTTGGCAGAGTCAAGGCCAAATCTTTTGACCAAGTTGAGTGCGTATTTGGTTTGGGATAAGAATAAACTTGTTTCCATCTGTTTCACTTGAAGACCCAAGAAACATGTTAGTTCCCCTATCATACTCATCTCAAATTCATTTTCCATAACTCGGATGAATTCCTTGACATTTGTAGGAGATGTAGACCCGAAGACGATGTCATCTACATAAACTTGAGCCACAGTTATGTGTCCAGTGGTCCTTTTAACGAACAGTGTTTTGTCTGCCCCGCCACAAGTGTACCCATTTTTTAGGAGATATTGAGTGAGTCGTTCATACCATGCTCTTGGTGCCTGTTTCAGATCTTAGAGGGCCTTCTTCAGTTTATAGACATAGTTAGGATACTGTGGGTTCTCAAATCCTTTTGGTTGAGCCACGAATATTTCCTCATGGAGAAGTCTGTTTAAGAAGGCGGTCTTTACGTCCATCTGGTTCAGCTGAAAGTTCAGAATACAGGAGACAGCCAGCAGTAGTCTTACTGACTCAAGTCTGGCTACAGGTGCAAATGTTTCTTCATAGTTGATCCCTTCTACTTGTGAGTAGCCTTGAGCCACCAGTCTGGCTTTATTTCTGGCCACATTTCCCTGTTCATCGGTTTTGTTTCGAAAAATCCACTTTGTGCCTACTACATTTGCATCTGAAGGACAAGGCACAAGATCCCATACCTCATTTCTTTCAAATTGTGCAAGTTCATCCTGCATAGCCCTTATCCAATCTTCATCTTGAAGTGCTTCTTTGTAATTCTTGGGTTCAAGTTTTGATGTGTAGCATGCATAACCTGATAACTCAGCCAGACTGCCTCTCAACATTCCTCTGGTTCGAATACCAGCGGTGGGTGTTCCCAATATGTTCTCGGCAGGATGATTCTTTTAAATATGCGTGGGAACTTGTTTTGATGGTTGGTGACCTACATCTGTATTTGATTGATGTTTAGTAGATGATTTTGAGTCCTCGGATTCTGATTTTGACTCAGATTTGGTGATCCCTTGTGTATTGTCTGATTTTCTTTGACATTGTTCTGTATCTGGATCAGTATCATCTTCTTCAGAGTCTGACTCAGGTTCCTTGGCTCCTTTTCCATTGGTTGAACTTGTTTGCTTCTGTTCATGATCAACGACTGGTAGATAGTTTCCGACTGAGTGCAGTTGATCATCAACAATTACATTGACTGACTCTTGAACGGTCTTAGTACGTTTATTATAGACCCTGTAGGCTCGACTGTTTGGTGAGTATCCCAAGAATATGCCTTCATCACTCTTTGGCTCGAATTTTCCAAGTTTTTCTCTGTCATTTAAGATGTAACACCTGCTGAGTATCCCTAAATTTACCAAATCCATTCTACGCAGCCCTCCCTAGTTCATCTATGCGAAGAACAGAAACGGGAATTCTACGATTTCGACTTGCCTATTTCTAAGATTTCGAGCGCCATTCTTCATCAACAACGTGGGTATGAGTAATTTCTCTTCTTCTTCTGTAAATGCTGGTAATGAATTCTACGAATTTGGGGAAAAATTTCCCATTATCCATTGTAGATGTGGTCACCAATTAAAGATTCGAACTTCATGGACGAATGAGAATCCAGGTCGTAGATTTTGGCTATGCTCTGCTGGCATTGTAAGTATTGTTATTTTGTTAGGGTTTGGATTATGATGATGCCAGTTGATTTCATTAATATAATTTTGTTTTTTTGGTTTTGAAAATGCATAAAACAGAGTCGGGTTGGGTGTGGATTTGTGGATTGGTATGATCCTCCAATGTGCTCCCGTTCGAAGCGAATAATTCCGGGATTATATTGCTAAAACGAATAAATAGACAAGACTCAGAGATAAGAGCATTGAATAAGAAGCTTGAAGGTGAAAAGAAGCAGGAGAATGGCAAACTATTGAACAAGATTGTAGGAATACTGATTGTAATATTTGTAGGTTTTCTTGGTAGTAAATATTTTGCAACTTGAAATGAAGTGGCTAGATTTCTTGAAATGACTAATGTATGAAATGGCTAGATTTTGTAATAAACTGATACATTGCAATCAAGGTTTTGTATGAACTGTTTCTTTCCAATGCAATGAAGTTATCCTTTTCATTCATTAATGCCAAACAACAACCATATTGTCAATAAGTAGTGCCACTGGCAATATTGTTGTTACATAAGCAACTGCCATGAAGTGGTCATTTCAAAAACAACTGCCATATTGTCAAAAACAATTCATTAAGTAAAAACAGCAAAACAGTTATTAATGCCAAACAACCATATTGTCAAAAACAACTGCCATACTGCCACTGCCATGAGGTGAATATTTTCATTCATTAAAGGCACTTGCAAAAACAGTCACACTGCTGCCATATGCTAAAACAGTTACATAACATAAATGGCAGTTGCATACAAAAACTAACTACATTCACAAAAATCATATTGTTAATAACTAGCCATGTCCATTCACAAAAACATTCACAATACTTTTCTACTTCAGTCAATGTTGATAGGGTCATCATTATTGCCAAAAAAATTTGGACTTAAGCGTTGTCTTGCTCCTTGTGTAGTATGGCTTCTTACGATTTGATTGTCTTTTCTTTGGACCTTGAAGTCTAACTTCCTCCTGCTGCTGCTGCCCAACTCCATCTTCATTAGCATATTGCTGCTGCCCATTTGTACTTTCAACTACAACCTCTTGGTGCTGCTGCCCAGTGGTCATGTCTACTACAACTTCTTGGTGCTGCTGCCCAACCTCTCCATTATTATGCTGTCTAGAAGTACCTTCACCATGAACCTCCTGCTGCTGTTGGGTAGAAATGTGATTAGGGATCTGTTTAGTGGTATAAATCACTCTTTTCTTTGCCTTCAACTGTAAGAATAGAAAACTGTTAGTTAAAATGTTAACACAAAGCAAATGGAACATTATAATTAGAGTTCTAACTTGTTACCTTTTGATTTGGATTTGATGGACATTTCCTTGAGTTATGTCCAACTTGTCTGCAAATCCCACAATGCAATTGGATATGTCTCCTTGATATAGAAATCCCATCTTGACTCAGGGGTGGCTCAACCTCACCAGCAGACCTTGTTCTTAGCTTCTTAGGCCTCCCCACCTTGGCAGAATACATAGGTGGCAGAGGGTGTGTTCTAGTAGTCACTGGCCACTCAGAAGGGCTTGCCATAGGGTTAATGGAGCAACTATATATCTTCAGATAACTCTCCTTTGAGTAACAAGGATGAACAAAATCAAACAAAGCCCCCTTTCCATACTTTTTCCAGATTGCACAGACTCCATGCTTGCAAGGCACCCCAGTCAACTCCCACTTCCTACATGAACAAGTTTTTCTTTCCAAATCCACCTCCTGTTGGTCCCCATACAGCTGACTCACCTCAAACTTAAAGAAATCACATTGGGTTGCCAAATACCCTGCTGTCTCTTTCTCAACTTTCTTCAGCTTTCCAACAATTGTTGGGCAGATCACAGTCTTCCAAGATGCTGCTTTTTGTCTTTTATCAAAGAATTTAGTCATAAGCATCTTCCTTATGGTTTCAAGGCATTCTATAATAGGCTTGTCCCTAGCCCCAAGTAAAGTTGCATTAAAAGACTCACATATGTTGTTCACCAACATGTCACAGTGAGTGTGTGTAGAGAAGTGAGATTTAGACCATTCACTAGGAGACTTATCACCTAACCACTGATATGCATCTTCATCTAATGCCTTAAGTTTTCTTAAACAGTCATTGTAGGAGTTCAGAGTTGTTGCCCTAGCACAAGCCCATAAAGCATCTTTCAATGCCTTACCTTGAAACCCTGATACCTTCATATTAGCATGCAGGTGCCTGACACAGAATCTGTGCTCCACTCTAGGCAGGACATCAACAAATGCAGGGACTAAACCCTTCTGTTTATCACTAATAAAACAGAATCCTTCCTCAGCCTCCTCTGTTATCCCCATATCAGCCTTCAAAAACCGTAGAAACCAAGACCAAGACTCCTTCTTCTCTCCTTCAACAATAGCATATGCAAGTGGAAAAATGTTGTCATTAGCATCAACAGCCACAGCAGTCAGCATCATTCCACCAGTTGCACATCTCAGGTGACATCCATCCACACCTATTAAAGGCCTGCAGTGTTTGAATCCAAGTTCGCTAGCTTCCCAACAAATGTACAGTCTTAAGAATCTTTCCTCCCCATTTTTAGCAACAACTTTCACTTTACAACTACTCTTAGGGTTTGTCCTATCCATTTCAGCACAATAACTCCAAATCTTTTTGAAGTTGTCTTCATCATCACCAAGTCTTTGCTTCTTTGCCTTCCAAATAGCCCTATAGGCTTGTTGGTCACTCACATAGAACCCTTCTTTACTGCACACTGCATCCCTAAATTTTCTCATCATCCAGTCAGGATGGTGTAACACCCCGAAAATTCCTACTACTCTTTTGAATATTATAAGGGGTTATTTTCTTATTAATTAATTATTTAAATAACTATAAGCGTAATTATTTTCCTATGGGCTTGAGATTTATATACTCTTATATATATATATATATATATATATATATAATTTATTGTTGAGATTAATAATAAATAATCTATGGCCCAATATGTCTATAGTCATATATATATACATATAGTGTCTACATAAATATTATTATTGAGCCCATAACTATAAATATGTGTTTTATAGACTATGGTTATTCTTGAGCCCATATAAATTATATTTACTTAAGACTATACTAAGCCCCATGATTCATTATTTATATTTTATAAGCTATGGTTTTGACCCAACTACTCTAAGCCCACAATCATATTATGATCAACCTTGACCCCATGTAATTTAACCCAAATCCAACTCACCTATATAGCTTTGACCCAAGATCCACAAGCCCAAAATGGAAGTTGCTAAAAATGGCAACCTAATGATCAGCAGCCAAGAATGTTGCTACATTTTCATCCTTCCTCGTTTTTCCGTCTCTGCCTCTCGTCTCGCCCTTAGCTTCACACGGCGATGGAGCTCCGGCCATGGTTTTGCGGCAGTGACGGTGGGTGTGCGTAGCCGGCGAACAACAGAGTGAGGTGAGCAACGGCGACAGGAACACAACATCGGGCAGCAACGGATCATTTGAGTAGCGGATTTCCTTTTTGGCGACGTAGAGCTCGGCAACGACCGTCGAAGCAGAAGAACGGGCGGTGCTTCTCCACCTCCGGCGTCGTCCTCCGCGTAGCGAACAATAATGGCGAGCCTGTGATGGCGTTCTTCTCCCCGTAGCGACTCGAAGAAGCAGAGCAGGCGAGGCTGGCCGGCGGTCCTTCCTCTTCCGCCTCCCTCCACCGCTAGGCAACGACGGAATACGAAGACGGCACTCCCGACTCCGTGCGGCATCTCCGTTCCAGCAAGCGAAGCCCCTCCGATCTTCCTTCTCTCGGTCGACGGCGGTGGCATGAATCCTCGGCGATGCAGCAGCAGCTTTGGGCGGCGGTTGGTGGTAACAACTCCTAAGCTCAAAGGAGCATCGACGGCAATCCCTTCCTCCAACCGACGGCATGCGACGAACAGAGCATTAGGGGTGCCGGGAGTCCTTCTGAGGAGTATTAACGCGTTGGTTGCGAGACAAAACACTGTTCGTTAAAAGGACCACTGGACACATAACTGTGGCTCAAGTTTATGTAGATGA
>CM008343.1:25173536-25191385 GCA_002525835.2 Ipomoea batatas
TTAACAATTGATATGCTTGCAGAGTTGGTAGGCGCCTGGTTTTATTTAGAAAATAGTGAGGGTTCGATTCCTAGCCCCAACACTTGCTTGCTTCCATTTCAGTTGTATAGGTATATATTGCTTTTTTTAAAAAAATATATATATATATTAATGATAAGATGTATAATTATAATGTGTTTTCTATTTGAATTATTTTATCAAATTAATTATATTTTATATAGAGTTATGAATATTTTTATAAAGTTTTGATGTGTTTTATTTTCCGCCTATATCAAATAATATTTATAATATATTTTGTAATTTAAGAATTTATTCGTATTTGATATTTGAACCTTGTGGCACTCGGTTTATACTCTCACATGGAAAAGAGTGAGTTCGAGCCTCAGTGGCTGTTGATGACTCTTTGTGCTTCAATAGGTTGAAAAAGTAGTTATGAACATATATTACACTGTAACAGAGTCAGTAGTACTCAAAAAACATTTTTGAATTTAATTTACATTTGCTTCTTCGCCCCCCCTCAACCGAAATCCTGGATACGCCACTGGTTACATGGAATCGTACCGTTGGGGTGATAAACAAGTCCTATGCCACAGCTCTGGTCATCCCACATCAAGGTCTATGGCTGCTTCAAGCTCTATGGCTATGGCTGCTTCAAGCTCTGTGACTTTTCGTACAAGCTAGAGTAGCGGTTCCTTAACTAGTCGGAGCGCTAGAGATACCAACAACCAGGTTATAGCTTTTTTCGCCCAGAGTACTTCCATAAGGATTATTCCAAATTTGTGAAAAACGCAAATATTTTAGCAAGAATACCAAATGAGGGGAGCCAAACCCCCAAGTAAAGAAGAAGGCGTGGAACCGGCTTTACTATCACAAATAAGCCGACGCAATTAGAGTAGTTTGCATGCATGAAGTGGTTATTGTATTTCTCTTGTTGGGGTGCAGTTTAATATTTAGTCTTGTTTTTTTTTTTGTTTTTTTTTAAGTATGCGGTTTTATCTCTTTTAGATTCTGCTATCCTCCAATTTGTAATGCATGTGTGTTTGAATGAAATTTTAAGTTTTTATATTGACTATAAGGATATGCATATGTTTATAAATTATATATTAATTAAAGAAAAGACAAAAGAATTGATAATCCTGCTGCACCATATATATTGGATGTGTATTTATGATTCATGTATATATATACATACATGAGTAAATTTGTGTTAATGCTTAGCCTAAATATAGCCTAAATAACCAACTTTAACCGGACACTAATAATAATAAGCTAATAAAGCTATAAGGATGGTATTTAATTTTTTGAGGTAATTAGCTAGCTAACTAATTGATGACATACATACATGAATATATAGCGTATAGTCTAATGGTAATGGGTAGGTGCTAGCTTTTGATCTGGCGTATGTACTAATGTACGTGTGAGTTGTGGCCTAGGTTCATGAATATGCACAATTTTTTTAATATCAACATTAAGTGAAAATATTACTCAACTCAATGGCCCATTTTGATTTATTTTCCCCGCGTGTGGCTGGCTACACAACCTTCATCAATCGGAAGTTATAGCTGGAGGTTAGTATTTTTTGTAAGTCATAATTATTGTGTATTAAGTTCTTATGTGATAAATTAAGTCTAATAGTTGGTATCAGAGCTTGTGGATGTATCAGAGCTAGGTTAAGTCTATCACTTTGCTTCAATGTCTCCTCCCAAACCAACTACATATGACGCGATCCAAATAGCTATAATGGCCTTCCTGGCTACATAATACAAATGTCAAACATAGTATTAAATTATCCAATTTTCTAAACATTCAGAATCTAAAAAGCCATTAACTCATGTATTAGACATTAAAATTATAAAAAGCCATTAACGATTACACTCCCAGCATTAAGTAAGAAAGGAGTCTTCATTATTCATATTAGCTCTAAAATATCCTTCAAATTAGAGGTAATTGCTTAGTCGTCTTCCATTGGGTTGTTTTTTCTCTCCTCCTCCGATGTAAAAGTTTGTACAGCAGAGTAGAGACTAGAACCTAGGTTTGTTTTTTCTATCCTAAGTGTAAAAAGTTTGTACAGTAGAGTAGATACTAGAAACTCAGTTCTGTATTTTTTTCTCCTCTTGCTGAGGTTTGGTTTTTTCTCCTCTCCTGTGTAAAAAAGCTTGGAACTCTGTACAGAGTAGAGACCACGCTGGTTTGCCTTTAATTTCTTACTCCTCCACTCTATAAAAGCAGAGTTTGCCACTTTTTTTTCTCCTTCCCCCTGCCATATCCCATTGAAGGCTTCTCTCAAAAAAAAAAAAACAATAACACAAACTTCTCCTTCTCTCCCAAAAGCTCTTCATTTTCTCTTCTATTTTGTCCACACATGGACTTTTTTACCTTACCCTCGGTTGACTCTATTTCAAGCCTTACGAATGCCCTATTTGCGGTCTGTATTGTTGATCTATTTGTGGTGTTGGCCTTCGCACTGTATCGTTCTAGATACATTAGCAACATCGTGTGCTATATGTTTTTGTGGAACACAGTGCAGATTGCCAAGTCCGTATTGGATAAAGCCTATCCATACACCACTTTTGTGGTGATTAACCAACCAGCTTATGATTAACATTTGTGCGACTATCTATTGGGGTTACAAGTTGTACAAACGACGGTCATTTAAGGTGTTTGTGAAGTTTTGGTTGTGGAGTGTTGCTGTCTTCGGGAGCGTGTTTGAAATGATCATGAAGCTGGAAATTTGTAAAATTTGACAAATGGTTTTCTATTGTCTTTGTAGTTCTGATCATCTTTCAGGATGTGTTAACCAAAATGCTTGACACTGCCGCGGAAAGGAAGAAACCCCCATATCTCCGGCAAACGGAAGAGAAATTCCGCGACTTGGTGGATGAAGTTATGGCGGAGGTAGAAAACAGTGCATCTAATGGGCATCTTAGGAGGAGATTTCATAATCAACTCAGAAGGATTTGCGAAGAAGCAATGGCGGTCGAAGCATAATGATCATGGTTGTTTTTTGTTTTCCTCCAGTCTTTGCAAAATATATGCTGTATTCTTTGTGTGACTGTTGAGGGTGCCTTTCCTTTGTTTTTTTTTGGTTGAGTTAATGAATGCATTCTTGTGTTGTTTAATGAAATCTATGTTTATCAGTTTATGAATAACATTATTTTTGTATAGAATGTCATTATTTAATAGTATATATTCAAATTACTATTATATAACTAACTGCTGAGAAGCAAAGCAAAACAGAAAAAACAAAACAAAAAACAAATAGATAAGGCGATGAATATAAGTATACTAGTATAGTTCCCGTGCGGTGCACGGGATAACAATTGTTAAACTTATTGTCGAAGTGTATGTAATAATAAAAATTTAATTTATTATATTAAGAAAAAATAAAATAAAAATTTAAAAATTGTTTAAATTGCGAATAGAACAAATAAAAATAAACATGTAAATGGTAAACAGTAAATACTCAAATACCACTTATATTATTAATAAAAAATAAAATTTTACAAAAATTATAAATTATTGAAAACTTTATGATATACAACGTTAGTGGTTGATGTAGAAGTTGTACTTGACTCATTGGCAATCAATATTTTAAGACCATCTGTATTTTTAATCCGAGATGCAGGAACGTACAACAGCCATGTACAAAAACCAGTTTCTTTAGTAACAATCTAACATGTGGCAATGTTTGACCTTGACTTTTGTTAATAGTCATTGTATATGATAGCATCAATGGAAACTGCATTCGTTGAAAGTTGAATGGCAACCTTGGATCGGACGGTGATGTAGACATTCGGAGAATCAAAACTTCTATTCCTTCGTTAAACATAAAAATATAAAATATTATTTTTCCCCATAAAAATAAACATACATTTGTGGAGGCAAATTCTTTTGTGAATCCGGATATAAAATACGAAATCTAATGTTAGTTAGATACATGTATAATATATAATTTTCTAATGACAACATGTATAATATATAATTTACTAATCTTATAGTAATTATATATATATATATATATAATTGTAACTATATATAACCCAAATGCCCTTCTATTTCTTTGACCCAAACAAAAAATTCTACCCCACAAATACATATATTTGTAAATGATTTAATCATGGTCCAAAAGCCCTAATATGTGTTAATTTCAAAAGAAGTAACCTTGGCCGAAGAGAATAAAATAGTAGGCTCAACCCTATCTTCAAAAAAACCTTAATTCCGAACATCTCATACTACAACCACATCTTATTTTCCACTTTTGATCCCTCTCTTTTTTTTGTTTAGACACACTCTCACCTCTCTCTTTCTGGTTATAGAAATTCCAAACGCACACCCAACAATAAATTCAGACATCCCATACCACATCTCTCGTTTTCTTCCTTTAAATTTTGTCGCAACGAGAGCTTTGTGCACCTTCTGAGATTGCGAAGATCCTCCATAAGTCATTTTTTAGAAAATTAGTTTGTACAGTGAAATGGAGGGATCATCAAACAATCTTCCGCCGTCAAGTCAGCTTCAAGCTAAGTTCCACCCCCAAGCAACTATCGAGTCACTTTCCTCAGATCATTTTATCTAAGGTGAGGACAAAAGCAACTCGCATATAGCGTTCCTAGACGTTGTTCTTATAATCACTTTCTTCCCTTTCTTCTTTGCATGCCCTCTCTTTTGGAACACACCGAGACTACATTCTCTCTACACAATTTTTTTAGTGTTTTCTTCTCTTATTATGTTAGTTTTTTGGTTCATTTTGTGATTAAAGGTTCCAATTGAAAGCACTTTCAATGTCCATAATCAGCTACTCCTTGAAAACACCACAAACTAATTTTGGACTTTCGCTAGCTACTTTAGTAACACACGAAGGGGAACAATTTTCTATACAAATAAATTATAAACAATTAAGAAATAAATAAAAGACAATGCATGCAAATTTTAGTAATTAATATTCGTAACACGTTATTAGTATTTTATAATTATTATTAGTATTATAAATATACTAATTATAATTAATATAATATTATTATCTAAGAAGGACGATGTGTATATATACATATAGCTAAAAAAGTGCAGTTTCCAGATTCTTCCCCTCTAACCCTTGGGTCATCTTCATCTCCAATCTTCACCGTCTACAACTGAGATCAGAAGCTTGCTTCAACCTGATCTCTGTTAGCTGAACATGGCTTATATATGAATCAGAGCTTGTTTTTACAATGTCATATATCAGAACTCCATAAACATAGTATCAGTACTCCCAATCGAAAAGAAATTCAAGAAAGCTTCGTCAATACAGAACTTGGAGATAACAGGATACGTATTATTTACTGTTAAATAAACCTATTTAATAAGTGCAAAATATAGTATTATTTATACAAGACATGTTCTGCTATAATAAAAACAGTAACAAACTACACCAAAGTATTTTGCTACTAAACGATTACATTATCTTTATATAATAATTTGCATCACAAAATAAAAGTTACAAAAATACCTATGTAATGACAGATACACTAAGAAATACAAAAATATCGGAAATATAGAAAACTGAGAGAAAAATGAAATTAAAACATATAAACACAAAAAAGAGGCTTTGAACTGGCTTGGAATTTTCATATTTGTACTCCTTCGTTGTAGTCTGGTGATTAAACTTTGAACTGTAAATAGTATTGATTTTAATTCGTGTACTGATTAAAATTCTGTATTATACTGTAAATAATTTTTTAACCGTACAATATAATTAAAACACATACCTCCTGATCGATGAAGAACGTTTGGATTTGATTGATGAAGATTTTTTTCGTTCAGGAACCTTCTGACAACATGAACACTCTTGCACTCCTGGTGTTCATAGGAGATATTTCACAGCAACATGGATATATTTTCTGAGTTTGTAAAAGAACATGAGAGAATAGTACTGGTTATTACGTTGGTAGTGTTTGTATTGAAGACTAATTGTTGTATTTATAATTGTTTGGATGCCTTTGGAAACCAATCGTTGGTGAACGAAAGGGCAAAAATCTATATTAAACATTAATATTATTCACATGTTTAGTTTGTTGATTTAGTCTAGATGGTTATATTTTATCTCCTTTAGAATTGGTCTAGAGTTGTTGCTAGTATTTCTTCTATTTATACCTTCTCTGTACAATAGTTTGAATCATCAGAATATACAGACTTTTCCCATTCTCACATGGTATCAAGAGCCTGACTCTCACGAGACTTATACATTTTTTTCCCCTTCTCTTCCTAATTCATTCTTATGGCGAGTACTCCCACCACTACTATTATCTAAATATCTGCCCCAACCAACTTTCCAATCCGCCTTACTGATGCAAATTTTCCAGTTTGGCGTCAACAAGTTCGTGCAACTCTCATTGGTCTTGACCTTCTGGGTTACATTGATGGCACTATTAAGGAGCCTGCTAAATTCCTTGCTACTTCATCAACAACTCATAACCCCGCCCATACAAATTGGGTACGACAAGACCAGATAATCCTTGCTGCTCTACTTGGTAGCTGCACAGATACAATTCAACTATTTCTATCCTCTGTCACAACGGCCGCAGACGCATGGTCTCGCCTTACGTCCAACTATGCCAGCTCCTCTAAAAGACGAGTTATATCGCTAATAGCAAAGCTGGTCAGAAATCCAAGAATATCCCGGACGATTTCAAAATTTCTTCAAGACATGAAGTCCATTGCTGACGACTTGGCTTTAGCTCAACATCCTATCTCGGATGAAGACCTTGTTATTCATGCAATTACCCAGTTAGGCGACGAGTTTCATCCAATCATGGCAGCACTCAGTGTCCGTGAAACTGCGGTTACCTACGCTCAACTTGGTACTATTCTAACCGAGTATGAACATACAATGAGGCAGTGCACAGACCAAGCATCGTATCTAGCCACGGCAAATGTCACTCAACGCCAGGCTCCCAAAGACTTGGCTAGATAGACGTGGTTTGGGATCACCTCGTGATCAATCCACCACCTCCAACTTTCGTAGAGGCCGTGGTCGTGGCCGCAATCATAACTCCGGCAACCGTCAAGGAAGGTATTGTAACTTCTGTGACTTCTCGGGTCATGATACAAAGTTTTGCAAGAAGCTAGCTCAATTTCTACGAGATAACAACTATCAATTTAGTGATGCTCAAAGTTCCTGGAGTTATCAACCAGCCGCCAACTCAGTCACCACGTCTCCTACGACCTCACCTCAATGGATGTTTGACAGCGGGGCCTCTCATCATGCGACGTCTAGTCCATCAGCCTTGCATGGGTTTACAGATTATGGGGCACCTGATGAAATAAGCCTGCGAGATGGTAAGACTTTATGTATTAGCCATACTGGACATATTGTTCTTCTAGCTACACCTCGTTCCCTGTGTCTAAATAATGTTTTATGTGTCCCGAAGTTACATACTAATCTTGTGTCTGTGTCTAAGTTGTGCAAATCTAATCGAGTTTCTGTCGAATTCTTCCCAACTTATTTTTTGGTGAAGGATCTAGTCACGGGGGCGCCACTCCTACAGGGGGAGAACGTGCATGATGTCTACTACGCTCCCAATAGTAAGTCTCCACAAATAAATGTTTCGACCCAATCATCCATCACAGCCTGGCATCATCGGTTTGGGCATCCTTCCAACAGTACTCTTAAGAAGCTAATAAATTGCTACGAGCTAGGTATTAAATCTGCAGATGTTACACAATTTAATTGCTCTTCTTGTAACATCAATAAGAGTCATAAGTTGCCTTTTTCAGAAAATTCTTTATCTAGTACCCAACCACTACAATTAATATACACCGATGTATGGAGTACTTCTGAGAAATCTGTTGATGGTTACTCCTACTATGTCATATTTGTAGATTTCATTACTAAGTACGTTTGGTTATATCCTCTTAAAAAAAATCTGACGTGTTTTTGGTAATCCCACAATTCAAAAGCCTGGTAGAAAAATTCTTTGGCCATGCTATCGTGTCAATTTTTTCTAACAACGGTGGTGAATTCGTCAAGTTAATACCATTGTTTAATTCATTTGGTATATCACACTTTACCTCACCCCCGCACACTCCTGAGCACAATGGAACGGCTGAACGCCGGCATCGACACATAGTTGAAACTGCTTTAGCCTTATTACATAGTGCGTCCCTGCCGGTTACGTTTTGGTCCTATGCCGTCCAAACTGCGATATATCTGATAAATCGGCTTCCCACACCAATTCTCAATAACAAATCTCCTTTTGAATGTCTTTTCAAAAAATTACCAACCTTTAAAAGGCTAAAAAGTTTTGGTTGTCTTTGCTTTCCTTGGTTACGTCCTTATACACGAACAGAGTTAGAACCAAAATCGATACCTTGCATTTTTTTAGGATATTCAATGTCGCAATCTGCATATAAATGTTGGGATTATGTTTCTAAACGTATGTATGTGTCTAGACACGTCAAGTTTATTGAAAACACTTTCCATGCACAAACCCACTTCCAGCATGAAAATAATTCTCAATCTGCAAACTTGTCCCAATATAACACCACTCCAATTTTACAGCCTGTCTCTCCACCTCATGCTTGTCACAACATGTCAGATTCTGATAGAAATAACCCTTCTCCACAACCACGGTGTAGTCCGCACCAGTCAGCGTCACCAGATTCCGGCTCGTCTGCTGCGTCACTGGCAGCACCGTCCGAGCCTTCCTCTCCGGCGTCGAAGTCGGCCAGCTCAGCATCGAGTTCAGTCCCTTCCGTGTCGCAGTCCACCTCCTCCGAGTCACAGTCACCCTCTTCCGCGTCGTCGTCTGCCTCTTCCGCGTCTGTTCCGGCTGCAGCAAGTCCACCATCGCCACCTCCCAGTCCAGTTCAGAACCCCACTGTAATTCCCAGACGATCTGCTCGGCTTCGAACAGTGAATCCCAAGTATTATGGTGAATACTTTGTGAACTCCACCACTGTGCATCCATTACCTATTTCTCTTGAACCAAATAATATTACGCAGGCCTTGAAAGACCCTTTGTGGCGTGGCGCCATGGATGATGAGTTTGCAGCGTTACAACGAAACCAGACATGGGTCCTAGTTCCACGAGATGGTCACAATCCAATAGGTTGTAAGTGGGTTTATCGAATCAAACGAAAGCCAGATGGTGCGGTGGATCGCTACAAAGCGCGGTTGGTAGCAAAAGGCTTCTTACAACAGTCAGGGCGGAATTATTTCGAAACGTTTAGTCCTGTCATGAAACCTGTCACCATTCGGATTATTCCTACAATTGCCTTGAGCAGTAGGTGGACTATCCGGCAGCTAGACGTCAACAATGCATTTTTGCATGGTACTTTGTACGAAGATGTGTATATGGAACAACCGCCTGGTTACCTTGATGTCCAGAACCCATCCTATGTCTGTAAGCTGCGCTAGGCACTATATGGCCTTAAACAGGCACCCCGTGCATGGTACTTAGAGTTGTCGCAGTTTCTGATCTCTGCAGGTTTTACACGCTCGAAAGCGGACACATCCCTATTTATCTATGCCTCTGATGGTGTTCTTGCATATTTCTTGGTGTATGTTGACGATATCATCCTCACTGGCAGTAGCGTTGCATTTCTGGATGCCTTTGTATTGTAGTTAGCCAACCGGTTTTCAATCAAGGACCTTGGTCTTCTTCATAACTTTTTAGGAGTTGAGGTCATAACTACTTCATCTGGTATGTTTCTATCTTAGGGGCACTATCTAGAAGATATTCTAACATAGTTCAAGATGGATGGAGCGAAACCTGTAACCACGCCGATGGCTACTGACTCGATGTTGCAGGTTGATAATACTACTCCAGTGGTAGATGCCACGAGCTATCGTCGACTAATTGGCCTTTTGCAATACCTTCTTATTACTCAACCGGATGTGGCATATGCTGTCAACAAGTTAGCTCAGTATATGCATGCACCAAACGCAGGTCATTGGCAAGCGGCAAAACGTATTCTCCGGTACCTAAAACGTACAGTTCATCTTGGCTTATGGTTGAAGTTTGGTGCTCCTCTACAGCTAACTGCTTTTTCTGATTCGGATTGGGGGAGCTTACGAGATAAAAGATGGTCTACTACTGCCTATGTCATTTACCTAGGGACTAACATTATTTCATGGAAGTCTACGCGTCAGAAAACAGTATCTCGGTCTTCAACAGAAGCTGAGTATTGGGCATTAGCTCATGCTGCAGCTGAACTTATTTGGATTCAGAACTTGCTACGGGAGGCACGTATTCGTCTGCGACAACCACCGTCTCTGTTGTGTGATAACTTAGGCGCTACGTATGTGTGTAAGAATCCAGTCTTCCACTCCAGGATGAAGAATCTTGCCTTAGATTATTTTTTCGTCCGTGACATGGTGGCTGAGGGTTCATTATCTGTTCGGCACGTCTCTTCCTATGACCAAGTTGCGGATGTCTTAACTAAACCGTTGGGACGTGCTCTGTTTCCGAAGTTCAGGTCCAAGATTGGTGTAACCGATGGTTCCTCCATCTTGCGGGGGCGTATTAAACATTAATATTATTCACATGTTTAGTTTGTTGATTTAGTCTAGATGGTTATATTTTATCACCTTTAGAATTCGTCTAGAGTTGTTGCTAGTATTTCTTCTATTTATACCTTCTCTGTACAATAGTTTGAATCATCAGAATATACAGACTTTCCCATTCTCACAATCTATTTGGTTCAATTAATTGCTTTGGAAACAAAATCTGACTCAATTTATTATCGACATAAATATTTTATCGGTAAATGAAAAGGTGGCAATGTGGCATCGTTTAATGATGTTGTGTGTTTAGTGGGAGTGAAGGTGAAGTGGTAAAACGAAGAGTCAAGACTCCCCGAGTGTCGTGTCTCTCAAGGATGGCGAATGGGAACCGAATACGTGTGGCATTTAAGAGGTTGAAAGGTAAGAGTTACAAGAATTAAAGGTAGAGTTCATGGTTGGTTGAAGGGTTTGAAAGTAAAATAAGATAGAAAATATAAAAGGTAAAAGGAAGGGGTGCATGCCAAAGTTAAGCCAACGGATTGATTATCGTAGGTAGCTTGGAATTGGGTTTCGGGATTGATCTAGGGAGTCACGGTTTTTGTATTGAGTGGCGTCACACTCAAACTCTCAATCCTCATTCGGTTGAGGCATTTTATCGAACACCTTGCCTACCACTCCTCTCGGATCTCATCCTTTCGGATTAAGAGCGTAGATATGGATGATCTAGGCTCGTGAGTGGCCGCTATCGCGCACACACTCACTTCCTACGGGTTTACTACCTATCCCGGCCGGAAATAGAAGCAAATATTGAACAACATCATCCATACATTCATCAATCATACTCCCACAATACCAAGATCATAATATCAAATTATAAGCATCAATCCATAGATCAACAAGGGCACACACACCCAACTACTCTATTCTAACATAATAAATATAAATAGAAGCAATATAAACAAAGCAAGAAAGTAAAGATTCAAACTTTATATTAGAAGAAGAGAAATTATACCCCAAGAGTTCTTGGATCTACATCTTCATCTTCAAATCCTAAATCTAAATCTATTCTATTCTAAGGAGTGTTTTCCTCCCCAAAGGGGAAGAATTTGGAAAGGGAAATTAGATCTAAAGCTATTGGGGGCTGCTGAAAACTGATCTAAAAGACCTATAGAGGGCATATATATAGCCCCAAAAATCTCTCCCTAATAATTTCCGCGCTGTGTCGCGTCCACGCGGCTCACACGCGTGTGAGCGTGCGTGGGAGTGAACCAGTAAGCAACCACGCGGCTCACACGCGTGTGAGCGTGCGTGGTGAAGTTTGCTTCTTCTGTCTTCTTCTATTCTGTAGCTCTCGTCGATACGGTTCCATAGCCACCTGCCTCGCCTCATTTGGACATTCCTAGCTCCGGTTACGTCCGTTTTACTGAAGTGTCGCCGGAATGCCCTGCGAAGTGCAAGATTTGTGCAGATTATTCTAAAACAAACAAGATTAGCCCGTAGACCTATATGCAACGAAATCACCCTATCTTAGCATGTTTCTAGGCCTAATGGGCATCTATTATAGCATATTTTACACCTAAATAACCCCTGAAATATGGCTACTTTTGGCACTTATCATTTAACCTAAAAATTCAATGTAAGTGCATGTCAAGGCTAAAAACGGCGTCGCCTCTGTTGGGCGGGAACTTTTTAGCTCTCTTCATTTTGTTTATTATATATAGAGATTAAATTACTCTATCATTATTGTGTATGTATACGTAAGCGTTATGTTAACCTTTTTTTGTATTGCTCTATAGTATTATTGCTCAATACAATAGTATTATCTTAGATGATTTCACATTATTTTATTTAGATAAAAGAGTCAACAAATAGACCATTAAACTTTATACAAAGTAAAAATAATTAAGTCTTTTTTAGTACTACTAATTTTGTTATACAAAAAGTAAGAACGACCCCCACTCTAGTGGGGTCTATGACCTCCCAACCGAAAGTGTCACTTCATGCCACTAGATCACAAGCTAATTGGAAAATAATTAAGTTTCTAAACTTTAAAAAGTTGCGATTAATTAAACACTTTAACTTGCTATTTTGTTGCATCTAGGTCTAATAATTGATTATCCACCTACAACAACCAGTCATTAGGGTTCCAACAATAAAACCTGTAGGGTTGCCATTGTCATTGAAGAAGGTGACAACCGTTGTCTTTTCCACTAGAGAAGGCAACCGAAAGGCGCTTTCTTCTTCGTCGATATGAAGAAGGTGACTACAGGTTGCCATCTTCATTGAAGGTGACCAACCAGTCTCCTTTGTCGATTTGAAGAAGGCGATCAATTGGTTGTCTTTTTCAATGAATGGCGGTGACCTTGTTATCAATGATGGTCAACGATGGCCAACGGAGGTCAATGGCGATATTATTATTCCATGTCATCGTAATTTCAGTAACCTATTAGTTACTAGTAAACAAGGCTTATTTGATTGATTTTAAATTAGAGTGTTTGATTACAACTTTTTAAAATTGAATGACCTAATTATTATTATTTTTTGTATAAAATTAAACGCTCCATTTGATCTTTTTAGAACACTTTTTTTTTTTTTGGGTATGAGAGATGGGGTTATTCGATCTGTCAATAAATTTGGCATGGCAAAACATTTGTGTTGGCCTAATAGGACGATAAAGGCTAAGGAATACTGCACTAAGGTATTATTCTTGGCGTTCGTGAAGGCTATAGCTAGCCTGTGGATGATGAAAACTTTTGGGGTTGTACAAGTCCTATTACATTAAGGAGAAACTTAGAGTTATAGTTGTGTTATATGGTTAATTATGCTTCATTCCTAGCTATTGTAATGTAATTAATTAATGAATAAAGACAATCAGTTGTATAATAATGGAGACATAAGGGTTCCTTGCACGGGTTTAACTCACTGATTTAGTAAGTAATATTTAAGAGATAAGAAGAAATCAAGATTTGAACTTCGATATATATATGTAGGGATAGTGTGAGAATTACACTCAATGTGGACAGAAATCTCTTTTAGCGCACCAACATTGGCCCTGCCTGCTGAGTCATTGAGTCACCGTAATTTACATCCTCCCAAATATTCTATCAAATCGGAGTGTGGAGAACCCTTGAGAATGCAAATTTTTCTTGTCATTCAAAAAATAAAAGAAACCATAAAGCTAAGGCGGTTCTTGCATGAATTACATAGGACTTCTGTCGCCAGCTGATATGATCTCATTTGTGCATATTTATCTAAGTGTTTTAGATCATATTTGGAGCTTAAATGTATTAAATTTCCTTCTTCAATTCATGTTTCCTTGCTTTGTAGTGTAGACTTGGTTTATTATTGATTTTGGTGCTTTTAACGCGTTTGTTAGTATTGTGAAGCCATTTTAGATCAAACGCAAAGCAAAGGGACGATTGAAGGCATGATTGGAGTCAAAACGAATGAAGAATGCTGAATTTAGAGCTGAACGCGTCCGGAATCCCGCCCTTCGCGACAAAACACTTCAAGACGCGTGGATTTGAGCCAACACAGGCTCGACGCGTCGAGCCAGAAGCTCGACGCGTCGAGAAGGCGCCGTAGGAATTTCCAGAAAATTGTCGAAGGCTCGACGCGTCGAGCCCATTCTCGACGCGTCAAGAATCCTGTACTGTCCAGAAAACTACTGCGCGGAATTGCCTATTTTTCCCCTATTTTGTGCTCCCACTATAAAAGCTTATTTTCCAAGAACCCTAAAGCTAAGCTGCGTTTTTGAGAGGCAAAAAGGAGTGAGAGAAAGGTGTTGTCTCTTCAATGGAGTGAAGGAGGGATCCACCACTTTGGAGAAGAAGATAGTCATCTCAAGGAGCTATCAAGGCTTTGGGAGGAAGAAGGAGAGCTATATTCGGTAGAATTTCCTTTCCCTTTCTTTATTTCCTTAGTCTTTGTAAACTCTTCATTACTTGTGCTTTGAATTCTATCCTAGCCATGAGTGGCTAAAGTAAAGTTGGGATTTTTGGGTAATAGGTGTTTATGAATCCTATTTGCCTTGTTCTTAATGTTTAAATGATATGTTTATATTTGGGTTTAAACTTTTGTTGCAAATTGTGATTTCTATTGAGATGCTTGTGATTAAAGGCCTAAATTGCTTGTATCTTGCTATAATTGTGTCTTAATGGGAGTTGGGGAGTTGGGGCATAGATTAGAGCACTCACATTTGCACTTGACCTTTTGCACCTTGGGAGAGGGCAAACTTGTTGAGGGATTCCTTTTAGATTGCTTGTTCTTGTTTAGTTCTTTATCGTGGGTTGAATTATGGGAGTAATTCCTTCCCCTTTTGTGTTTGCAATCATCCACATTTGTTAGAACCCAAATCACATATCTCCCCTTAGTTTGGCATTAAGAGACTAAACACCTAAACCCGGAAATCCCATTTCTCCTCCTATTTGTTTTCATCAACTATGTTTTTATTATTCTCGTTTTTATGGTTTTTGCCATCGTTCAAACACCATTTTCGTTAGGATTAACTTCATAAGAATACATTAGTAACTAGTGTTCAATGCGCCCCGCTTCCCTATGGATCGATACCCCGGAATACTCCGGGTATTTGAGTTGTTATGAAAATATGCTACAATCACCAGCTCACAATATTCTCATTATTTATTTAGGCAATAATAGCTCTCATTAAGCTTTCTTCCCATTTGCCAAGGACCTTGTGGTCGAGTGGCATCAAACCCTTCCCTTTATATGGGAGGTGGTGGTTCGAGTCTCAGTGGAGGTAATAAAAAAAAAGAAGCTTTCTTCCCATTTTATTGCATTCTATAATACATTGATTTCAATTAAACCTTATCAGTCGAGATTTACAAGCCCAAGTTCAACATCTTACCGTAAAAATGTGATGCGATGACGGTTGCTAAAGTCTAAAAAAATTATGTGATCGGATGCACCCATCACAGGTAACTCAATTAGTTCCCAGGTGGAGGTAACTCAATTAGTTCCCAGGTGGTAGATTGCATCTACTTGTGGAGTATCAATGCACCACCCATCACAGGTAACTCAATTAGTTCGTTTAGTTCGTTCCCAGGTGGCCCATCACATGCATCTGCTTGTGGAGTATCAATGCACCACCCATCACAGGTAACTCAATTAGTTCGTTTAGTTCGTTCCCAGGTGGCCCATCACAGGTAACTCAATTAGTTCGTTCCCAGGTGGTAGATGCACTCCACACCCAGGTGGCCCATCACAGGTAACTCAATTAGTTCGCAGGTAACTCAATTAGTTCGTTCCCAGGTGGTAGATGCAGTCCCAGGTGGTAGATTGCATCTACTTGTGGAGTGCATCTACTTGTGGAACTCAATTAGTTCGTTCCCAGGTGGTAGATTGCATCTACTTGTGGAGTATCAATGCACCACCCATCACAGGTAACTCAATTAGTTCGTTCCCAGGTGGTAGATTGCATCTACTTGTGGAGTATCAATGCACCACCCATCACAGGTAACTCAATTAGTTCCCAGGTGGTAGATTGCATCTACTTGTGTAGTGATTCATTGTTGGTATTAGTATCAGGTACTGATTCTCCCACCAAAGGAGCCATTGCGTCACTGTAATTTAACTTCCCCACAACTCCTATAAGATTAGGGTGTAGAGCTAAGAGGAGGAATTTTACCTTTTTAATTTGCACCCAATGTTTAAGGCTCCATAAAAAAAAAAGTGTTAAATAGTTATGTAGTTTTAAATAATTAATTCCTTTAATAAAAAAGAATAATTTAATATAATTAGTTAATGAAGATATTAGTTTATTTTTTTTTTTGAAAGGATGAAGATATTAGTTTATAGTTATATTTAGTAAATATGATTTATAACTATACCTATCATTATCATATCATATCAAACAAAAAAACAAAAGAAGAGAGAGAGAGAACAGCCTTTTTTTTTGGTACAACATATTTTCCTTCTAAATACAATGAACGACCGAATATAATTATGTTGAAATTTAAAATTGACAATTAAAAAACATATATTATACTCAAATTTTTAATTAAAAAGAATTAACAACTCAAAATCAAGATACCGTGTCTAACGTAAGTTAACGTGTAAAAAGTTAGTGAATAGAGTAAAGAAATTAAGATCAAATGTACTGTAGGATTAAGACATTGAGTTTATCATTAACATGTTTTGATGACCTTCAAGTGACATGTAATGACTCTCTCAAATGGGAGATCATGAGATCGAGCTTCAGTGGAGATGGTATTGACTCTTTTGTTCTTCAATAGGTTGAGAAAGTATAGATAAACAAATACTACAACAATGTAATAGAGTTAGTAGTACTTAAAAAAAATAACGTGTTCCATGCCAATATTGTCCCACTTTAGTATTCTCATTCTTAAAGGCAATGTCATCGCATTTTTTTAAACTTATATTACTCCATATGCACTTCTAGTATATATATAACACTTGTGCACATGAAAAATGTAATACTTTTAAATTAAAATGTAAAAGTATAACATTTTTCTACAAAATTATTACACATTCTCATATAAATAACAAAAATTTTATTCTTAATTAGTATTACATGATTCTGACGAGTGTCCTATTTTCCTACTTTGATCGGATCGGCGAATATTGCCCGTCCGCATACAAACAATCAATTGTGAAGCGTGCTGTCGTATTGGTGGAATTTGTAGAGCGCACGTGGGGAGAGGGTCAAGTGCATGCATGAATTAAACCCCACGCTTAATGAATAATGACCAAATGGACTTTGAACAAAACGGGATATTGAAATGGACATAATGCATTTCATAGGTGTATTCTCAAGAAACTTCTGCCTGCCTATTTATACTAAGACTGTTGCAGTTGGTTCTCAACTTTTGAATCACCAACTACCGCAAATTGCTCATGTCATATATAATGCCATACATCCTGCCTGAATTAAAGGGCCCAACAACATTCTAATTCTGAATAAAAGCTAAGACGACATTATTTCATAACGTTTGATTCACAAAAATAAAAATAAAAATAAAAATAAAAATAAAAATAAATAAATAACAAATATCATTCTATAAAATATGTCTATTCTGTTGTATAGGTCACTTCTTATGCCATGGAATACAACTCTATAGACTTGGTTATTTCCTTCATAATGAGAATGTTATGTTATTAGTTATTCCTTTCTTATCAAAATAACTAAATTATATCTACAATAATATAGCCAAGCACCTTGTACTCAATTGGCATGTAGTGGCCACCCTTAGATGGGAGGTCATGAGTTCGAGTCTCAGCTTTGTGCTTCAATAGGTTGAGAAAAGTATAGATGAACAGATACTACAATGTAATAGGGTCAGTTGTATTCAAAAAAAAAATATCTACAATAATATAAAATACCTTT
>CM008343.1:25228769-25242240 GCA_002525835.2 Ipomoea batatas
GAGAAGGCAACCGAAAGGCGCTTTCTTCTTCGTCGATATGAAGAAGGTGACTACAGGTTGCCATCTTCATTGAAGGTGACCAACCAGTCTCCTTTGTCGATTTGAAGAAGGCGATCAATTGGTTGTCTTTTACAATGAATGGCGGTGACCTTGTTATCAATGATGGTCAACGATGGCCAACGAAGGTCAATGGCGATATTATTATTCCATGTCATCGTAATTTCAGTAACTTATTAGTTACTAGTAAACAAGGCTTATTTGATTGTTTGATTACAATTTTTAAAATTGAATGACCTAATTATTATTATTTTTTGTATAAAATTAAACGCTCCATTTGATCTTTTTAGAACACTTTTTTTTTTTTTTGGGTATGAGAGATGGGGTTATTCGATCTGTCAATAAATTTGGCATGGCAAAACATTTGTGTTGGCCTAATAGGACGATAAAGGCTAAGGAATACTGCACTAAGGTATTATTCCTTGGCGTTCGTGAAGGCTATAGCTAGCTTGTGGATGATGAAAACTTTTGGGGTTGTACAAGTCCTATTACATTAAGGAGAAACTTAGAGTTATAGTTGTGTTATATGGTTATGCTTCATTCCTAGCTATTGTAATGTAATTAATTAATGAATAAAGACAATCAGTTGTATAATAAAGGAGACATAAGGTTTCCCTGCACGGGTTTAACTCACTGATTTAGTAAGTAATATTTTTAGATCAAACAGGGAGGGGGGGGGACCCCGATAGCGAGACCTAACTAACAGGTCTCTCTCACTCTACGAACCTGCGTAGCACGCATAAAATCAATAAAATAAACCTCCTCGCACTCTGGAGGGCAGGAAGAAAAATCCTTCCATCCCACCGTTTGATAAGTTCCTAGCATGGCTAAGGCGTCTGCACTTCTGTTTTGCTCACGGAAGATATCACGAATGGAGATATTCCAATCTCTTGCGCACCAGCGAATAGCTTCTTGCGCAAGGTCCCTAGCTATACCCCGAAGGTCAGCTCTTTCACGGATCCATCTTACGGCCTCAATTTAGTAAGTAATATTTAAGAGATAAGAAGAAATCAAGATTTGAACTTCGATATATATGTAGTGATAGTGTGAGAATTACACTCAATGTTGACAGAAATCTCTTTTAGCGCACCAACATTGGCCCTGCCTGCTGAGTCATTGAGTCAACGTAATTTACATCCTCCCAAATATTCTATCAAATTGGAGTGTGGAGAACCCTTGAGAATGCAAATTTTTCTCGTCATTCAAAGAATAAAAGAAGACATAAAGCTAAGGCAGTTCTCGCATGAATTACATAGAACTTCTGTCTCCGGCTCACAATATTCTCATTATTTATTTAGGCAATAATAGCTCTCATTAAGCTTTCTTCCCATTTTATTGCATTCTATAGTACATTGATTTCAATTAAACCTTATCAGTCGAGATTTACAAGCTCAAGTTCAACATCTTACCATCAAAATGTGATGCGATGACGGTTGCTAAAGTCTAAAAAAATTACGTCTTCGCTACTAGCTAGTTATACGTTTGACATAGCAGTAAGTACTTCACCACAACAATTGATTAGATCGGATGCACCCACAACGTTATTAAACAACTTAAGGCCTCATGCCCTCACAGGTAGCTCAATTAGTTCCCAGGTGGTAGGTTGCATCTAGATCAAGTTTTAGTTGTTGCACCGTGGGGGTTTTCACCTTCTTGTGGAGTGATTCATTGTTGGTATTAGTATCAGGTACTGATTCTCCCACCAAAGGAGCCATTGCGTCACTGTAATTTAACTTCCCCACAACTCCTATAAGATTGGGGTGTAGAGCTAAGAGGAGGAATTTTACCTTTTTAATTTGCACCCAATGTTTAAGGCTCCATAAAAAAAGTGTTAAATAGTTATGTAGTTTTAAATTATTAATTCCTTTAATAAAAAAGAATAATTTAATATAATTAGTTAATGAAGATATTAGTTTATAGTTATATTTAGTAAATATGATTTATAACTATACCTATCATCATCATATCATATCAAACAAAAAAACAAAAGAAGAGAGAGAGAACAGCCTTTTTTTTTTTTTTGGTACAACATATTTTCCTTCTAAATACAATGAACGACTGAATATAATTATGTTGAAATTTAAAATTGACAATTAAAAAAACATATATTATACTCAAATTTTTAATTAAAAAGAATTAACAACTCAAAATCAAGATACCGTGTCTAACGTAAGTTAACGTGTAAAAAGTTAGTGAATAGAGTAAAGAAATTAAGATCAAATGTACTGTAGGATTAAGACATTGAGTTTATCATTAACGTGTTTTAATTTGATGACCTTGTAGTCAAGTGACATGTAGTGGCTCTCTCAAATGCGAGATCATGAGATCACGCTTCAGTGGAGACGGTATTGAAAAAAAAAAAACGTGTTCCATGTCAATATTGTCTCACTTTAGTATTCTCATTCTTAAAGTAATGTCATCGCATTTTTTTAAACTTATATTACTCCATATGCACTTCTAGTATATATATAACACTTGTGCACATGAAGAACAAAATTTATACACTTCAAAATTCATCAAAAGTTTACATTATACTTTGTCGTATAAGTAGTGTTGGCAAGTATTTAATTTGTTACTTATAAGATAAAATGTAATATTTTTGAAGAAAAAATGTAATATTTTTAAATAAAAATGTAAAAGTATCACATTTTTCTACAAAATTATTACACATTCTCATCTAAATAACAAAAATTTTATTCTTTAGTATTACATTCTGACGAGTCTCCTATTTTCCTACTTTGATCGGATCGGCAAATATTGCCCGTCCGCATACAAACAATCAAAGGATTGTGAAGCGTGCTGTCGTATTGGTGGAATTTGTAGAGCGCACGTGGGGAGAGGGTCAAGTGCATGCATGAATTAAACCCCACGCTTAATGAATAATGACCAAATGGACTTTGAACAAAACGGGATATTGAAATGGACATAATGCATTTCATAGGTGTATCTCAAGAAACTTCTGCCTGCCTATTTATACTAAGACTGTTGCAGTTGGTTCTCAACTTTTGAATCACCAACTACCGCAAATTGCTCATGTCATATATAATGCCATACATCCTGCCTGAATTAAAGGGCCCAACAACATTCTAATTCTAAATAAAAGCTAAGACGACATTATTTCATAACGTTTGATTCACAAAAATAAAAATAAAAATAAAAATAAAAATAAATAAATAACAAATATCATTCTATAAAATATGTCTATTCTGTTGTATAGGTCACTTCTTATGCCATGGAATACAACTCTATAGACTTGGTTATTTCCTTCATAATGAGAATGTTATGTTATTAGTTATTCCTTTCTTATCAAAATAACTAAATTATATCTACAATAATATAAAATACCTTTATATATATATATATATATATATATATATATAATTTATATTTATTATTTATATTTATTATAAATAAATAATATATACTAATTAATATTTTATTTACACATACACATATAATTATTTATACACATACACATATAATTATTTATACATAAATGAGTACTAGCCTTTATATGTGTTGTGCGTGAAAGTCATCAGTGTTTATTATTGATGCCTAAGCCTAATGTTAAAATAATGATTATAATAAAATAATTTTAAAATGAAATAAATAAATAATACAAATTATAGAATATATACTTTATTATATTAAAATAGTAATTATTTGATCAATTCAATTTATTTGTTTATATTGAAAAGATGAAATAATGTGCAAATTGGCCATTGAACGTAACATGAAAATGCAATTATGTCACTCAACCAAAAAAAATGCAATTAGATTACTGAACACTCCAAATGCATGCAATTTCACCTGATAGCAGGATACCATCCATTTCATCAGGTAACCTACTTACGTGGATGATGAGTTTGCATTTTTACATAATTTTTTATAATATAATTTTAAAATTATTTAAAAAAAAAAAACAAACAAACAATGCCGGGTCGCTGGCGGCCACCCCTTCCCCTCCACCCTCCTTCCACCTCTCCTTACCTGTCTTCGTCTCCGCCGGATACGAAGACAGGGTCTTCGTCTCCAGTTGGAGACGAAGACATATTTTCATCTCCAACCAAAAACGAAGAGCTTCTCTTCACCTCTTGTTGGAGATGAAGAGATCTCTCTTCGTCTCCAACTAGAGACGAAGGAGGGTGGAGGGGAAGGGCTAGCTGCCGGCCACCCCGACGTTGTTTTGTTTTTTTTCGTTTTTTTTTAAATTTTAATTTTTAAAAATTTATTTTTAAATTATATTATTAAAAATTCTTTTAAAATGTCAACTCACCGTCCACTTAAGCAGGTTAACTGATGAAATGAATGGTAACCTACTATCATGTGAAATTACATGCATTTGGAGTGTTCAGTGGCCTAATTACATTTTTTTTTTTGGAAAAAGTGTCAAATAGGCCATTGAACTTGTCGCTTTTGTGCAATTGGGTCATTGAACTTAAAAACTGTGCAATTCAACCATCAAACAAGCAAAATTTATGCAATTGGACCATTTTTAAAAAAAAATTAATTCAATTTGAGTTAAAAACATTTCAATATTGACTCCCAACTAGTATGGTAGAAGAAAATGCCACTCTTAATACATATATGTTAGTAATATAATTGGATTTTATCAGAAATTTTTTGTAAAAATGGTCTAATTGCACAAATTTTGCTTGTTTGATGGTTGAATTGCACACTTTTTAAGTTCAATTGCCCAATTGCACAAAAGCGATAAGTTTAGTGGTCTATTTGACACTTTTTTTTCTTTTTTTTTTTGGTTTAGTGACATAATTGCATTTTCAAGTTACGTTTAGTGGCCAATTTAATTTGCACCTTATTCCTAAAAAGATTTAATTCTTATATACATACAAATGCATTCACGCACGCACGCACCCGCGCGCGCGCGCACACACACACACACACACACACACACACACACACACATATATATATATATATATATATAGAGAGAGAGAGAGGTGTAAGTACAACAAGTAAATTGATTTAATATTTAATACTTAATTAACAAAGTATTTATTTGTGTAAGGACAATTTTGGTCCAAAAAAAGTACAATATTTTAAACATGATATTTACAATTTGTTAGGCCTTCCTCAATAGTTAAACTTGGGTGTGATTTTTGAGGGGTTATTGTAAGTGTGATTAGGAAAGAGAAAAATAAGAGGGGAGGAAAAAAAAAGAAAAGAAAAAGTAAAACATAATACAAAACAGGAAAAAAAACTATATATTTACGTGCCTGCCTGGGCGCAAGAACTGCTCCTCACTAAAAAGTGAGGCGCATCTTCTTCCTCACAACTGCAGGGCCCACCAAATCTGTCAAAAATCCATTTTTACATCACAAAAAAATTACCATCCACAATTGTTAAAAACTCACCAAAACACACTATTGGGGATGACCTTAGGAAAATTCTAATAATTTAGATGTTGATAATACCACATAAATTAGAAAATTAGATTCCCAAATTTTATTTTCTAGACTTAGGTTCTCTTCATTGTAACATCTGAAAAGTTACTCTTCATTCAAGATTTAAAGTGTGGAAGGCTCATGGTCGAATAGTGGAAGGCTCATGGTCGAATAGTGGAAGGCCAAACCTCACCCGCAAGGTTATTGAGACTAGAAGCTAAAGTTAACTTATACCAAATAGTATTGGATTGACTAATATTCAATAGTCAAATTCGAAAAGTTGTCGAAAGGTTGAGATCAAATAATGGACTTCGAAAAGTAACCTAGTTACCTTACGGATGCTTACGCTACAATCAGAATATTCATTAATAGTATAGTGATGATCCTCAACTGCACAGTAGCAAGAAGAATGTACTAAGGCTTCATTGTGCCTAGGTACATACATCAAGAAGGATATTCTATAAAAGGCCTAGACAAAAGCTCAAGACAAAATGTCAAGATTATAGGAGCGAAAAGTCATGTAACTGCTAGAAAGTCTGACAAAGGTAACCAACCACCTACCACATAACCACTTGTCATTGCATGTGGGATAAAGGCATTTGGTTTGAATTTGGTTTACCTCCAACGGAGAAATTCAAAGTTGTCTATAAATACCTTCATTCNTGTGGTAGGTTGCATCTAGATCAAGTTTTAGTTGTTGCACCGTAGGGGTTTTCACCTTCTTGTGGACTGATTCATTGTTGGTATTAGTATCAGGTACTGATTCTCCCACCAAAGGAGCCATTGCGTCACTGTAATTTAACTTCCCCACAACTCCTATAAGATTGGGGTGCAGAGCTAAGAGGAGGAATTTTACCTTTTTAATTTGCACCCAATGTTTAAGGCTCCATACAAAAAGTGTTAAATAGTTATCTAGTTTTAAATTATTAATTCCTTTAATAAAAAAGAATAATTTAATATAATTAGTTAATGAAGATATTAGTTTATAGTTATATTTAGTAAATATGATTTATAACTATACCTATCATCATCATATCATATCAAACAAAAAAACAAAAGAAGAGAGAGAGAACAGCCTTTTTTTTTTTTTGGTACAACATATTTTCCTTCTAAATACAATGAACGACTGAATATAATTATGTTGAAATTTAAAATTGACAATTAAAAAAACATATATTATACTCAAATTTTTAATTAAAAAGAATTAACAACTCAAAATCAAGATACCGTGTCTAACGTAAGTTAACGTGTAAAAAGTTAGTGAATAGAGTAAAGAAATTAAGATCAAATGTACTGTAGGATTAAGACATTGAGTTTATCATTAACGTGTTTTAATTTGATGACCTTGTAGTCAAGTGACATGTAGTGACTCTCTCAAATGCGAGATCATGAGATCACGCTTCAGTGGAGACGTTATTGAAAAAAAAATAACGTGTTCCATGTCAATATTGTCTCACTTTAGTATTCTCATTCTTAAAGGTAATGTCATCGCATTTTTTTAAACTTATATTACTCCATATGCACTTCTAGTATATATATATAACACTTGTGCACATGAAGAACAAAACTTATACACTTCAAAATTCATCAAAAGTTTACATTATACTTTGTCGTATAAGTAGTGTTGGCAAGTATTTAATTTGTTACTTATAAGATAAAATGTAATATTTTTGAAGAAAAAATGTAATACTTTTAAATAAAAATGTAAAAGTATCACATTTTTTTACAAAATTATTACACATTCTCATATAAATAACAAAAATTTTATTCTTAATTAGTATTTCATTCTGACGAGTCTCCTATTTTCCTACTTTGATCGGATCGGCGAATATTGCCCGTCCGCATACAAACAATCAAAGGATTGTGAAGCGTGCTGTCGTATTGGTGGAATTTGTAGAGCGCACGTGGGGAGAGGGTCAAGTGCATGCATGAATTAAACCCCACGCTTAATGAATAATGAATAATGACCAAATGGACTTTGAACAAAACGGGATATTGAAATGGACATAATGCATTTCATAGGTGTATCTCAAGAAACTTCTGCCTGCCTATTTATACTAAGACTGTTGCAGTTGGTTCTCAACTTTTGAATCACCAACTACCGCAAATTGCTCATGTCATATATAATGCCATACATCCTGCCTGAATTAAAGGGCCCAACAACATTCTAATTCTGAATAAAAGACGACATTATTTCATAACGTTTGATTCACTAAAATAAAAATAAATAATATCATTCTATAAAATGGGTCACACTTGTGTGAGACCGTCTCACGGATCCTTGTTCGTGAGACGGGTCAGGTCAGGTCAAAGCACCATGCAAATGTCATACTTATATATGTAAATGTCATACTTATATGCTCAAATATAACACTAATCAAGAATACAATTTTTGTTACTTATAAGAGAAAAAGTAATACATTTTTCATAATAAGTAATGTTGACAAGTGTCCCTTACTTATAATGGCAAATATAATACTTTTGAGGAAAAATGTAATACTTTTAAATCAAAATGTAAAAGTATTGTATTTTCCATTAAAAGTATTACATTTACCCTTATAAGTAACAAATATTTTATTTCTGATTAGTATTACATTTAAGCATATAAGTATGACATTTGTGCATATAAGTGTTACATTTGCATCTTGATCCCACCCGACCCATCTCATGGTAAGACAGTCTCACACAAGTTTTTGCCATTGTTCAAAGCTTGGTTGGTCGGTTCCCCAATAAAAGGGGAAAAGAAAAAGTAGAAAACAGAAATTTAAACCTACTACCATTTTCAACATTATATTGGAAGAAAGCATGAATAAGATCCCATAATGCGCTCACCCTCTAATTTGTATCCACGCATGTTCCAACTCCAAAAAAGTCAAGCCTACATGGATCTTCATTTCTTTTACCTTTCACAACTCTAATTCCGAATATTCTTTTTGCGCAAATATCCCCAATGGATTATTCTATCTCTACCAAACCCTTTTCGCTTATTATGGTGCATTTTGAGGGGTTGGAACTTGGAACCATTAAAATTATAACGCTTTATCGCTCTTATTATTGTTTTTTAGAAAAAGTGTGAAATAGACCACTAAACTTATTGCTTTTGTACAATTCGGCCATTGAACTTAAAAAGTGTGCAATTCAACCATCGAACAAACAAAGTTTGTGCAATTAGACCATTTTTACAAAAAATTTCTGGTAAAATCCAATTATATTACTAACATATATGTATTAAGAGTGACATTTTCTTCTACCATACTAGTTGGGAGTCAATATTAAAATGTTGTTAACTCAAATTGAATTAAAAAATTTTGTAAAAATGGTCCAATTGCACAAATTTTGCTTGTTTGATGGTTGAATTACACACTTTTTAAGTTCAATGACCCAATTGCACAAAAGGGATAAGTTCAATGGCCTATTTGACACTTTTTCCTTGTTTTTTTATTAAAAATTTCTAATAATTAGAGCGATATAGGGATTAAACTTAAAATGATTATTCGACAATACTGTAATTTTTAATTTAGTTCTCAACAATTAATTCATTAAAATAGGGTCCATTAATTACAAAGTTTACTAATTTTAGTCATCTAGACTCCAAAGAACGAAATTTTGCATAGTCAAGGAATAATTTTGGATCATTGGTAGTTGGTGACCAAACTAAGAATATTATGTTATAATTGATGGACTATTTTGAATATTAATTTGAGTGATATATGTATTGATCCAATTATTCTCCAAGCCCCAACTTATAATTTTTTCTTGTAATGTATATACTAATGTCATACGTTCGCAGAAATTATACATTTAATTTGTTATTTATATACAAAGAGAGGAAGACAATACTTATTAGCATTGCATACAATACTGTAAAATTCTTCATAAATTCATTAAAGAATTTTATTTGTTTAAATGAAAAGAGTTGAATTTGTTTAATGTAAGGCCTCCATTTAATCCCTAATCTTCATCTTGTATATGCCATTTGTACTTCTACCAACGAATTCACGATAACCAATATATATAAAGTGTTTTATTAGCTCGTTAAAAGGTAAAACCTTACAATATAGTGTAGAAAGCGAAAATTTAATGGCGAAGGATGGACTGAATTATATGTTTTGGGGCTCATCTTTATGTAATTGGGTCAATTATTGATTTATTTGGATTAATTAAATTGTCTAATTAAATTGATCCAATTGCTCAAATTAAATATAATTGAAGGCCGGTGGGATCAAATTATGTCAATTGGACTCGTTAATTGAAGCCCGATAAATAATAAGAATGGACTAATCCATATTTCGTCCAACAGGAGAACATTCATATACAATCGTTATACCCTGCACCACGGTGCACATAGCAATGTGCACCACGTACGTAAACGACGTCGTTTCGATGTTAATGGACGCAGATGCGAATGACTACAGAGAATTCATTATCTATAATACACATAATCATTATCTAGAATACACAGAACGTTTGCCTAGAATACACAGAATATTTGCCCAGAATACACAAAATATTGATACAAAATACACAGAACTCATCCTCTTAACATTCGAATGCACAAACACATCACAACCTATGTTAATAACATGAATACACAGAATACTAACACAAAATACACAGAACTCATCCTCCTAAACATTCGAATGCACAAACACATCACAACATGTGTTACTAACATGAATACACAGAACGGTTGTCTCGAATACACAGAACGGTTGCCTAGAATACACAGAATGATTTCCTAGAATACATAGAATATTAACATAAATACAAAGATCGGCCGAAACGGGAAAACGTGATTTCCAGAAAAACGGACGATTAGTTTAAAATGCTCAAAACGACGTCGTTTACGTACGTGGTGCACATTGCTATGTGAACCGTGGTGCATGGTATAATTTGCCATTCATATATTTAAATTGATTATTTAATTTAAGTATGTGATAAGATATTTTTATATTTAAACTAAGATTTAGTTTAAGTATGTGATAAGATCATGAACTTGGATGAAATTTTGGTTAGATACATTTTGGATAAATATTCATATTATCCTAAATATTACTCCGTAATTGATAATATAAATATAATATTGAAGAGTTTGAGATCCAGTGAAAGTATTAATATTCTCCACTATAAATAGAGGTCCTCATTTGAAAAATGACATGCATCCCTCAAAAGTCATAGAGAAGCTCTGTGAAAATACACACCAAAGATAAAGTGGATTGAAGATCAAATATTCAAGTGTTTAAGTAAACTAAAGTGGACTGAAGATTAAGCTAATTTAAGACTAAAGGGCCTTTCAACGAAGCTTAAGTAGTTAAACGTTCAAGTCTTCCAGCAAACAAATGAAGAATTAGAGAACTTTCTTAATAAAGATTTTGTACCCGCATATTTTGATTTTGAATACATATACTTTTCAGATTTTCTTGTAAATGAATTAATGTTTTGTATAGGAATTGAAATAGTTGATTATGTTTTAAGATGCTTGAATTGAGAAAGAAAAAAAAAACATGTAATGCATTGGTGATGTACATAAATTGTAAATTAATTTTGTTGATGTCACATCATTAAAAATTAAATTCATTACTGTACAAGTTTTATTTTACAAATTTAACCATGACTATTTACTATTTTGAATATAATTCCATCACAAATTAAGAAAACGAAGTTTTTTTTGAATACTGCTTCAAAAGTTAATATAGCTTTCACTGAAACTTGAATCAAGTGCTCGATTTAAAGAGTTAGTATCGCTTCCACTAAGGCTCAATCTTGTGACCTCCTGTATAGAAGAGCTACTACATACCATTTAAGCACAAGGCTAATGGCAGTTCACAATGTAAGATCTTTAATTTGTACATTGTATAATTTGCTCCTATTCTGGACCTTAGCTCGCCATTAAACTAATACTACGTTTCATATTGAAAGGTCTGGATGTTGCTTAGCAGTTGTTATACTGGACTAGTGTTGTGTCGGCCATGATCGTCAAATAAAACTGTAATAGAATAATTAAAATGATACTTTAATGTGATACTTTAGTATTGCTATAATGAAACTAGTGTGTGAAAAATGAAACTAAAACCCAGAGTCATATAATAACATATATTATCAAATGAATGTAATTAAAATAATACTTCAGCGTTAGTATAATTAAATTAATGTTTGTGAAAAATGAAAAAAAAAAAAATACAGCTCATGCAATAATAATGTATATTGTCAAATGAAACTATAGTAGAATTAAGATGATACTTTGGTATTACTATAATGAAACTAGTGTATGTGAAAAATGAAATTAAAAATTAGAATAAAATTGATAAATTAAACTGAAATGTAATTAGAATGATACTTACTTCATGGATCATGGTCCACTGTAAAATTTGCCGCTCCTTACTTGCTGTGTGAACCATAAATAAAAAGTACATTTTTAATATATTAAAAGTACATTATTTTTGTACATAAAATATATTATTTAAGTATTGAAAGTGTATTATTTTATATATACTATTAAATAATGTATCTTCAGTACAAAAATAATATACTTTTAGTATAATTAAAATGTACTTTTTATTTTTTATTCATGGTCCATGCAATAATTTGCCTACTTCCTTAGTGCTTACTATGGATTCGAGTAATTGGCTAATTGGGTCAAGGCATTTTGCTGTCCATGGGCTGTACTCGTACATAAGAAATATTAGGCTTTCCGGTTTATAAGAATCTATTTACGTTAGTCAAGCCCAACTCTGGGGAAGCAGAGAATGATAAGCCCAAACTCAACAAATTATACAGTGGACCATAGTTTGCAATATTTATATTTAGGAAAAAGTGTCAAATAGATCACTGAACTTATCGTTTTTGTGTAATTAGGTTATTGAACTTAAAAAATGTGTAATATAACCATCAAACAAGTAAAATATGTGCAATTAGAACATTTTTCTAATTTTTTAAAATTCAATTTGAGTTAAAAATATTTCAATATTGACTTCCAACTAGTATGGTAGAGGAAAAATGCAACTCTTAATACATACATGTAAGTAATATAATCGGATTTTATCGGGAATTTTTTTAAAAATGGTCAAATTGCACAAATTTTGCTTGTTTGATGGTTCAATTGCACACTTTTCAAGTTCAGTGATCCAATTGCACAAAAGTGATAAGTTCAGTGGTCTATTTGACACTTTATGTATTATAAATTTATTTTAGGTAGTGTGTTAAAAATAAACCGTAAAAAAAATTAATATGCTAAATATGAACTTGTATGTCAATCGTTCACCATGCAATGTGGATCATGATCCATGGTATAACGATTGTTAAAACTCTATATTTGTTTGGAAGTATTTGAATTAATATTCAAAATGGTCCATTGATTATGTCATAACTTTTAAATTGGTTCTCTACTATTAATTCACCCAAAATGATCCATTGACTATGAAAATTTTACTTATCTTAGTCCATTGTTACTCCAAAAAATAAATTGAGTAAATTTTTACATAATCAATGGACCATTTTAGGACGGAGCCAAAAAATTCCGATTGGGGGGGCCAATGTAGTCATATAGTAGAGAACATTCAAAGTGTCAGTAGACATTATAATTAACCGTACAAAGTTCCAAGCTATCATACACGAACCATACATCCATAAATTATCAAATATATAACTCTAGGTCAAATACATTCTTTCACATTTAAGGGCTAAAATGAATAATATCTCGTATTCAAAATATGTAACTTGAATGTGAAAATATTTACCTGAAATAGAGATTTAGACAAAACTTACTTGTTGATTTCTATTTTTGTCAAAATCTGAAAATTAAATATGTATTCATTGCTTCACCTCTCCTCTCTGGTCTGTGAACCTTAATAGCCTCCCAATAATTCAGAGAATAGAAAACCTTAAATCTGAGTTTATGATTATGGAAACAGGCCAAAGAAGAAGGGTGAAATGAAAAACCAAACAATAATGGTTTGTCCCTTTCCCTCGATCAGCCGAAACAAAATGAAGGAAAGCAAAATGGGTTTCTT
>CM008343.1:25261257-25273755 GCA_002525835.2 Ipomoea batatas
TTGTCGGCAGAGTTAGGCAACATCCATGCAGCAGCCAAATTAGGAAGATTGCCAACTTTGAACAAGAATGTTAGGTAGCCTAACTTTGTTGAACAAAATATTTATTGTTTGGTCCTTACATTTTAGGCTAATTACAAAATGACCCCAAATCCTCAACTATAAATAGGGAGGTCATTTGCCATTCTTGTCATCCCAAATCATTCTATTCTTCCCTCAAATACACTTCCGCGGGCGTAACATTGATGCTAATGGCCACCCTCTCACGAGTGACAAAGATACTGAGGAGCTGATCCAAAACCACTTCTCCCAACTTTTTACTAAAGATCAGGAGGTGGATTGCAACTGTGCCCTTGATAGGAAATTCCCGGCTCTAAAGGATGAAGACTGGGCTATGATTAATCCAGAAATTACTCCTGAAGAGATCAAGCAAGCCCTCTTTGAGATGAGTCCTCTTAAAGCCCCTGGTCCTGATGGCTTTCATGCATGTTTTTACCAGAAAGCGTGGGATGTGGTCGGGCCCTCGGTTATCAATCAGATTAGGCAGTTTATGGAAAATAAAACTCTCGAGGACGGAATAAACGACACGCTTCTTGCGCTCATTCCCAAAACTGACAGTCCGACGAGTGCCAGTCACTTTCGCCCTATAAGCCTGTGCAACGTGATCTATAAGATAATTACTAAGACCATGACGAGTCGCATTAAACCCATTATCCAAAAGATCATTGGACCTGAACAAAGCAGTTTTGTTCCAGGACGACAAATCACGGATAACATCCTGGTCTATCAAGAGATGTTTCACACTATGAGATCGAAACAAGGCAACATCGGCTACATGATGCTTAAAATCGACCTTGAAAAAGCCTATGACAGGCTCGATTGGGGTTTCATTCGACACACTCTTAAAGATGTGGGTTTTAACGAAAGTTGGACCAATAATATTATGACTTGTGTGGAATCTACTACTCTGCGAATTCTGTGGAATGGAAAGCAGCTTGATAAAATTACTTCTACCCGGGGTATCCGTCAAGGCGATTCGATCTCTCCCTATCTTTTTGTAATGTGCATGGAGCGGTTTGGGCACATTATTAAAGATGAAGCACATAAAGGAAATTGGAAAGGAATCCGACCCTTCAGGTATGACCCACACCTAACACATCTTTTTTTTGCTGATGACTTGGTGTTGTTTGCAGAGGCTACTCAAGACCAAATTACGGTGATCAAGGGATGCCTTGACAGGTTCAGCAGGGCATCAGGCCAACGTGTCAGCATAAGCAAGTCACAAATTTTCTTCTCGAAGAATGTTAGTGAGGAAGAAATACAAAGACTCACGGACCTCGCAGGCATGCCTACAACACGGAACATGGGACGATATCTTGGGGTCCCGTTAATTCACGGGAGAGTCACCAATAGCATGCTCACTCCAATCCTTGACAAAATTGATGCAAGACTCGAGGGGTTGAAAGTGGGATTCCTGACTCTTGCTAGGAGGCATGTGCTTGCTCACACGGTCCTACATACCATCCCGTACTACGCCATGCAATCCACGCTCATGCCTGCGGGCATTTGGGAGGCAATAGATAAGCGTATTCGCAGATTCATTTGGGGGGGGACTCCAGAGAAACAGAAGTGTCACCTTGTCCGATGAGACATTGTGACCATGCCAAAGAAGGAAGGAGGACTGGGGATTTGGACTGCAAAGGATGTAAATCTAGCTTTTATGGCAAAACTTAGGTGGAGACTCATGAAAGAAAGTGGAAGCCTGTGGGCGACGGTTCTAAAAACCAAATATGCTCACGAAAAAATTGGTCTCGAAATCTTTAATGCTAGGCGAGGGAGTTCGAATGCAGGGAGAGAAATCAACATGGCGTTCCCGCTCATCCACCAAGGAATGAGGTTCAGCGTCAGAAATGGAAAAGAAACCAGGATTTGGTTGGATCCTTGGATCCATGACACGCCCTTATCCACCTTTGTTTCGGCGGCTTCACAAAGCGGAATAAATAACGCCAAGGTTGCTGACTTCTAGAGCAATACTACAGGTTGGAAATGGGAACTGCTAGCCACCATGCCTGAGGAAATTAAACAAAAAATGGAGCTAGTCACAGTGGAACTGAATGACGAGCGAGACGAACTCTATTGGACGTATGAAGCTTCGGGTAAGTTCTCAGTCCAATCGGCGTATAATATAATTAATAGGAATGTGTTAACTGTGCATGATCCAGTATGGGAAAAGCTGTGGAAAATTAAAGTCCCTAGCAAGATAAAATCCTTTTTGTGGCTCGCACTGCATGATAGCATCATGGGAAATGCAGAAAGAATGAGACGAGGCATGACCGACGATGGCAGGTGCAATCTCTGCCCAGATTGTGACGAATCCACAGAGCACATCCTCAAGAATTGCACACAAGCTAGAGAGACTTAGACAGCGATCCTGGGAAGTGCTACTACAAACGCGTGGAGCCAAATGAACTACAGAAGGTGGATGATCAGCAATTTAGCTGGGGAGATTCAACCCTACAACAACGACTGGCCACGCACTTTCGCAATCGCGGCTTGGTGGCTATGGCGTTGGCGACATAATAGAGTCTTCAACGATGAGCACATAAGCACTCAAAGAAAAGCAGCCTGGATCAAGGAAGCAAAAGACGAGATAAGCAGAGCTTTCATGAGGGAGGCGAGTATGAATGGAGGATGAGCTGTGGAACGGACCATTAGCCTTTGCTGGAAGCCTTCTGGAAATCGACGCTACACTATCAATGTCGATGGCAGTGTAAAAGCCTCTATCAAGAAGGCGGGTGTTGGAGGTGTACTCAGAGATGCTAGCGGACGTTGGCTAGACGGATTCTCGGGTAGCATGGAGGTCACCTCGCCGGAAGAGATGGAAGCTATTGCCATTATCAAAGGGAAGCAATGGGCGTGGGAAAAGGGAGTTCGGGATGTCGAGCTCCAATATGATGCTAAGAAAACAATTTTTTTTTTTAAATTAACGTTATAAAATTAACACAATGTCTAATGCATAATTTTAATTAATTAATCAAAATTTATATTATATTTTATATTATATTTTTAATATACTCGAATATATTTATAGTATATGTTTAATAATTATTTCAATTTTAATTGGGATCCGGTTTGAACCTAAAACCTTCCTTATGAAAATCAATAAGTAAATTAAAAATAATAAATTGTTAACGGGTGGTATTTAATAAAAAATTAAAGGATATAATAGAGGGAAATAGATAAAAAAATACTAAAATCAAAATAATATAAACCATTCATTTCAACAAACAACTACACCAATAATTTTAGTTCCGATTAGCGGGCCTAATTTTATTGGCTCTTATTATTAAGTTTGTAGATGTAGATATTTTAAGATATGTTTGGTTTAAATTGAATAAATATTATTTTTACTTTTATGTCTAATATATGTAAAAATTTTACATTTGATATCTGAACCAAATTTATATATGTATATAACATAACTAAAAATATATTCGAACCAATAACCTATTAAGTTTACCTAATATTTAGTTTAGATAATATGAATATTCTTTTAGCTAATATTTAAGATATATTCATTTGAATGATTTGTAAATAAATATATAATTCTTAATTTGAATTATAATATATGTGAAATTTCGATATTCGATATTCGGATCAAACTTGTATTACGATATAACACTAGTATATTACCCGTGCAATGCACGGACTAAAGATTTAAAATATTATAATTATGCTATGTTATTAAAAATTATTTATGTTATTACATTTTATATATAAAAAAGAAATATGAAATTTATTCATCTCTATTCTCTATTATAAAAAAGCCATAAGAAGAGCAGTTAATGCTATTTGGCAAAAGTTCCCGCCCACTAAGAAACGACGCCGTTTTGATAGGAAACTTTTAAAGTAAACCAAATCGTGGAAGCATAGTTCCCGCCCAAGAAATTTGGAAAAACGACGTCGCAGTCACGACTTTTGGTATCCGATGCTTTGAAATTAATATTTTACTTGCATAGGCATGTTGTAGATTTGTTCAGTGCATTAATTAATAAAACTGTGATTAATGGTCATTGGGAAATAACTAGAGCGACTAATATAATTATTAAGATGGGAAGATTGTTCATTCCCAAATAAACATTAATAACATACATTTATTACATAATATTTGAACACATTTGAAATCAAATGCCTCTGATTAGTTATTAAAGGATTCAAAATATTTAGGAGTATGACTGTATAAGATAAAAGAATCGAATGGGCACAACCGCAGCATTAAATTAAAGCACTAGCCTGTTCACTTCCCAATAAAAATTATTAATATCTAACACTGATTAGTTTATCTATAAATAGTTCAAAAATCTGAGACCAAAACTCTCAAACCCAAGCTTCTACCGTAATCCTTGAAGTTGTTTTCCAAATGCCATCTCAATACATCTAAGTCATATTAGCCCTCCCAATAGTAGGAGAGCCATATGAGTGAGGCACAACAAGCAAAAGCAAGGAATGCCTATTCCACATGAAGGGGTAATGATAATATAAAATTTACTGTAATATTTTTCTTTGTACTTATTAAGAGTAACATTCTTTTTCATTTTATATTTTAAACAAATCAATCTGTTTTGCTGCTGTGTAGGTACATACATACTGCAAAAGCAAGGAATGCATCTTCCATATCATTTGTTTATTTTTTTTTGTATGTATTCCTGTTTTCTATTTTCTGCATCTACTATATCATTTGTGTATTCCTGTTTTCTATTTTCCTAAACAAAGTTGCAGGTAATTATAGCAAGGCATTGCAATCTGGATATTCACAAGTTGCATGGAATGCAGTGCAGGAAATCAAGTAAACAGATGCAGCATGTTTGATTTATTTTGCTGTACTTAAAAACAAAAAATGAATACAAGTACATTTTATCAAGTATTTTGAATGAATTTGTAATCCTATATAAAGTAAGGCAATCAAACTTAGCTAATCTGTCGAATTAGTACAATTTGACTACTTCAATTGTAGTAATAGGTATTCAGTTACACTTTTAAGTACTGTAATTGCAGTAAAAATATGCATTCATAAGATAGTAACAATTGTGTAAATAAATCAAAGTTTTTCTGTACTTCGAAATATAAAAATTCTAAATTAATAGTAACTGAGAGAAGTTAATTTTTTACTGGTCATCAAATTACTTTAATAAATGCATGATTTCCCACTGTTTGAAAACTATGCTAAAATGTGAAGGCATTTAACAGAAAAATAAAAGTTGGCAACAGGTAAGATGTTTTAAATGAAGAGTTGAAATTTTAAACAAAGCACTGTTTTAAATCATGATCAAATATATGCTATACAAAATTGAAAAAAAATAAAAAATCTACCGAAATATGATGACAATTTTGATAAACAAATACAAAAGTTGCAGGCAACAGGTGAGATGTTTCATATGTTTAAAATGTATAGAATAGATTAGCGTTTTTCACTATCTATTTAGTTTTTCAAATGTATCAGGAAAATCTTACATCATTTAAAAAACAAAAAAAGACAATTATCTATCAATTAGAACAATAGAAGATAAACCTAAGGCATCAGAATGATGTTATTTTTATCATCTGCCATCAACTTTTAATATTAAGGCAACATACTGCATACAAATGATATCATTTAAACTATTAATGCATATTCACACTTTAATCTAGACATGATGAAATTCTAATAGTTGTAGTAGCCTTCTATTGTTCTAATTATTTGTTCATTACTCATTATTTGTACCTATAATCTCTGAAATGTAGAGATTATAGGTACAAATAATGAGTAATGCACAACATATAAGATTTAAGATCCGGTGGATAACCATAAAACGTATGGGATAACTAATAGTACGTTTAATTGTAACCTACCCATAGTAAATAGACTTAATAATTGATTAACTACAAATACTTGACACCATGTATCAAACGCATACTTTGCATACTTGACACAATAGAAGTGGCTCTAATCATTCAAATGGTAATATAGGATAAAGCTGCTTCAAACTGAACCCAATGATGGTCAGATGGTACATTCATCCCTGCTGATCAAAGAAGGTAAAGAATACACCCTCGGGAGCAATTTCAATTTGAGCTGGTAGTCCCTCACCATTCTATAAATGTTCTGGTGGTTCTATGTTCTTATAACCATACCGAGCTAGTTATAAATTCTGTAAAACTTGATTCGGTACCTTCTAAAAATTTTCTTAAAGGATTCGGATTGTGATGCTTGAGTATGAGGATTTTTAACTGTTGGAAAAATGTTGCTGATATCTGTAATACAAAAGGGATACAAAATAATACAGAAGTACAAGGGAACAAAACCGGATCATCTGGTATCTTCAAGCGTGTAATCACTTTCCTATAAGCTTTAAATCTCCCTTAGAAAAGCAACAGGTTTCCAGATTTAATCTTATGGGATACAAGAAGATAATGAAATTCTTAAGTTGCTTCAATTAAGAATTTCATGTAGAATTGTAGGACTGTGAAATATCAAGTTAAACAACTAGTTAAGTTGTATCTGTATCGTCAGATGTATCTCCTTAAGATTTTATAGAGATAAAATCTAACTGTTAGGAGAGGTTACTGAAAGTTTAAAGCAGTTTTAAAACTCTTCCAAGGATATATATTAAATATATCTATATATGATTTTGGATCAATTTACGTAAACTTATGTTAGTATGCATGTAATATAATTTAACCAATTATATTAATACTTTAATATTTCAAATGCATGCATGCGAACATGCAATCTTAGGAAATATTAACAATCACATGCATAGCAACAGACATGCCAATTTGAAAGGCATAGCAAAAGGAAATGTTCAAGCCATAAAGTGGTGAATTCCCTCAAGCAACTTCGAGAGATCATGCGAGACATAAAACTCATGCTAAGTGAGAGATGTTTGCTATGCCAATGACCTCTCGAGAGGTGCATGATGTTCGAGAGATACATCACCATCATATTGAAAAGGTGAATGTACTGAGTAATTTGCCTTCGAGACATCGTTTCCATGCGGACCTTCGAGACATAAACCAAATTCCATTCGAGAGGTAATGCAGAGTACGTTCGAGACATAACTCCTGCGAGACAGATTTCGCGAACGGACCTCTCGTGGACCTCTCGAACACCTCTCGGGTATCCTAAAATCATCTCTACCAAACTCAACAATATTTACTACTCCACAACTCCAAATATTATTTAAGCTTGCATGGTAGATATCTGAACCATTAATCTCCATTACTGTACAAATATCCAACATTAACACATTCTCATCCTCCTCAAGCACTATCCTATTAAGCCCTCCAATAAAATCTCTCAATGTATCCAATCCGAAAGGATCTAATGCCCATTATAGCATGAGATCTCTCTTAGCTCTATTTGTTCCTGATGACTCACATCTGGCAGTAGATTAGAGCATATCAGAGCTAGGATCAGAGCTTGTTACTATATTAACTGTTGAATTTTTATTTATTTATTTATTTTTTACTTTTTTTTTTTACTTCGAGATAAATTTAAAAAAACAAATTTAAAAAATTTGTAATATTATTATATAAAACAAATTTAAAAAATTGTTTATAAGAAAGAAACAGAAGCGCTCGAAATTTTTCAAAAAATTTTACTCTGTAAGCTTTGTAACACAAATTTCAGTTGTCCTTCTTTTACTTTCTATGTTCCTATAAAATTCTATAAAACTCGGATTGCCTTATAAAAATTTTATTCAGACTGTGATGCCTAAGTATGGGAATTTTCAACCCGTCCACATCCTCCTCAAGCACTATCCTAAAAGAGAGTGTTTGGAAAGCCATGAAAATAACTTCTGGAAAATGTTTTCTGGAAAATAAGTCATTTTCCGGAAAATGATTTCATTTCCAGTGTTATGATGTATTATGGAAAACTGTTTTATTTTTTAAAAAATGGGTAGGAAAATTGATAGAATTATATAATTAAACATTTTAATTATTTTATTTAAATACAAAAATTATAATAATATTAAAATATATTATTTATTTAAAATAAACTTTAAATTTAACAACAACAAAAAAAAAAAACCTAAATCTACGATTTCCGGCGGAAACCTGTATAGTTTCCGCCGGAAACCTTGCTTTGGTTTCCGCCATATACCAGGCTAGTACACACGTACTGGTCTATAGCGTCATGGTTTTTGGCGGAAACCAGTATGGTTTCCATGGTTTCCGCCGGAAACCTGTACTGTTTTAGTCAGTTTCTGGCGAAACCAGTCCCCAACAGGTTTTCGTCGGAAACTAGATGTTGTCCAACGTCCTTGGTCCATTTCCGCAGCTACGCCACGGTTCCGGAAAATGATTTCTGGAAACAAATTCTGAAAGTTGTTTTCCGGAAATTTGGCTTGATTTTCCTTGGTCAACGAAAATTGTTTTTCGTTGACCGTATTTTCCATGTGTTCCCAAACAAAGGAAACCCGTAAAATGATTTCCAGAAATCATGGGTTTCCAAACACACCCTAAGCCTCCAATAAAATCACTCCATGTATCTAATTCGAGAGAATCTAATGCCCAGCATGAGATCTTTCCTAACCCCATTGTTGTTGATGACTCATATCTGGCAGTAGATCAGATAATATCAGAGCTAGGATCAGAGCATATTAGAGCTAGGATCAGAGCATATTAGAGCATTTAGTTGTGATTATATTAACTGTTCAACTTGTATTTTTTTTTATTAACAGCACGTTCGCCTTCACCATCTCACGGCGAAGGCGCTCTCGTCGTTGAGATCGACGGCTATGGCCACGCGCCGGCGCTGCGTGGGGCTCACGACCGGGGAGAACACGCGCGGGAGTGACGACGGCGCGATTGCCAGCGATGTAACACTTCGAACTCGACGGCGATGGCCCGGTTCAAAGTGGACGGACTTTTGTTGATGATGATGCATGACGTAATAGTAACCACCAGCGATCGGCGATTAAGGTGGTGTATTGGTACGAGGTATTCCGTCAGTGTATTTGTTAATGGTAAGCGTTTGGGAAATTAGTTCCAAACTTCTGATATTATTAGGGAAAGAGAAGACTGATTATTAAGGTAGTTAACGAAGATTTCTCCTTTGAATACAAAAAAAACTTGTATGTTTTTAAAATTTTTACACCTCGAGATAAATATTTTTCAGGTACGATTATATAAAATAAATTTAAAAATTTGTGTATAAGAAAGGCTTAAACATGCCTTAGCTCTACAAAATTGTATTAAAACCACCAATAGTTCTTGTGTAGCAGAATTATAAAAAGGCTCAATCTTAGTGACATGTTGGTCCCATACCGTACAGCTTAGTTGAATACCACTAAGATGTGACCTAGATCATATAAGTAAAAAATTAGTTCAAAAAATAAATAAATAAAAATAAATATATACATACTCAGGATCCTCAATAACAAAGTCAATGAGTCTTAGAGTTTTTGTCATTTAGTACTTTATCTTGTGAGAATGAAGTTCGGCGGCTCGGCCTATAACATCTACATATAGATAGGAATATTATATTAATACGATTATTGGCTACACAAAAATGATAGCAGTAATTATTTGGAAATAGAAATTACAAAAAAGTTGTTTTTCATCAACTCCTTTTTTGGACTTGAGTTGGGCAAAAGGCATGAGACAATACATGTGCATGAGAAATATTTTTAAATATTTTTGAATTTTTAATTAAGGCTGTGTTTGGAAGCCCGGAAAATGACTTATGGAAATCATTTTCCGGGCTTTTGGTGTTTGACTACACTTGAAAAACCCAGTCAACGGAAAATGATTTCCGTTGACTGGGGAAAATGACCCCAAAATGGCGGAAAATGACTTCCGCCCAAATTGGGCGGAAGTCATTTTTCGCCGTTCAATTTGCAGCGCCAAAAGGATGTTTCCGGTGGAAACCACACATGGTTTCCGCCGGACCAAAGGAATCTGATTTCCGGCGAGAAACCAGAGCACTGGTTTCTCGCCGGGAACCAGAGCACGTGGTTTCCGCCGGAAACCGTGGGGTAGTTGTTTTTTTTTTTTTAAATTAAAATAGTAGTTTTAAAATTATTATAAATATTTCTCTTTAAAAAAATTACTCTAAATATTTTAAATAAAATAAAAATATATATATTTTTTTGAATGCTACTGACTCTATTACAGTGTAGTATCTGTTCATAAACTACTTTCTCAACCTAATGAAGAACAAAGAGACAGCAACGCCTCTACTCATTTTCCAGAAAATGAACCAAACACACAAAGACTGTTTTCCAAACTACATCCAAACACTAGAAATGAACCTATTTTCTGGAAAATGACTCATTTTCCAGAAAACATTTTCCAGAAGTCATTTTCCTACTTTCCAAACATACCCTAAGAGTATGAGTTTAGACAAATTTTTAAATATTTTTGAATTTTTAATTAAGAGTATGAGTTTAGACATATTTTAAAATAATTTTTTTAATAAGTAACCATTGTAGTAATTAACGTGTATAATTATGCCAGTAATCACAATTCTATAAAAAAATGTGTGTACATTTTCATATTGTACAAAATAATATAAATATAATATATGTCTGCATAAATGGATAAAAAGAGAAATTGATAATTTTTTTTATTATATAAATATTGATAAATATTATATAATTTTTTTCCTTGCATGAAAAAACATTCTTATTTTAAAATTTTTACATTGATATCTGAATTTGGTTTCAAAGTCTACTTTTGTGATATTTTAAACTTGGAGTAATGCTTGTGTGGAATTTGTATATTATTTGTGGTCTAGTGGCACCCGATTTACACTCACATGAAATGGAGTGGGTTCGAGCCTCAGTGGAGGCGACTGTTGACTCTTTGTGCTTCAGTAGGTTGATAAACAATACTACATTGGAATAGAGTCAATAGTACTCAAAATAATAGGTCAGATCTTTGACATCGTTAACACATTTTTGCCTTAAACTTTTGTTTGTTATCATAAATAGTAATAGATGTCTGGAAACCATTTAATTTTATTTCTAAATATTTTCTAACCCATAAATGTAGCGCGGTCAAAACATCTCTAGATCATCATTTAAATAATTGGTCCACAATAGACTTTGGGGTTCAATATTGGTAGATCTATGATATGTTTTTAATTAATTTATTGAAACTTTATTTCTTTTAGTTCTATTATCTCTTATTCTTCTTCATTTTAAATTGATAGGTAGGTCTCGAGATGATGCATCATTCTTAAATATTCGAATTTCAATTAATTTAATAACATTATATTTAAATGTGAGACATTTACCCAATAACATTATATATTTTCAAACTTTATAAATTTAAGTTAGTTCAATTAGTTATTTTTATGTTAGTTTTTCTTTAGTTATGTTATTAATGTAAATTAATTTAGAGTCATTTTCATTTTTGGTCATACTGTTATTAGGGAATTGCCAATTTTAGTCCACTTCATTAATTTTTGTCACATTGCGACCAGTCTTATTTAGTCATTGCCACTTTTAGTCCACCGTTAAAATTTTCGTCAAATAATCGTCCAAAACAAGGGTATTTTGATATTTTCTTGCTTTGATAATTTCCTTTACCCTTTGTAGGGGTTTTCTTTACAGATTTTCATCCATTGAAGAGGTCCGCGAAAGCCATGGCATTGTAATGTGGCTCACATGGCTTTCGCTGGACCTCTTCAATGGATGAAAATGTGTAATGAAAACCACTGCAAAGGGTCAAGGAGATGATCAAAGCATGAAAAGACCAAAAATACACTTATTTTGGACGGCAATTTGACGAAAATTTTTAACGGTGAACTAAAAGTGACAATGAGTAAATAAGACTGGTCACAATGTGGAAAAATTAATGAAGTTGACTAAAATTGGCAATGCTCCAATAACAGTAGGATCAAAAATGGAAATGACTCATTAATTTAGATGTGTAAATTTTTATAATCTATGGTATTTTAGAAAATTTGTTTACAACATTTATACTACAAAACTTTTAAATTAATGCAATAATACTTATATTTGTTATTAGTAGAATGCTAAAATCATAATAATGATATATTTTACCTTTTACATTTTTAAATTTTGAAAAGCAACATCATTTATGCAGGAAGAAATTTATAAATAGTAGTAATAATATTGTAGTTATTTTTAAAAGTTAGATGCAGTAAACAAATTGACATGCAACAATTTTTTTTTTTGGTGAACTTTTTACATGTAACAATGATTCAATATGTATATATGTATTGTAGTTATTATTTTCTCTTTTTAGCAATATATATATATATATATATATATATATAAATTACTTTAACTGAAATAATTTTTAAAATCGTTTCATGCACATATAGGGAACTTTGTTACAAAGTAAAAATTAAAATATGTCAAGTACAATCTCATTGCTATTTGGTATATATAATTTTTACTTTGTAACAAAGTTCCCTATATGTGCATGAAAAGATTTTAAAAATTATTTCAGTTAAAGTAATAAATAAATAAATATATATATATATAT
>CM008343.1:25310451-25320775 GCA_002525835.2 Ipomoea batatas
CAAGCCCATAGTACAACGGTAGATGCGTAGGTATTGTATCACTATCGCAATTAATAAAAGAATAGTTTCACTCTTGTAGGCATAAGCACATTGTCTAACCACGTAAATTAAATCCTGTCTTCTTTACTTTGTGTTACTGTTATTGTTTCTTGTTCTCGTTAATCTCAATCACGATGCATGTATTGAGTATTGTATTGGTTTTGGAATGGATATATATGCAGAGTGTCTGCCACAATGCACAAGGAGATGTAGCCAGACACAATACCACAAGCCATGCATGTTCTTTTGCCAGAAGTGTTGCAAGAAGTGCCTTTGTGTTCCCCCTGGTTTCTATGGCAACAAGGGGGTTTGCCCTTGCTACAATAACTGGAAGACCAAGGAAGGAGGACCCAAATGCCCCTAATCATCCAACTACTATTACTTTCTTAATTACTTAATCACTCCATAATAATCCATTAATTAATAATTCATTTCCTCAATTAGTTTGGTGGATGCAATTATAGTTGCAGTTTACTTTGCTTGGATATCTGTTTTCCTAGTTACTTCTTGTTCTTCTTTTGTTTTAATTATTATTGTTATCAGGTCATTGGTTCTGTGACCCTTAATCACCTGTGTTAATTGTATTGTATGGCTCCTTTGGGTAGAAATAATTTGTAATACCCAAGATGAGAGCTGATGTTGTGTTGGACCAACTTTTGGTCTTAATTTAATATGTTTTGTTAGAAAAATTCATTTTTAGTTCCAAATTTATTATAATATTGTTACATCTAGTTTTTTATTTTAAATTTGTTGGTTTAATTAGTTGTTACAATATTTTTATTTACTTGACTTTAATTTTAACTAGCATTGTACCGTGCGATGCACGGTCTAAAAATTACATTTTAATTTGTGATCTTATTTTATTGTAATGCACAAAACGATTGTGCATTGTGATAATAAACTGCAAATATAGCATCGTAATAGTTTATCATAGGATATTGCAAGACCAACAACAAAAACATTGAATTATCATTTTATTTACAAATTATTAAAAAACTTCATGCTAAACAACATTCGTTGTTGAAGTACAATTCTTATTCAGATCCTTACAAATTAGAATTTTTAGACCCTTAGGATTGCTAACTCCAACATTGGTTTCTTCAATAGCAATCCAACATGAGATAGTGTTTGACATTGACTTTTATTTATTATCATGGCATATGACAACATTAATGAGAACTATTTCCTTTGGAATTTGAAAAGGAATCTTGTATCTGATGAAGTCATAGACATTCTAGGTATCAAGACCGAACTACCAGCATTGTCACCGGTAATTATTTTGGCCTCAATAACATGCTCAAACAATCTTGTAATAATGAATCTCATACCATTTCACAAGCCTAATGAATGATCTATATTTCGCAACAACATTACAGGTGATCTAACTTTCAATGTTAATGCATGGTTTGGAATCCCAGATGCTCGCAACCTATTGAGAAACTCTAGAGTGTGAACATCTCCCACTATACTGCTCGCTGAGTCGGGCGCGAAATCTTGAGATAAATTCCTTGGAATGAGCATTGCTTGTGAACATGTATGTTTTAGTATCTAACACTATTGCACGGTTTATATCAGTTTGAAACATAGTTAGAAATGTATACTAAGAATTACATAATTGTGAATATATTAATGTACATATTTGATTTCTCTTGGACCCAGTCATGCTGGGAGAGTTGTATAGACAACTTCTACTTGACTGTGTATGTAATTGATTTCTTGTCACGACATTTGATGTGCTTGTAAATTTTAATAAACTCCTTTTAATTACTAAAACAATAAATATTTTTTTTGAAGATAAAAACTTAATGCATTAAATCACGTGAAAGACAGTTTACAAGGAAACTAGGCGGGACATCAAATCATTCCCTATAACCTGACATAGAAAAGAACTCTCTAGCAACCGAGTGAGGGGAACAATTCGCAAATCGCTTGACAAAACGGAATTCGACATCATTAATCAAAGATGTCAATTCTCGTAGAAAAAAAAAAAGAATTAGAAGAAATAGCATGAAAGACAATTTGTGAGTCCATTTCCACCTCAACATTACCCATCCCAGTATCTTTAAGCCAATTCAGAGCTTTTCTCAGACTCATCGCTTTGGCTTTTTTAACATCAAGAACTCCAGCCAAAAGCACATCTTTAGCCGCCAAAAATTTGCCGCAGTCATCTTGGAGTATCCAACCCAAGCCAGTTGCATTATATATTATTGAGATCCAATGCCGCATCCGTATTTAATTTTATGCGGCCCCATGTTAGACGAGTCCAGTGATCCAAACTAGCATGCGTACTGCTTCCAGTAACAATAATATTAGCATTCTTCAAATCATATGTAAGTCAAAGACCACTCCATTCCAAACAAACTCATTCCTACTACTCCAAATACCCCAACATGCCATAATAAATGTTTTAGTACTATTTGAATTTAAAAAAAAATCAGTTTTACCTATCGATACATACCATTTGCAATATCACTTAACGATATAGTTGGATACATTGGTAATTGAGATTCGACATCCTTTTGTATGGATGTACAAAAAAACCTTTTCTTTAGGATTCTTTCGTTACCTACATTTAAAAAAAAAAAAGTACTAAGTTATATAGCATTTTTGAAAAGTAATTCTAATCATGTAAAAAAATTCAAAATATAAAGCAAAATACATAGAAAATTTGTATTACAAAAATGAATAATCGATTTGCTTCTAAAATAATTACGATTATAACAACTCTATGAAAACATAATTTTATTCCATAATATCAAAACTTACCACTCGCATCATGAGCGATTTGAAAATGAGTTGTTCTGCCTAAAATACCTTGCGATTACATGTTAATTGATGATGCAATTTTATTATTACTCTTTATTAACCGCTCGACTAAACTCCCATCTTGCAAAAAATGAATATATAGAAAAAAATCATACTTCAAATCCGCGAAAAATATTATTCGCTATAAATATGAAAAAAAAAATCAAAATAATAAAATCAAAATTAGCACAATACACTTACTATTGTATACAATGTTTATAGGTATACAATAATTTCCTTGGAAAACACCATACAAACAATTTAGGGTTGTAGTAGATTGGTAACTAACCGTCTCTTCTAATAAATTTTCTTTGTCGTCTGCATCAAAATGTTTTTTACTAAATAAAATAAGTACATGGCCATATTGCATATCAAATATAAATAAATTTTTCTAGAAAAAAATTATTCATCAACTCAATAATTGAGTGAATTTCTTTCTTGGTCATAGATTTATAGTGGCACGGAATATTTTAGTCCTCCATAAAAAATTTGGACAATTTATGCACATACTTATTGTGACTAGCTAGGACAATTTTGGTCATCCGTCTATATTTTCGTTTGATGGCCGTCTGAGAGGGGGGTAATTGCGTCATTTCATGATATCTCCTTCTTGCAGCCTTCTAGAGCCGAAGGCAGCGATCGCGGCCATCACAGACGGCCAGGCCCGTTCCTATCATTTTAAAGGCCCGGGGCATAGTGGAGTATGAGTCTTTTGAATACATTCCTTAGTGTTGGCTAGTAGGTGAGTATATATTCTATACATTAGTCTCAAAACCTATGATGGATAAGAAATGTATATATTGTAGCTTTACTTGTTGGAGTGGGGTTTTACTTAGCACTATTTGTTTATTATTTGAACTTATGATTTCAGATATGGAGTAGAGCCATCATGAGCGGGTTTAGCTTGCCTGTAGTTCTACCTCCCTCTCTTGTAGTTAGTTTGTGTGGTTTCCTTGAGACAGCTTTGAGACTTGAAGGCGATTGGAGCTTGAAGACTTAGACTCAAAGACCCTCGATCGTGAAGGAACGACTAGAGTGGACGCTAGCGCGCCAAGGAAGAGTCAAATCACGCCAAGTGGACAATTATGGATCGATGGCAAAGAGATTCACATGAGATAAGCTTGGAAATGATGGAGCGCGAAGAATTAAAATGTGAGGCAAGGATGTGCAGACATTAAGGTACTTCTATCTACCTTTGAAGAGACAAAGAAGTGATAAGTTGGAAGATGTGCACTTGGAAGTCATGAAGACTAAGATGAGAAGAAAGGAAAAACTTGGACCTTTAAGGTGCACGAAGATGAGAACAGACATCATAAGTGAGTCATCTAGCCCTATGAATTGTGAGGAGATTAAGAAGTGAATTATGAAGTAAGGACATCGTGCACCCTATTCGTTACACCTTGAAAGTGATAACTTGTATAAGGACTTAAGGAAGGAATTTTGGTGGTAAAAATGGAATAAGAAGTAGTGAGCTCATGATTAGGAGATGAATTGTCAAAAGATTAAGACTAACAGGAGTGAACCTAAGGACTAGCTCAATCATTGGATTTTTCTAGTAGAGTGGGATTGTGTATCAATGGATCTTCGTAGGAGACTTGCCGTTAACTAAGACAAGAGAGGACAAAGTTGGATTATAATTGATTGATTTATGAAGACTGCAAGATTGGTAATCGTGAACAAGATTTGGTCTACTAAGCAAACAGCAAAGGTACATGAGGAACATGTAGCAATTACCATGAAGCGTTTCAAGACATTGATTCTAGGAGAAGTCTGCTTGGCTTATATCACACTTTTGGAAGGTACCGTGGACTGCGTTACGCACAAGGTTAAAGTTGAGTACTGCGTTCCGCTAACTACGGATGACCAACGAGAAAAACCATTAAAGTTTGAGCTGAAAAGTTAAGAATTCGTGCTATTGACCTACAAGGATCACAAGATGAACACTAAGATTTGATCGGATCTTCTTATAATGATATTTATCAGTCGAGTATGCAAAGGATTCCTTATAAAGTTTGGTATGATTAGAAGAGCAGGAATTCACGGTGCTAAAGAGGGTATAACTAATACGTCAGTGTTAAGGCCTTGATGTTTTAAGGTACAACAAGGAAGTAAAGTTAGTTCATTAGGTCAATGAAGTCGGATGATGACAAGAGGGGATAACAAGTTGAACTTTAACAAGGAAAAGAAAAGTGTTGCTAAGAACTTCACCTGCTATAGGAATGAAGAAGATTGGTAAGAAGGATAAGTTAAACTCGAGGTTTCTTGGACCATAAGGGATCTTGGAACAGATTGGAAAATAGACTCATAGATTAGCTTGCAAACTAATTGGACAAGGATTTAGAGTGCGTTGACAACGAACATTCGTGGTTTGTCACGTGTGATTCCTTCTGAAGTAGAAAAGACGAATGAGACTTTAATTTATGAAGAAAGACCGATGAAGCTCTTAGATTCAAGACACGTAAGAATCAAGGAAGAAAACCATCAATTTGTCAAAGTGTTGTGGTTGAATCGTTAACCGAAGGAACCACTTGAAGTTGAGATTCCTTGTTTGCCCTTGAAACTAAATCTATATCTTTTTCCTTAAATCACCAAATATCCTTTTTGTTGGAGAATCCTTTCTATCTTTTCAAACCTCGTTCATGTTTTCTTCTCGAAAGGATTCGGTGCAAGGATATTCAAAGATTGAATCTTGAGGTGAAAAAACAAGGTCAGGTTGATGCTGATATTAGACTATATGGCATGAGGATTATGCCATCTACGCTTGTTGAGATCAAGAGTGGACAATTTGAAGATGTAGAACTAAACGAGATAATAATGAGTTTGGTTTATGGCAAAAATTTACCTTTTGAGTTACGTTACAAGGAACGGTGGTGTGTGCCTGGGTCATGTGAGCAAGTCAAGAAGCGAATCTTAGAAGAAAGGCATAACACTCCATACTCAGTGCACCTCGGCGGTGACAAGATACACAAAGATGTAACACCACAATTTCTAATACAGGATTAAACATAAATAAACTATCTTTCTTACTAACCATACTGAAATTAAATGAGGAAGCGAAATTAAAGGCTTCTTGGCTAAGTTAGAGGATGAGTTAGAGGGGGAATGCCAGGAGGGAGAGAAGGAGGAATGCCAGAAGGTAGAGAATGAACAGTTTGTTCTACCTCAATTCCAGTCGTCCCAGTCCCCCGCTCAACTTTCACCCGAATCTTATCTTGCTAAATACATAAAAGAGGTTGCTGCTTTAAAGGTGAAAGTTGATAAAAAAGTCTACTCATGTCAACTTGCTAATACAACAGCTCTGTGTGATGGAGCAGCATAGGATGAACAATTCTCTAAGAATGGTAAATGTTGTTGAAAGCCTTTCTAATGTAATTGATATCTTCACCAAGGCCTGGATGGCATGAGTGGATATAAGTAGGGTTAGAAAGTGAAATGACAATTGAAATTTGTGTTACAAATAAACTTACTGATTACAAAGGAATCTTTTTTGAAAAAATTCAGGTAATTTTGTTCCTTTCTTATACACAATTTTTTAAATTTGTTTTACATAATGCTCCATGAAAAAAATTTATCTCGAATTAAAAAAAGTTGAACATTTAATAGAATCACAATTAGTTGTTCTGGTATGCTCTGATCTTAGCTCTAATATGCTCTTATGCTCTGATCTATTGCCAGAGGTAAGTGTCAAAAACAAATGAGTTGTTTTTTTTTTTTTTTAAATGACATATGAGTTTAGTAATACAATATATTTATATGTCTAATAAAAAAATAAAAATGAAGGAGTACTTTTTAGAATAATAGTTCTAACAACGTAAGGAATCGAGATAATGATAATGATTCTAATATAAAAAAAAAACAACAAAGAATTCAAAATCGATTACGCGAAATAGTGTCATTTTTTAATTTCGCCTCGTGCCTATAAAATATTTGGATCGGCCTTAACTAAAATAACTACAAAAGCACCATTCCGAACAATACCAGTACCAGCTAGAGCGCTGGTTCACCACTTCTACCAAGCAGAATAGAATTCTAAAGAATTCCTGAAATCCATCCACCAAATAAGCAGTAGAAATTCCAAAGTAGAAGCTGGGAATATGAAATGTGATCTTTGTTCCGCTAAATAAAGCAAAACCTACGTTTAAAAAAGCATTACTTAGGCTCATTACTTCTAGCAGGAACTAAAAAACTACATCCTCCTGTCAAAGGGAATTTCACGATTTTTGGTAGCAAACACAAGTGAAAACATACTAATGTAGATATTCACAAACACACCAATCATTATGGATTACTGGAGTTTATCGACATAAAAATGTCGATTACAACACTAGTAATATTCAACAAACATTGACAAAGTTTTAAATTACTCTTTCATATTGTTGGATTGGTTATGTGAGTTGGGGACACTTATATATATATTAACATATATCACTACTACAGAAAAAAATATTAAATGTTGTTGAAATAATGTCGGTTTAAAAAACCGATGTCAAACAATTGTATTTATCTAGAATTTTTTTTAAAAAAGAAATATGACGTCAGTTGTCATAAACAACCAACGTTAAAAAAATTTTTAAAAAAATTATGAAAACTATCTAGTGATTAAGTTTGTATGTATTTTGACCATTTTAACGTTAATGATGGTAGTTTTCTAGTTTTCATGAGGATTTTCAAACAGTTTAGGTTTTGTGACAACAAAGTGCAACTTTGGTATAAAGTTTGGACCAAAAGAAAATTCTACATTGAGAAAGCTAAGTACTGATGTTGGAGGGATCAATGGGAACTACCACACCGCCATTGTTTGAGTTAACTGTTTTCAAGAGGATTTTCAAACAGTTTAGGTTTTGTGACAACAAAGTGCATCATTGGTATAAAGTTGAGACCAAAAGAAAATTCTACATTGACAAAGCTAACGTACTGATGTTGGAGGGATCAACGGGAACTAGCACATCGCCATTGTTTGAGTTGGCATGGGGTCAACGGTGAGATCAACGGGAACAGGCACATCATCGCCATTGTTGGAGTTGTTAGAGTTGGTGTCAGTAGGAACGACAATAATGAGATCAGGATCGGTCCTGCGCAAGGACGGGCTTAAATTATAATATAAAACAAAAAATCTTAAAAAAAGAAATGACAGATGAAATTTTTGTTACATCTAAATTTACTTACTACTAAGGAAACTTTTTTGAAAAAATTCAGTTACTTTTGTTCCTTTCTTATACACAATTTTTAAAATTTGTTTTACATAATGCTCGCTGAAAAACATTTATCTCGAAGTAAAAAAAAAATAGTTGAATAGTTAATAGAATCACAACTATTTGCTCTAATATGCTCTGATCTTAACTCTAATATGTTCTTATGCTCTGATTTACTGCCATAGATAAGTGATCAAGAACAAATGAGTTTAGTAGTACAGTATATTTATATGTCTAATAAAAAATAAAAATGAAGAAGTACTTTTTAGAATAATAGTTCTAAAATTGTAAGGGATAAAGGTAATGATAATGGTTCTAATATAAAAAAAAAACAAAAATTTCAAAAACCATTACTCGAAATAGTGTCATTTTTTAATTTCGCATCGTGCCTATAAAATATTTAGATCGGCCTTAACTAAAATAACTACACCAGCGTCATTCCGAACAACACCAGTACGGGTCAGGGCGTTGGATTCATCACTTCCACCCAGCAAAATTGCATTGCAAAGAGTTCCTGAAATCGTGCCACCAAACAAGCAGCAAAAATTCCAAAGCAAAAGCTGGGAATATGAAATGTGATCTTTGTTCCGCTAAATAAAGAAAAACCTAAGTTTAAGAAAACATTACTTAGGTTCATTACTTCTAGAACGGGAACTAAGCAACTACATCTTCCTATCAAAGGGAATTTCACGGTTTTGGTGGCAAACACAAATGAAAACATACTAATGCAGACATTTACGAACACACCAATCATTATCAATGGATTATTGGGGTTTATGGACATAGCAATGTGGATTACAACACGAGTAATATTCAACAAACATTGACAACGGTGATATCAATGAGAATAGGCACATCAACGCCATTATTGGAGTTCGGTCAATGGTGAGATCAACGGGAACAGGCACATCATCGCCGTTAGAGTTGGTGTCAGTAGGAACAACAATAATGAGATCAGTGACAATGCAGTTTTGCGTGGGTTGAGATGTCAAAAGATATTTATATGTTAAAACAGAAAGTCAGTGACTCCCCGAGTGTCGGTCTCGAGGGAGAGACGTGGAGGTGTGTCAAGTGTTCGGGAGTTTACTTGATTGAGTCATGCATGGGATTCGAGTGTGGTGTTTGGTGGATTGTAAGTGAGAGGAGTTCATAAAGTTTGGTTTGAGTGCAAGAGAGTAGTAAAGTAAAATGGTTTTGCAAATATGTAAAAGGGGTAGGGATTGGATAGTGCTCTTGTATGTTGCATTGTGGTTTGACTAAGGTAATGGATCGGGAATGCAAATATTATCATGCTAATTCTATTATTTGTATTTGTATTCATAATGATTACAGTTTTTTTTTAAAAAAATCAATGATGGTATACTCATTAATTAGTATAACTTCAATATTGTTATGTAAATATATCTATTGTATAATTTGTTCATCTATATTTGTATCCTTGTATGTAATGTTGTGGTTCTCATATCGTTATGTAAATATATTTATTGTATAATCTGTTCATCTATACTTGTATCATTGCATGTAATGTTGTGGTTCTCATTATATTATTTCATAACAACCTTTATGAACATATTTCTCAAAGTATATTCTCATCGTCCTTGAGGATGAAACTGTAAGTAAATAGTAAAAACTTTATCATTATTATTATTATTATTTTATTTTTATCATTATTAGTATTATTATTATTATGAAGATGCTCTCATTCACCACCAACACCATTGTAAATGCTATATCTAAATGTAAGGAACTCGGGTTCAATCAATAGTGTTTTATAATGACATTGGAATGTATGATATCACTTACAAATCAACAAATGGTACATCATCTCAAATGTCATTGTCAAACATGTCCGAATGAACTATAAAGTACTTGATCACAAATACAATTACACATGAATTTTAAATGGTCGGACCGGTGTCCAAACAAGTGACAATGATGACACGCAATTTGCTCTCATTTAAGTGGTTTATTTGTTTCTACTTACTTTAGTTGTAATTTAGCTATTTATAATTTCGTTATGTTTTATTAAAATATATAAGCATCGAGACTATTTCTTTGATTTTTATTAATTTAACATTTTTTTCTCTCTCATTATTATATGACTACTTTAACCAATTAAGGAACACTAATTTAAAAATACGCATTGGGCATTAGTTTAATCGCGCAACGTGCGTTTGATAACTTGTACAATGATAAAGGTAGTATTTTGACCATTTTAACGGTGATGAAGGTAGTGGTTAAACAATTTAGGCTTTAGTATGTATGTGTGTGTGTGTGTGTGTATATAT
>CM008343.1:25393527-25416072 GCA_002525835.2 Ipomoea batatas
TGTGTGTGTGTGTGTGTATTTATATTTATATAAAATATGAAGAAAAAAATATATACCAAATAGCAATGAGATTGTACTTGACATATTTTAATTTTTAGTTTGTAACAAAGTTCCCTATATGTGCATGAAAAGATTTTAAAAATTATTTCAGTTAAAGTAATTTATAAATAAATAAATATATATATACACACACACACACACAAATCAAATTAAATTATTTTTATTTTAACAATTTTAATTAAATTAAAAAAAAACAAATGAAATTAAAAATATCTATAATACAAAAATACTAAATTGAATAGAAGATTTCAATTTTTTCTTATTAGAATAAATTAAATTTGACATATCTATTTTGATTTAGAATTTTTTATTTTAATAGAATATATATATATATATATATATATATATATATATATATATAAAATTAAATTCTATTACCATTAAATTACCATATTATTATTTAATGACTCTAAAAAGAATAGAGATCTATATATGTACATAGCAATATAATGATGGAAAATAGAATTACAAATAACAATGAGATTTTTTTTTATTATACACCAAGGTTTACTTTTATGCGCATGAAAAGTTAGAAAAAGAATTATTTGAATTGTCGTACGTAATTAGGTTGATTTAATATAATTGTACGTTAATTTAATACATTAAAATAAAAATATCAAAATATGTGTTATTTAAAATTTTTTAATTATAACTTTTTAATGATATAATTTTATATATTAATTTTATTTGTATATAAAAAAATTGAACTTAAGTTGAAAAAGAATATACTGAGTATTAGTTTAGTTTACCTTAAAAGTAGACCATGATTCATATATGGTATAATAAATATTTAGATAATCATTACTATATATTAAATTAACATATATAGCATTTTTTTTGTTATTTAATTAGGTAAAAAATGATTGTAATTTCATATTTCATAACAGAAGTATTTTCTTAGGATGGACGAAAAAATGACACTTTTGTTTTAAAATATATAGAGATTATTATGTAAGTCTATGTTAATTTTATTTATATATTGATCAATCTACGAAATTTTAGAAATAAACGAATATTATATTGAAAATGAATATAATATAGTGATTTAATATAATTATATGTTAATTTAATACATTAAAATAAAAATATCAATATATGTTATTTTAAAAAAATATAAATATAGGTGTTATTTAAAAGTTTTTTAATTAAAACTTTTTAATGATATATTTTTATATATTAATTTTATTTGTATATAAAAAATCTAAACTTAAGTTGAAAAAGGATATACGGAATATTAGTTTAGTGTACCTTAAAAGTAGACCATGATTCATGGTATAATAAATATTTTAGGTAATCATTACTATAAATTAAATTAACATATATAGCATTTTTTGTAATTATTTAATTAGGTAAAAAATGATTGTAATTTCAAATTTCAAAACATAGTATTATTTTAAAATGGGTGGGAAAACAACACTTCTATTTTAATATATATATATATATATATATACATATACATATACATATATATACATATACATATATATACATATACATATCTATATATATATATATATAGATTTTTGTTCAAATGCGGCGGCGAGCTCCGGTGCGGTCATGCGGCCTAATCTGCACCGTCCAATTTCATTAATCTTGCTAAAATTCGCGTATGTTTAAGTGGGGTTATTATGGTAATTTTAGTATTTATATTACGTGAATTGGAATGGTACATTTTAGTACATAGTGTAGTACTTTATTTTGTGTGTACATGTGTGTGTGTGTGTGTGCTTTTTTTTCTCTTTTTTTTTTTGTAAATTTTTTTTGTTGATTTGATACTAATCTTGTAGTACCCACTATTGTCTTTTGATCACAATGCATGCAGTTAAATAGTTTGCCACTTTGTGCATAAACATTTTTAAACAGTGGCTACATCCTATATTAGGGTGAAGGATTTAATAAAGAATGGGCTTGAATCTATATATATAACAATTATATGTACAAGATTAAGTATTGGGCCAAATGAGTCATCCCTTAAATAAATGAATACATAGAATAATGAGAAATCCTAGAATACTAGGAATTAAATGTCTTAGAAATAATATATATATACTAGTATAAAGATTTAGGCCATTGATTTGGAATTATCTTATGAAATATATATATATATATATAATGCAGTTCAGATGTGAACTTGGGTTTTCGTGTGCACCTTGTGCATTCATTTTAGCCGTGCACTCTGTGTGATCAACGTTCCTGATTGCAGTGTGTTGGGGGTGCCCGTGTGGGCATTAGCATTGATGATACGGCCACGTGGCTCTGCAGTGTGAGGTTAGGAGGTCATTTTTTTCTTTCTTTTTAGGGGCGTCTTTTTCCCCCCAAATCGACTCTTCACCGTGGCAGTGTGTTCTCCTTGGTTTTTTCCCGAGGGTCCTCCGTTTTGTGGCGAGTCATGGCTAGGTCAAATGGGAGTTGTCGTTCGATAATAGGGGGTCTTACCGGTCGTTTTTGTTGGCGGCTCCGGGGTTGACCGAAGCAGTCGGCTACTCCGCGCATGCTGGGGCATTCAAGCGGCGGTCGGTCCGCCGCACTCCTATATCGGCGGTTCGTCAAGCTTTCGTTCAATCCGTCCGGAGTGGCTTCTAGGGTATCCACTAGGCGGTGGGCAGTGTGTAGGTGGTCAAACCGTGGTAAGTGTCGTTTCTCGGTTTTATGTTTATAAGTGTGGGTCTGCTGTGTTGTTGCAGGGTTTTTGGGTATGAGGTTGCAGGGTTTGGGGTCTGCTGGTGTGCTCTGTTAATCAAGTTGGGGGTAACATTAGTTTGGGGTAGCGTTAGTGGGACGTGGTGGTGCGGCTTGGGACTTTATGTATGTTGAACTATCAATAATAGATTTCTGGTGCTAGCTAGTATCGATGTTGGGTCATCTTAGTTGGTATGCCCAATTTCTTGTGCCAGTAGACATACTACATTAGCATCGCCACCGCAGACGTGGCAAATGTCTTGGGGCTACCCAATGGTCCGTTGCCAATGTCGGAACGTGACGACCAACTTGTTGGGCCAGAACTACGTGCATGGAGGGAGGAGATCAAACAACGGAAAGGTAGAATCACGGTTAAGGTGCTAGGCACGCAATTGTTGGAGCTCAAAGATGAGGAGAATGGTTCAGGTGCCACTTTAGTGTCATCGTTGTCACCACCCTAATTGCCAACGTTTCAAATGGCTACGCAAATTAGAAAACCGTCCATATTTTTTGCGATGTAGACTGGATCAAAGACTTGGACTGGTGCGGGTATCTCTTCCGCTCTTTGGTTGCCACACATGGATGCTGGTCCCAAGACAGAACTCACAAATTCACGAGGCCACTACTCTTCTTAACTACGAGTTCTTCTGTTACGTATTACTATACGCGATTATACTTTTGTTCCACCTACTATTATACACATCTAATTTGTCGTGGTCCAGCTTCTGTATGTAGACAGGGTCGTCGCAGGGGGACATGACGTGCCCAGATCAATCCCCACGTTAAATGGGTGGACTACGGGGCTACTCAAAGCACGTGAGGCACAGGAGATCCGCAACATGCTATAAACCTCCATTCGCCTCTAGTTGAAGCACCACTGGTTGGCCAACCAGTACAAGTCAGTCCATAGCCGTACACAGTGCGGCCTGTACCTACGGTTGGCACACCCGCGGTATGGGCACCTCCCTACTGTATGGGTTGTGGGTGGGGGTATAGAAATTAGTGCTCATGGGACATGTTTTATTCAGTTATGGACTAATGATACAGGAAGATATCCCAACTGTGTTATTCACCAATTATTTCGGGTGACGCAAGTCTTTTCTACCATCATTAATGCCTGCATTTTTAATTAAAGTTGTGCACAGTGTCGGTGGGTATTAACCACTAACTTTGGCTGCTTGGATATCATGTCTTTCTCAGGGGTTCGAACGGCTCTTTGAAACCACAACGGGGGAGCTGCTTTTAGTCGCAACATGGGTTGGCGATATGGTACGGCAAAACAACACCCAAGCTTATGGGGATCGCAATTTCAGGAGGGTGGCCGAGGCATCGAAACTACTGCTCGGGGTAACACAAAACGCGCCAAAGGGCACATATTCTACCACCGCTGAGGAGCTGCACACGCTAGGCCAAAGCACCACAAAACACGACGATGCGTTCTAACAAAACCCGGATAACATTATGGTACTAGAACGCGCCGAACAGGCAGCACTAGGGATACCACGATTAGCGACATGCCCAGTTTCAGTATGGGATTGACACAAGACTACCCCACGCAAGGGAATGAGGGCTACACGATGATTGATCAGGGTCCCATAACACCAACTCCGCAAGTGAGTTCCTAATCTTACGCACGGTTGTACCTAGTTGCCTTTTAACATTATTGCCAAAATGATCATGCAGGATGCCAACCGGGGAATGTAATGGGGGGGGGGGCTTACCACCAGAAAGGCAGGAATGCCCAGCGCCAACAGGGGTTGGCATAGCCGATCGCAGAGGGAAGCGTCAACTCAATCAGGATGTTATACCGTTCCTCCTTAACTTTAACCAAGCGAGGGGTTATCCAACTGTATAGATACCACCAATTTACATGGTATGGATGTGGGTCTTCAACTGCCTTAACACCAACCGGTAAGTGCTAATCGCTACTCTTAACTCCTATTACTTTGCTGTCTTGCCGGAATTAGCGTTGTAGGTGACAGGATTTTGCTTGCCTTAATAGCGATGAGGTCCTGTTCCACCATGACAGACGAACCGCCACCTGGTCAGACTTTCTGACATTGAAGGAGGGGATCAACTTCTCCACGTCCGTGGTAGATGCGTCGTCTACTGTTATGAATGCCAGGGAAAAATCAAGGGGACGGGGGATGTCTTCTCGTCTGTTCGCATCCACGAGCACGATTCTATGTATCACTAGTCTAACACTCCAGTGTAGGGACTTTAATGGCTGAAGGTGTTAGTTTTAGGGTGAGTGAATGTGGGATGGAAGGTGATAAAACAAAGAGTCAAGATTCCCCGAGTGTCGTGTCTCTCAAGGATGACAAATTGGAGCGAATTAGTGTTGGCATTTAGGATGTTGAGATGTAAGAGTCACAAGAACTAGCTAAGAACAAGAGAATAATAAGCATAGGTTTAAAGGGTACTAAAACAAGTTAAAAGGAACAAGGGGGTGTGTGACTTAGTTAGTCTATACGATTGATTATTCAAGGGGAATGCGGAAATGAGTTTCGGGATTGAACTAGGGAGTCACGGTATTAATACTGAGTGGCGTCACACTCAGACTCTCAATCCTCATTCGGTTGAGGCATTTAATCGAACACCTTGCCTACCACTCCTCCCGGACCTCATCCTCTCGGATAAAGGGCGGGGATGTGGATGAGTGGGACTCATAAGAGGCCGCTATCGCGCACACACTCACTATCACCAACTCTGCTAACTATTCCGGCCGAAATGGAAGCAAAGCATGAAAAACATCACCCACACAAGATTAAAATCCTACTTCATCATTCTCACAAGCATATGATAAAATTCGAGCATCAATATTTAGATCTAACATGGGGCACACACACCCCTAAACTAATCTACTCAAGCATAATGAACATCAAAGATCAAAAAATGAAAATAACCAAAACAATAAAATTAAAGTCACAATCTTTAAAGACAAGGGTATTATACCTAGGGAACCATTTGATCTACTACTTCCTTCTTTTCATCCATCATCTTCAATTTCTAGAAAAAAATTAATCTAATCTAATGGAAATATAGGGGTTTCTCCCAAAGGGGAGGGAATGAAAAGAAAATCAGATATGGAAAAGTTCTCCCTCAAAATAAAGAAGGAGGGTTTAAATAGCCTCCCGAAAGTCGAAATCCCGCAGTTGCCCTAACTGGCCCGTCCACGCCACCTTCACACGTGAATGGGGGCGTGGAGGCGTACTGGAATTAGTCCACGCCTCCTACGCGCGTGAAGTCCTCGTGGATAGCTCCTGCTTGGTTGTTTCTTCGTTTGTTGCTCCATTTGCGGCCTAGGACCCTGTTGTATCTTGCGGGAATGACTTAAAACGCAATCTTTAAGTTGAATTTGTTGATTTGATCTTTAATAGAGTCCTTATGCATGAAAATGCTCATAAATGGGTGATAAAACTACATAATATTGTCCTATAGATGACCCTAAACTTGACTGTTCTTGGCGCTTATCAAAGTTTCCACACTTAAACCTTGCTTGTCCTCAAGCAAGTAGATTATCTAAACTCTAATCACGTAAGTGCCAAGAATAGTTAAGTTTTCTTATTGGTTGACCAATCAAGTAGTGTACGGGTGTTTAGAGCAGAGTGGGTGAAATTTCCTACACTATCTACCAAGAATGCTAAGCTTATGCTGACCAAATGTGAGAAATATGCTGAGGAAGTTGAGGTCTCTTAAGATAAATTTCTTAACAAGCAAAATTGCATTCACACCTTTCAAGCATGCAAACAATGGGGTTTCACCTTGCATTTTGTAGGGGCCTAAAAGCCGATCCCACTAGTGGGAACGGTGTGCACACCCTAGTCAACTGTCCAACCATACGCCAAAGCCCCTATACAAAAAATAAGTGAGGGTAGGGACATGGACCGCTCATCGCCATGGCTTGGGCGATCACTCTTTCTTCTCACCCCCTCGGCTATTCTTTCGGACAACCCGACTTCACATGGATCTCCATGCTTTTTCGAAGACAGTGCAATGGGTGCCGAATCCAAGTAGGGTGGCTCACCTCCTCTCAGTTTTCTCATCTCCCAGGATCTCTTTGGGACAACCGACTTCACATGGATCTCTATGCTTTTTCGAAGACGATGCAATGATTGCCCATACCCCAGCAAGATGGCTCACCTCGTATTTTATCTCTAGGAGTGGCCATTTTTAAGCCTTTATTCTCAACTCACCGATTCAACCCCTCATGCCTTTTTCTAGGGAGTAAGGGATTTTTCACTTTAAGCTCACTAATAGGCTCACCTTTTGCCCAATGCCTTACCAAGTTAGGTTCAATTTCCGGGATTCACTAATCTTATCTTTCTTAATCTTAGAGGGTACACACTCCCACTTCGAGAGATCCTTGACTAAGGTCCCAACAAAATAAAAGGTGAAAAGCATGTAATCACACAAAAGTATGAACCACGTTGGTTCCAAAAATTTCAATTTGGTGCAAATTGTAACTTCCAAGGCATATTTCAAAAATTTATTCGGCATAAGATTATGATTCCTCCTAGATAGTATTGAGAATAACATACTCTCTAGTTCTTATACCAACCAATTTATGCAAAGCATCCTTTTCACACTTAAAAGATAACATCGTCCTCGATGTTGCCATGAGGAATGGTGGAAAGGAGCAGGGTCATACGAATAATCAACAAAAGCACCTTTCCACACTTAAAAGTATTTCCTGGGCTGGAACAAATCTATTAAAATGAACACCCATTCATAAACAAGACTTCTTCAATTCAACCGTTTATATCAAATCAGACAAATTTGGGATATAAATTCTTATATCGATAATCAAACAGAGTTGTGTAATGGAAAAGGGATAAGAAAGATATACCATACTGTGCACCTCTTCCAAAATGAATTTGAACATCCTTTGTCAGCTTTCCTTTTTCAGAAATATCCCACAATAAAGGTTAGAAATAGAAAGTGAGGAGTAAGGGGTATACCTTTTCGACCTCATGATTCCTTGGTTTTATCTCTCTCTTATTTGAGCTTGGGGTGCCTCCCAAGAGCGCCACGTTTAACGTCCTTGGCTGGACGAAACATGGTAGAAAACAAGATAAACATCATAAACATGAAATAGAAATAAACAAAGTGAAATACCATCCACAAACAGATTCTTCAAGTCATTGTAAAAAATTATTAAAGCATTCAATTCCTCAAGGCAATTCCCAACTTATTTCCTTTCACTGTCTGACATTAGGTCCTCTTTTTGCAAGTTCCTTCCTAAGGAAGTCAATCTGTATACTCATTTCTTCTAGAAGTTCGTAGTGTCGAGCATCTCTTTGTTCCAGAAGTCGTTCTTGCTCCAGATGCAATTCATATTGGAAACCTTGCATAGACTTCCAGTTTGTAACCTTGGTGAATCGTGAGGGAGCTACAGGGAGTGATGATGATTGAGTTGGAGTAGGATCTTTTGCAGATGGGGCTATTGACTCAGAGAAAATAAAATCATTTGGAGATAGGATCAGAGGGGAATAAGGTTGATTTTCCAGAGACACTTGAGTTTACCCAAGAGGTGTGGTGGGTTGTGGAGTTGCTGAGGATGAAGAAGGAGCCGAAGGCTGTGCTGCCACATTGCGTGACTTAGTCATTTTCTTCTTGGTTGCCTTAGCCTCATTCCTAATTCTACGTGTGTGGCCGAGGTTCATAGTAGATAGATCCTCGAGAGATAAAGGAGTCATAGCTGCTTCTTTCACAATTTTCTTAGTCCATTCCATCTTTGCCTTGTATCCCAGGGCTATGCACAGTTGTGTGACTAATGTGGTCCCAAAAATACGGAAGTGACCTTTGCTTGTTGTTGTGCCTTTAGCCATCCTTTACAAACCACTCTCATGTTCACAAGTGTCCCTGTGTCCATGCTCCAAAGTGCAAATAAGTTAGTTTTGTAAACCTTTGCATAATTGCATCGGCGTCCTTCCTAAGATTGGGCTAGAATTTGTCTAACTACCCGAATATCATCTCTTCGGATCTGGGATTGAAGTACTCTTGCACCACTACATTCAATTCCCGACTTTGCAATTGTTTTCCAGTATCTCTTTGGAGTTTCAAAATCTCCAAAATCCCAAGGAAGACGTCTATACCATGGTCTCTCTTGATCTTCCTTGCTATAGAATCCAAGTAGTACCCCTAGGGTGTCAACCGAAATGTGATAAGAATTATTGAAAATAGAGAATTGGATAGTTTGGCTCTTTAGATCGCCGCTCCTTCCCGTGACCTCTAGACTAGCCACAAATTCATAGACTGCTGGTGCGTAAGTCGGGTGGCGCCATCCAAAATTTTTTCTCCAATATGGTTGATGGTTGAGACAAGCCACTGAATGCCGACAATGGAAGGGGTTTAAAGCAGCTAAATCAATGAAGTTCCATCCGGTAATTGGGAGATTAATCTAGTATTGAAAACGCTGTCTCATTTTCTTGGTCATGACAATGTCGCGGTAAGTATTTCCTTCGTTACCCTCTTCCTCTTTCGTTTTTGGTAAAGCATGTTCCTCTATTTGGGTTTTTCCTTTCCTAGCTCTCATTTCCTCTTGATTAGCAGTTGACGATTGCGAAGACATTTCCTAGAAAATAGTCAATGATTTAGATATATTGCACGGAAATATCTTTCACACCTTAAGGCATAATCTATCATTTGGAATCAAAGCAACACAAAATTTTAGCACACCCTTATCATGATTTTTCATTTCAAAATATTATAATGAATAAGACAAATGCATTTTCTTTAATAATGATATGGAATTCAATGTCAATCTTAAAAAGTCAACTTCATCTTCTTCCTTCAAACTATGTTGAGGTTAAAAATGTAGTGAACACAAAAGCTCAAAATTTTTCAAATAGAAGGTAAGAATCAACAATGTAGCATCCTATGAACAATAAAGTTGTAAACTTTCCTATACATGTTCCTAATTTTATATAAATATTTAACAAATCAAGGCATGCCCAAATCTCACATAGGGTTTATCCTCTAAGCATCAATATGTTGCAAAGCATGGATTTTTCATATCATAACAACAATGTATGCTTAAATCAAAGTTGTATAAGTGGTCTCTCAACAAAACAACCATAAAGAAGTTAAAAACAATGTAGTTCATGGTGTCATGCTCAAAGGAAATAAAATCTAGTATATGAACTAATGAAAGCAAAGACATGGTTTACCTCTTTGATGACCTTGTGAGATGGAATATACTTGAAATCTTGTAAGAAAATTGCTTGAGGAAGAAGTGTTTTTACCTTAGAGATGATATTTGCTCGTGGAAATGAAAGAAATGAAGAAGGGGTAAGGTTTAAAACACATTTGCGCCACTTTTACGCAACTTATCTGGTGCTCGTCCACGCAGGCTTCACGCGTGTAGGCCTGCGTGGACGCGTACTGGATTTCATCCCGCGTGAAGGCGGCGTGGGCGTGTCCAGTTTGTCCACTTTGATTTTGTTCGCCTCTTTTGCTATGGTCAATGACTTTACGGATGAATTTTTTGGTCGAGACATGCTTTCGGATAATGAATCTGCATGGTTAGTTCAAGCGAAACTATACAAAAGAAAAAGATTAGTACTAAGCGAAAGAAAATAAAAATAAGAACGAGTAAAGCAAATTCTAAGTCCTAAAGGATAACATTGGGAATGTCTCCCAAACGTGCCACGGTTTACGTCATTGGCTAGACGTGGTGTGCTCTTATCCTTCGAAGCACACCGATTTTGGGGCATTACCAAGCGTCCCATGTACCTTTGCTTCAAGGAATGCCCCCAAGTGTAGGACATCCTTGAATTCCCAATCGAATAAAGGAAGAACATTATGTCCAGTTGAAAGAATTTTAGCTTCACACATCACCCTAAACTCCTCTAGGATAATTTGAACTTCCCTTACCTCTCTATCTCTTCTACCCAGGAAGATGTTTTCATTATTAGTATTTTCTTCATACCATCTCTCCATTCTACCATTTTCTATTTCAAGTTTACCAAAGTTTCCCCACTCGACACTCTTAATTAGATTAAACGTGAAAGTCCCTTCATTTTCCACCATAATCCCGTCACATCCTATTTTCTCATCCCCTCGCTCATTTGGACTTAAAGGTTCATTCGCATTTTTACTAAAGTAAAATGAAACATATTCCCCTTCACTTATCAACTCATTTTCATACAAATTTAAGGATTCATCTCTCAAAAAGTTGAAACAAACATATTCATTATCAAGCAAAGTAGAATCACTATAATCATCAATCAATATATCACGATTTACTACGAAATCATCCTCCCGAAAATTAAAGCAAACATAATCGCAAGTAGTAGAAATATCAATGCAAAGGGGGTCATCCTCATAAGGAGCATGATGATTATTATCAAATGGATCAACACTCCTACACTTATTAATAGAATCATCATAAACAAAGCCTATGGAATCATTCTCCCGAAAATAAAAACGAGTAGTATCACAAGTATATAGATCGTTATTGCATTTCAAAGGGGAGTCATCCACACAAGTGTCAAAAGTGTTTTCAATAAGAGCACAAGAATTTTCAAGAATATTAGCACAAGAAGGATCAAGAATGTTACCACATGTCAGCTCTTCGTCTTCCCATAGTACTTCGATATCCTCCTCTTCACTCTCCATCTCTACCTCATTTGAATCTTCCAATTCGAAAATTGGAACTACTTCAAGCACCGGGGCATAACAATCTACTTTCTCTTCAACACTCACCTCTTTGCTACCATATTGCTCTTTTTCAACCTCTCATACAATCCTTAGATTAGCTTCCAAAATTGGGATATCATCTACAATGGGGTAGTTAACCCGTAATGAGTTTGCCTTCATGAGCTCCTCCATCATAGATAGCATTTTCGTTTCAGCCTCTTTCAATGGAAGTCCTTTTTCCCGGAGGGTGGCAAGATAATCTTTCAATTCGCTCTTGATTTCGGCTTTTAAATTAGTTGTGTCCTCCTTGGCCATCCTCGTGAATACTTCTATCTTGTGCTTAAGAATCTCCATTTCGTTCGTGGCCGATGGGATATAATCATGCGGATTGGAGAGGTGAAATATTGATTGTAAGGTGGTGTTTCAAAGAAATGTGAATCATTGTTTTCTTTGTGAAATTATGATGGAGATGGGTAGTAAGTGTTTAAGTGGGAATTGGGAAATGAATATGGCTCGTGAGTATAGCTTGGATCAATTTTTTTCATCATTTGAACAAGCTTACTCTCAATATTTTGGAATATATCTTTAGAGTTCAACGAGTCATTTTCTTGAAATATGGGGGATTGTGGAGGGTATTTTTCTTGACAAAATGGGGGTGGTATTTCATATGGTGGTGGTGGATAATAGTTATGTGTATAAGATAGATATGGATTCGGATGTGGTAAGTAGTAGTGTGGAAATGGGTAAGGATTTGGAGGTGGGTAGTGATATGTTGGTGGAGGATAAACATAGGTGGAATGGGGGTAGTAGGGACATGGTTGGGGTGGAGAATTTCTCCAAGATTGTCCAGCATGGTGTGGATAACCATGGGAATTCATATGCCAAGGAATGCCAGAGAAAAATCAAGGGGACGGGGGATGTCTTCTCGTCTGTTCGCATCCACGAGCACGATTCTATGTATCACTAGTCTAACACTCCAGTGCAGGAACTTTAATGGCTGAAGGTGTTAGTTTTAGGGTGAGTGAATGTGGGATGGAAGGTGATAAAACGAAGAGTCAAGACTCCCCGAGTGTCGTGTCTCTCAAGGATGACAAATTGGAGCGAATTAGTGTTGGCATTTAGGATGTTGAGATGTAAGAGTCACAAGAACTAGCTAAGAACAAGAGAATAATAAGCATACGTTTAAAGGATACTAAAACTAGTTAAAAGAAACAAGGGGGTGTGTGACTTAGTTAGTCTATACGATTGATTATTCAAGGGGAATGCGGAAATGAGTTTCGGAATTGAACTAGGGAGTCACGGTATTAATACTAAGTGGCGTCACACTTAGACTCTCAATCCTCATTCGGTTGAGGCATTTAATCGAACACCTTGCCTACCACTCCTCCTGGATTTGGAAAGAAAATTAGATTTGGAAAAGTTCTCCCTCAAAATAAAGAAGGAGGGTTTAAATAGCCTCCCGAAAGTTGAAATCCCGCAGTTGCCCTAACTGGCCCGTCCACGCCATCTTCACGCGTGAATGGGGGTGTGGACGCGTACTGGAATTAGTCCACGCCTCCTACACGTGTGAAGTCCTCGTGGGTAGCTCTTGCATGGTTGTTTCTTCGTTTGTTGCTTCCTTTTTGGCCTAGGACCCTGTTGTATCCTGCGGGAATGACTTAAAACGCAATCTTTAAGTTGAATTTGTTGATTTGATCTTTAATAGAGTCCTTACACATGAAAATGCTCATAAATGGGTGATAAAACTACATAATATTGTCCTAAAGATGACCCTAAACTTGACTGTTCTTGGCGCTTATCAATGGCGACCTAAAATCTACCCTTGTTACAGTAGGAAGGAACCATAGTGGGCACTACAGGCACCCGGAATGAGAGAATCAAGCTATTTGTAAAGCGGCTAGATGTTAATTCAACAAGAATACTATAATGCCCCATCCATTAGTCCTTGTACAATTCAAGCCCCACCTCCAAATAATTACTACGATCCTAAACAGTACCAAAATTCCCAATTTGCTTCATATGACCAATACTCCCAATATTCACATAATTACAATCCACCTCAACATCATTTCCCACCACAAGATTACTCTCAAATTGCATACCCCTCACCCATTCATTACACACCATACCCCAAAGGCACTCAACCCCCATATGACCACTACAACCATTCACCAAGTGTGGGGAGCTGTGAGATTGATGAGGAGACTTTGGTGTTGGCTAGGTGTTGGGGAATCACTATTGTGCTCGATGATGACATTGAGGATGATGGATATCCCATGAGACCAACTGAGGAAGAATATGCCAATAATTAATGGAAACCTCAAGAGACATTCTATCAAGAACCTCCACAAGCAAGGCAACCTATTGATAAGGAAATGATGTTCATGATGGATAGCATAATCATTCAAGTGAACATGTTACAAGCACAATTGGATGATCTTAAGGCTCAAGAAAAAGGTTTGGCAAGTCAAGAATCCATTCAAGAATTGTTTTCCAATGGAGAGGTTCTACAAGAGTTGTTATTGTCAAATGAAGGCCATGTGGGTGAAGCAAATGAAGTAGTTATTAATATAATAACAAAGGGTGTACATAATGATGTAGTAGACCTTTACCATGTTTAATTCAAATGGCACAAACAACATGCTTACATGGTATCCTTGTTAAGTCTCACTTTTTACAGCTACAAGTAGCCCTAAACAAATCCACAATATGCTGCTCTATCCCGCTAACCGTGTCATGCACTTTATCTCAAATAAGTTATCATCACTTTGAGCCCCTAAATAACCACTAGCAGCTTTCTCAACTAAAGCTATCTTTTTCATAATTGTAGGACAAAAAGGTCCCTTCCATTTCATAGCTTTTTGTCTTACTTTCAAAAAATTTTGCCATCAATAATTTCCTAATAATTTCTACACAAGAAATGAGTGGTTGTTCCCTTGCATCTAATATAAGTGCATCGAAACTTTTAGAAATATTGTTGATTAAGGCATCAGTTTTAGAAAAAAGGTGTTAAATGTGAACTTGACCATTCTGAAGGATGTTTATCTCCTAGCCATTGATAAGCCTCCACATCTAAGTAAGTTCTTGATTTCTGCCATAGCATCACTGAAAGTATTGACTATTGTGGCCTTGGCTGCTGCCTATAATGCATCCTTCATTGTTTTGCCTAGAAATCCTGCAAGCTTAATGTTCCCTTGAAGATACCTAACACAAAATTTGTGTGAGGCATATGGAAGCACTTCTTCAAATGTAGGAAGAAGGTCTTTTTTGTTTGTCTGCAGCAAAAAAAAAAAAGTTAGACGTATTTTATAATGATAGTATAAAGAACCAGTTAGATTGTGTTTTTACCTGAGATAAATGCCAGTTGGTATGAATAGATACTAAATTGTAACAGAGTCGGTAGTACTAAAAAAAAAATGCCAATTGGTGTTTTGCTTCCCTTGTGATTTATGGTCTCTCTTAATCAACTCTAAGAACTAGCTCCATGAATCTTTGGTTTCTCCTTCAACAATGGCATAAGCCAGTGGGAAGATTTGTCATTTCTATCAATCCCCACAGCAGCTAACAATTGACCTCCAAACTTACTTTTTAAATGGCAACTATCTACTCCAATTATGTTCCTACGAAACTTGTATCTCTCCTTAGAAGCCTCCCAATAGAAATACGTCCTTAGAAGTTTAGGTTTTCCTTCATACATTAAATCAATTAGCTTCACAATACATGTAATTATTGATTTTGTTTTTTCAATCTCCAAGCAATAGCTCCAAATCTTGTTGAAAAATTCTTTAGCTTCTCCATCAATGGCTGCATTTTCTTTCCTCATAGCTCTATAAGCTTGCTTGCTGTACAACTCAAATCCCTCTCAACTTTGACCTTCTTTCTAAATTCTGCAGTAGTCCAGTTGATGTGGTGTCTAATCTCTTTCATCCATCTCTTTGCAATTTTAGTTTATTTAACCATGTTGTTCTCATACACCCATCCACATCCCTCATGCACTTCATGATAACTGGCAATTCTCCAAGACATGGCATTTTTTACATTCCAAACATTAATTCTAAAAGGGAAACTAGTTTGTCTACATCTAACATATCTTTAAATTCTTCCTTTGATGCAAACATTAAGCCAACATAGAACTTAGGGGATTTCATTTGAGTGCTAGCCCTAAATTCTTGCCATTTAAAGTTTTCTTCAGCATCACTATCATTCTCACTCTCTTTATCAGACAAATGTAGACTATGATCATCGTCTTTCCCTAAAACCCTAATAGTCTCCCCTCTTGAATCAACTTGATCACTTTCTCTTACCCCATCAAACTCTACATTTTGATATACATTTGCCTCAAACTCTGGGTCATAATTTCCCATACTATCAACATTGTTCTCAAAGTCTTCTAAATCATCATCAGATTCTGGCTCACCCTCACATTCTATTGATGGTTCACCCTCACCTTCTCCATCACCTACTACCCAAATCTCAATCTCTTTGGGAAACATTCAAACATCGCAAATAGCCCAACAATCACTATCATTGTTAATTCAATTAAAGTGTCATTACCAGTAGGTGTGAAATATTTAAAGTTGTCTAACATGTTGTATCCCAACTCCTCAACTGTTTCCCTAAGAGTTATCATTCCCCACAAATCAATGTCCAAATTATAATTGTTAATAACCCTCTTATATATCATATTCCATGTCTTTTAAGGCAACCACCATGTCTTAACTTCAGATTGAATTGAATTATGCTATTTCCTCCATCTATTTAATAAGGATAAGGGCATAATTTAACTAACATATATTAATATGATATCCAATACAAGTAGAAAGACACTTAAAACACTTTAAAATTTAACACATTCTAAGAATGCAACTTGTGGTTCCCATGTAATAAAATAAAATAATTAAAAAAAAGAAGAACTACATGTGGTCCACAACATATAAATTTAAAAACACAGAACTTCAAACCCTACCATATGAAAGGGAAATGTACTGCACTTCATAAAGTGAAACACCAACCCCAACAAACAACCCCACCATACACAAAACTTCAAAGCAAATGTATAGCAAACAACAGATAGCCAATGACATGTACAGAATATTTAAAGCTACTGCACTTGCACTTATTCTGTTTACATACACACAGAACTCAACAACTATATATACAAGCAACAAGCCACAACAAATTAACTTATTTACATCCTACCTCACATAAAAATATCACTCATAACTAATAGAATTTTACCCAGTGTATTATTGTCACATTGTCCGACACCATCCATTGTAATTGCCTCATTCGTCCTCGCTTTCTACACTCAATGTCGAACTAGTTCATTGGTGTGGGTCTTCCAATTTTGATGTCCTTCACAACAAAAAAAGAGAGGGGGAAACTCAAAGAACACTTTATTATCTAATGCAAATTTTTTAACAGACAATAAAGAGGTAGATAGACTAGGAACATGAAGGATATTAGATAACTTAAAGGACCTAGATGGGGTAGTAAAGGAAGCATGACCAACATGACTAATAGATAAACCCTTACCATTACCAACACGTAGTGTATCATTACCAACATACTTCTCTAAAGTAGGCAGGGCTACAATATCTAGAGTTACATGATTAGTAGCCCAAGTATCAGGTACCCATACTTGAGAAACATTATTGTCACCGTGATATGTCAAGTTTGCCTGGGGGGGGGGTTGGATCATAATGATTGTAACATGCGTTCGTTGTATAACCATAACGACTACAAATTTGGCATTGAGTTTGACTGCCCTTGCTGTGACCGTCATTGCGCCCTCCGTTCTACCGTCCGTCGCAGCGTTAGGTGTTGCCACCACCACCTCTACAATTCGACTGCTCTCGGCTGTTACCGAACCAATTGTCATAGCACTGCTGCCTTTACGCTGGGCAGTGTAGGCAGTCGGCGATGATCCCATATCTCCATCACCGTGAACGAAATCGTGGGCACCAAGGAAATCGCCTAGTTCCATGAGGGTCACGACTTGTCTGCAAACTACGAGGGACGAGGTTAAGTTGTAATATTCTGGTCGTAAGCCGCGAAAAACATATAAGTTCATCTCGTCTAGACAAACTGGCTAACTAGCCAAAGCAAGGTACCCCATGACTACACATGCACGACCAATATAATCAGCCATAGAGGAATCACCCTGTTGAAGGGATTAAAGTTGACCAAAAAGATGAAGCGACCTGGCACGAAACGAGGATGTTAGTGACTATTCTATCAACACCCAAATTTTTCCACGATTTCCGGCGACCAACTGCAAGATGCATAACCTCTTCGGAAAGAGAAGAAATCAACATAGACATCAAAGCCTGATCATGACTAAACCATACTACATGAACCTGATTGGCTTGCGGAACTGTAATATCAGTGGTTAGGAGGAAAGCATCTGGACATGGGTGACTACCATCAATAAGCCCCATTAACCCATGACTTTGGAAGAAAGGCATCACTTGTGTCCTCCAAAACAAGAAATTTTTATGAGTAAGCTTAATACTGACAAAGTGATGAGCAGTAGAAAGTGAATTAACACTCATAGAAACAGAGGAAGTAATAGCAGCATTTGAGACAGTCCGTTCAGCCATGGGGAACAAGAGAAAGAAAAAACTCTAGCTAACTGATATCAGATGAAAACTGTATAAACTGTATTGAATGAACTTGATTACAATAGTACAATCTCTGAGAATATATACAAGGACAATTATAGGAAGACTATGATAAGAAGAATAGGATAGGAAATTATAATCTGACTCAAATACATAGAGTCCTAATATGGATTGTCCTAGCTTGTATATGAATGATACAGAAATATATCGTTTTCTTGCATATGAACTGTACAGAAGTTATATATCGTTTTCTTGCCACCTCAAACTAATATTTCCATTAATAACAGTTTTGGTATACACACTAATTACCTAATATCAATCTATTACTTAAATAATATTGAGATATATATTTTTTATTTAATAATTAAATTGCTACAATTTGAAATTACAGATATTAAAGTATTATATTGTATAATCAAGGATCAAAATATTATACAATTTGGATACTGGAACGTAACTTTCCTCTAAATCAAAGAATATTATATAATAATTTAATACTTTTGAAATCATTATCTAATCTAAAAACTAATAAGTGGAATGAAAGTTATACCCTTCATTTAGAGTTTATTACCGAAATGGTCCCTCAACTATTGCGAAATTATCAATTTGGTCATCGACAATTTTTCGTGCCCAATTAAGTCCTCAACTTTGAAAATTTTAACCAATTTGGTCCTCCGTTTATTTTTCTGTTAGATATCCGTTAAATCGGTACTAAATTGGTGATTTTGCTATAGTTAAGAGACCATTTCGGTAATTAATTTTTCAGAATAATTGTGCATGCAATGACTGAAATGGTCCCTTGACTATAGGGAAATTACCAATTTAGTCCCGATTTAACGGATATCTAATGGTAAAATAAACTGAGGACCAAAATAGTTAAAATTTTCAAAGTTGAGGACTTAATTGGGCAAGAAAATTTATTGATTACTAAATTGGTAATTTTGCAATAGTCGAGGGACCATTTCGGTAATAAACTCCTTCATTTATGTTCGTTTTCTGTTTTTTTTTTAGGAAAAAATGTCAAATAGGCCACTGAACTTATCGCTTTTGTGCAATTGGGCCATTGAACTTAAAAAGTGTACAATTCAACCATCAAACAAGCAAAATTTGTGCAATTGGACCATTTTTACAAAAATTTTCTGGTAAAATTCAATTATATTACTAACATATACGTATTAAGAGTAGCATTTTCTTCTATCATACTAGTTGGGAGTCAATATTGAAATGTTTTTAACTCAAATTGAATTACAAATTTTTGTAAAAATGGTCCAATTGCACAAATTTTGCTTGTTTGATGGTTGAATTGCACACTTTTTAAGTTCAATGGCCCAATTGCACAAAAGCGACAAGTTCAGTGGTCTATTTGACACTTTTTCCTTTTTTTTTTTAATACATTATGCTATACGAATTGAACTATACAATATTTTGGTCAAAAACACTTTCACTATTATATTTATAACTTTCGTTGTCTTTTCTAACTATTGTTGTCATGCACATGTATCCACCATATATTTCCCTATCTTCTTCAATGATAATAATGTATTATTATTATTATTATTATTATTAAAAATAACATAAATATCTAAAATCTAAATAAATTTAAGATTTTAATATAGAGTACTAATATTGTGCATCAATTTTTGGGCATCGTGCATACAAAATACAATTACAATATATAAGTTTCATGATCCAATTAACTAATGAATTTATGCTACAACCGTGCTATCCACGGATAAAACACTATTATTATTATTATTATTATTATTATTATTATTAAATAAAACATTTTAGAAAATGAAAAACAAAAAATAAGACAAAACAACCCATTGGAGATGGATGTCTCTTCTTCATGTCCACATTAGAGACAACGGGCTTCATCTTTGATTTAGAAAAGTAGTGGAGGCTGCCTGAGTTGAATAGTTATTTGTGTTGGACACAATTCAAAAATGACATTGTTTCGCATAATTTTTTACACAACTCGTTGTAATATACATTTTTAGAATTTATAATGTACAAGTTGTTCAAAAGAATTTATAATGTACATTATCTTTCCCTATAATTTTCACTATTCTAACTTATAATGTACATTAGTCTAACACATAAAGTAAATTATTCTAACATATAATGTACATTATCTTACTCTAAAAGTTTCATTACTCTTAACACATAATAATTTACATTATTCTATCACATAATACACATTATTCTAATTTATAAAATTCAGCGACATCATTTTGATTCATGACACACACAATTATGTGGACCATAATTCACACAATAATTTGCGGCCTTCATTCATATTTTGTAGCGAAAATTTTACAAATAGTAACGAGCATGATTTGTGTAATCACAAAGCAGATGCCTCTCAGAAAACAATGAATAATGACTAATGATATACACTCCTCCTATATTTCGAATTCAATTTCTTTTTTTTTTTTTGAATACAACTGACCCTGTTACATTGTAGTATCTGTTCATCTATATTTTTCTCAACCTGTTGAAGCACAAAGAGTCAATATTTCGATATCTCCTCCACTGAGGCTCGAACTCATGACCTTTCATTTGAGGGAGGCCACTACATGCCAGTTGAGCACAAAGTGCTTGGCTTTCGAATTCAATTTCTATTTTCACATCACATTATTTAATTGGATAACTAAAATTGTTAACGGTGGATCTATCAATTTATAGACATCAACGAAAGTCATTTCAAGAGAAAAATATGGAAGAGAAATTCGAGAGGGAAGACCAGTTTTTAATTTTTATTTTATTTATAAAACCACGGCAGCTCATGATTAGATAATATTCAAGAAGTACACAACCAAACCGCCAAGTCACTAGCAAGGGTCCCACATGCGACGCACATTTACAACGACTCAAAAAATAAATGTAGCACACGTAATCTATTACTAAAAACAGTTGTATTATATTCTCATTTTATTCATTACTTAATTTCGCCATTAATTTTAATCACTCTCAATTAATGGAAAATCCTTTCATATTATAATTAATTAATTAATTAAATGGCTGATAATCAATTGATCAAATAATAGTTTTTTTTGCATTAAAAATAATTTTACTTCTTACCTCTCAATTTATTTCATACTTTTCTTTTAGCTCTTTTATTTTTCAAAATAATATCCAATTTGTATGCATTAAAATTTTTCGTTTTTAATACATTAAGTCACACTTGTGTGAAACCGTCTCGCGAATCTTTATCCGTGAGACAGGTCGATCAATAAAAAATGTAGAATAATTCACTTTTAATCCATTGACTATTATACATAAATCACATTTGGTTATTGACTATTAAATTTTTTTAATTAGGTGTGTGACTATAAATTGTATCACATTTGGTCCTTGTGGTCTAGTGGCACCCACTTGCACTTTCATATGGAAGAGGGTGGGTTTGAGCCTCATTAGAGTCGATATTGATTCTTTGTGCTTCAGTAGGTTGAGGTAAATATTGGAGTGCATTTTTACTTTCCGAAAAGACACATTCCCTAATTTCTCTTTTCCCATCTCACATTTTTCAAAAGCGTTAGGGTTGCTTATTGGCCAGCCAACCGTCGACAGTTTTGCCCCTTGCAACTTCTTCTCTCTCCTCCTTTGTGCTTTTTGGCCACCCTGCATGCTTGTCTTCCTAACCCAACAAGACTTGGGACAACATCCTCCCTTTAAATTAAAGCATCCATAGTAGGAGTTTATTCACGGCTTTTTAGGAAATAAATGCCAACATGGTGGAGAGAGAAGAGGAGAAAGAGGGCAAAATGAACTCTTGCAAAACAAGAGTTATTTAAGAAAAGTAAGGCCCACGGTCCATTTACTCCAGCCTCGCACGTTGTGCGTATCTGTCACACATGCGCCCAGCGGGCGCTTTACAGACGCTAGATTGTTTTTTTTTTTTAATTAGATTTGTTTTATTATTTTTCTCTCTCCTCCTATATTCTCTTTTCTTATCACATTATTTACAAAACTCCTTTAAAAACACAAAAGAACCTCACTACTAAGGATGCTCTTAGCACTCTTGGGGCCAATACTTTTCCAATAAAATTGACCCTGAGTTCTTATAACCCATCAATTGTTATTATTATTATTATTTTCTTCCAAAATTTTTGTAGTCATCACATAATTTTAAAACTCTCCCATCATGGAATTGCAATTCATAGGCTCATGGAATTGGAATTCTACCGCCCATGGAATTGAATTCCACAGCAAATGACAACTTTACCATCATCATGATCATCATACAAGGATATTTTAATCTTTATTAATTTCTTTCTTTTTAAATTTTAATTCTCAGTAATTCTATTCCTGCCTATTAAAGAAATTTGAATTCCTATTATATTCTACCTTATTCTTTTTTCACAAAATATATATATTTTTAATACTATTGACTCTATTACAACGTAGTATCTGTTCATACATACAAAATATAATTTCTTTGCACTTAGTTCTCTCATTTCAACCAAACGCTCTGTTAAGACATAGTTAGCTCAATTGTTCATATGGGTGAAGTTTAGAAAAAAGACTAGTGTTCAAG